>JAKSZT010039232.1:4073-21743 GCA_026826555.1 Tolypeutes matacus
TTATCTGGCCTTTCAGCAACAGAATAACTAAATATTTCTCTAGAAATACCTCCTTTTTTACCCAGTTATAAATTAAAGCATCTGAAGAGAACACCAAAATGCTGCTCAATATTGTGTGACATCTAAGAGGAATCAGCTCTCTGCTACTAACATAACATAGATGCATTAGTCCTTGAATCTTTATCCTTGGAATCATGCCAAGTAATCTTTGAAAATTGGTCCCAGAGATGACCAAACATGGCATTATCAGCAAACCTCTGTATAAGAGACGTCTTGGCTTTATCAGGATAAAGGCAAGTTATTCTCTGCTCTGCTTGTATTCACAGTGGCTTCCTGGTACACTTGTGAGAAAATGTCCAGGTAAATTTTCTATTTGAACAGGTAATAAACAAAATTTTTAGGTTATTTATTGTACTTAAAATTAAAAAAAATACATGCAGAATAAATTAAACCTATGATATCTGAAAGGAAACAAATATTGCAGAAATTTCTGGACCATTATATGGTTTACATATTTTGTTTGTGAGAAAATCTTGAGGTTGTTAAATGTCTAGACAGATAATGATGGAAAAAGTTTTTCACCAACTTTGACTATTAATCTCAAGTTAAAGCTTTTTATTTTATCTCAAAAAGTAAAAATATTATTATGATAATAAGCATATATATCTATACATCATGTAGGTCTTAACTAAGTATTGCCAATATTTGTAGAAAAGGAAATGTAGAACTGATGGCATCAGAGAAATAAAGCAATGGACAAAATACAATTTTGGAGGGAATTTTTATTATATAATTGGTTAAAAAAACCTATCTTCTGAAACTTAATATTAATGTGTACTATATAATATCAATGAACCTAAGGTTTTAACTTCTGATCTGTCATTTCTATTACATAATATTGGATGCAAAATAAAATGGTGGGCCACACTGTGGGAGATGTTTGTGTGGGATGTGATGGGAGGTGTGGGAGATGGGCAACATGGGAATCCCAGTGGGTTCCGTGTAATATTTTGGGTAATCTAAGCACCTCTTAAAATATATATATATATATATATATATATAAACAACATTTTTGTAAGCAAATACACATATATGCATATATATTTATATATCATTTTGCAAATGTATGTATTGTGAGAATTTTGATTTTTACCCATAATAAAAAAAAAAAGTAAATGATATATTAAATCTCTCTAATTTCTTCTGAAATTAAATATAAGTAGGAATACAATGTTATGAGAATGCTCTTGACTCAACCAACTTTGGTAGAATTACAGAAGCAATAATACTTAATGGTTATGGCTCTGTATAAGTTATTTTAATTCCCATGCCCTTTTTCTCATTAAAAAAAATGTGTACAATAGTAATGCTTACAATATTTTTTTAAATGAATAAATGTATTAATGAATAGAAGTATTTATAACAGTGTCAAAGTCATTCTAATTAGACAATATATATGTGTGTCCCCAGTATACAACAATATCCAAAAGTTGATTTATACCAAATTTATATTTGGCAGTCAAAATAAAAAAAGTTTTCAGCTATATTTTGCCAACAATTCATTATTATGAATTTCTAAAATCACTATTTTTTAGAAAAAATTCCAGTACATTCCTGTTTAAAGATAAACTGTTTTGAAGTCATTTATGCATGGTATCATATTTGATTACTCAATAGATTACAACAGTAAAACATATTATGGAAAGTGGGAATAACACAAATGTGCCTGACTTCAACCTTCTGGGATTGACAGAATCTGAAGATATCCAGCATGTCCTATTTATACTATTTCTCCTGATATACCTGATTACCATGCTGGGGAATGCAGGAATGATACTGATAATTCACCTGGATCTCCAGCTTCACACTCCCATGTATTTTTTCCTCAGTCACCTGTCATTCCTTGACCTCAGTTATGCAACGGTCATCACACCTAAAACCTTAGAGAACTTACTGACTTCAAACAAATTTATTACACTTAAGGGTTGCTTCACCCAAATGTATTTTTTTTGTCTTCTTGGTTGTCACTGAATTTTTTTTTTTCTTACTTCAATGGCCTATGATCGCTATGTAGCTATCTGCCAGCCTCTTCGCTACCACGTTGTTATTTCCACCAGATGCTGCCGCACCCTTATCACTGGGTCCTACATGATTGGCTTTGCGGAATCATTAGTCATTGTTCTTCACATGAACAGCTTGCATTTCTGCAAATCCAGTGTAATCTATCACTTTTTCTGTGACACAACCCCAATTTTAGCCCTGTCCTGTACCGACAGTCGTGACACTGAAATCATGATAATCATTCTCGCTAGTATAAACATAATGGGATCTCTTACCACAATTTCTGTGTCCTATGGGTTCATTCTGTCTACTATCCTGAAAATTAATTCCACTTCAGCAAAGCAAAAAGCCTTCTCTACTTGTGCTTCCCACCTCCTGGGAGTCACCATCTTTTATGGCAGTACGATTTTCACTTATTTAAAACCAAAGAATTCTTACTCTTTGGGAAAGGATCAAGTGGCCTCTGTCTTTTATACTATGGTGATCCCCATGCTGAATCCACTCATTTATAGTCTTAGGAACAAAGAAGTAAAAAATGCTGTCATTAGAGTATCGCAGAAGAGCAAGGTATCAAGACAATTGAAATGTGAGTGATGCTGAATATTTTAGTGTACCTTTTATTTCTTTCCTATTTGGGTATTTATTTTCTAAATAGAGTAGCATTATTTAATTGGCTTGAATTTCTGTTGAGCCCTCCTCTATTAGACCACACGTAATGGAACATTTCAAAAATATGTTTTTAGAATTCCACATAGTATTTAGAAGCCATGAAATATGTGTTAAACCTGTTGTTTAAATGTATGTATTTCTAAGGGCAACTAATCTGCAACAACAAAAACTAAAATGTAATGCTTTCCTTCAAATTCTAGCATAGAAATTCCCATGCATTTTCCAATTTCAGAGACTTTTATTATGAAAAGCACATTCAGAAATAATTTATTCTATAGAGAAAAATACAGCTCTACCTTAGAGAGTGCTGCTTTTGCCTGAAAAATCCAGTGTTTAGGGTATCGATCTGTCAGCTTATTAGCTGTATATCCCTTAGAAAGTCACTGGAAGTAAAAATTTAGTGTCCTCAACTGTACAAGAAAAATAATTTTAAATTCATATAGTTACTTTAAGGATCAAATCAGAGGATGATATCATTTTACAAATGTTTGTATGTATTGTGAGAATTTTGATTTTTACCCATAATAAAAAAAAAAAAAAAAAAAAAGAAATAATTTAACGCAGTAATAAACTTGACCAGGATAATCAGAATGCTTATATTTTTGTACAATTTTGAAAATACAATGGATATTGTTATTTAAATGCTCACTGATGTTATATAAATATTTTTGGCTAATCTTATTAATAACCAAACAGTTAAAAAGGAAAAAAGAACTTCAATTTTTGCTCTTTGAAAAAATTAGAACATTGTGACAGAATTAAGCTATAGAAAAATGTAAATGTTAACCTTGAAGAAAATTTGTTAACATGTTAAATTAATACAGAAAATAGAAATATCCTAATCATTTTTGAGTGTTTTATTCATGGTCTTCTAGACAAATCTTATCTATGTGTGTCTATGTTGATATATATATAATTTTTTGTCATTCTCTATTTTGCAACTTTTGTTTTCCATTCATCACAATAACCTTTGGTTATTCTTATGCCATTTAAATTGGGAGATGAATGCTTTCTTGGTATATTAGTGGATTCAAGAATCTCATTGTGCATTGTTTTAAGCCCTGACTTTTTGTAAATTCATGAGCTTAAATACTTGTATGTAGGTATGCCTCTTTGCATCTACCTGCTAATCAAGTGAAAACCTTAACATTCTCTGATGCATCAACAAACTTCAGTATTTACTGTGCCTTTGTTTAATTTTGGCATGATTAAAAAATTCATTTCATTTTTCCTAGACTTTATGAGTTTATGTTCTTTAATAAGATATACATTTTTTAGTTAAATGCTTTTTTTGTTTGTTTGTTTCAAGAATTTTAAAAGAGCAAAGTTGCAAAGCTAAGAATTGACCATCAATGCAAATTTTGTGAAATACCATAAATATTTTTCAGGTAGCTTGCTAATGTTTCCTTTTAAAAATGCCTCTACATAATCTGGAATTGCAGTTTTAATTTTCTCTACTTTTCAAATAATATTTATGAAAGTATGTTTTCTTCATTTCCAATATTTGATTAATTTATTTAAACTTATGAAATAGTATTAGGTATATTTTTCTCTTCAGGGATCTTTATTCTTTTAATATATATAAAGGTTTTCTATGTAGTACTATAATGTTCATTTTCTTAAATTGTTTTTGAAATATTAAAATAAAGCTCAAGCTGTTTTAGAATTAAACTTTTAATGAATTTTCACTAGTTTGTCTTTCTTAATTTATTCAAATGAGTAAATTGTGCATTATTTTCCTTACATTCTGCATTTACATAAAAGTTTAACTTATCATATATAGAATTCATGTAAATTACTGTGAGGTTTAAGTTTATGTGGCAACTTGGGCATGATTTTCTCTGTGAGGATATTTCACAAATGGATGTGCATCTATAATCATTTCTTTTTTTTTAGACAATTTATTGAAGTATATCATTCATACATGAAGATACATAAACTTTAAGTGTTCAGTAAACATTGTGAACTTACAAACAAACATGCATAACATCATACAGGCTCCCATATATAACCCCAGCACAAATACTTTGCATTGTTGTGAAACATTAGTTAAGACATTATGAAAGAGCATCGTCAAAGTATTACTACTAACTAAAATCTGTATCTTACTCCCCTTTACATTTTTTAACGATTTAATTATTCATTAATTTTATCCATTTTTAGCCCCCCATTTTTGCTGTTTTTCGTGTCCATTCGCTGAGCAGCTCTCTGTGTCCATTTCCTGCCCTCTCTTCTCATCCTTCTCCTCCTGTATTCACTGGGACTTGATCCTTGGAAACTTCAATGTGGGAAAGAGGAGTCCTAACTCCTGTGTCACCTTCGTTCCTGGTTTTTTGGAGTGTCTCATCTTGGCTCTCCCTTGTGTCACTCTCCTGTTATCATCTTGCTGCATGGCTCCTGGGGCCTGGTGGCTCACCTGCTCGAGTGGCCTGAAGGTACACCCACACACTGGGCCTGGTGGCCAATGCGCCTTATATATTTTTCTTTTTTAAAAATTTTACCAGGAGGTCCTGGGGATCAGACCTAGGTCCCTCCATACCAGAGATGGTTGCCCAACCATTTGAGCCACATCTGTCCCTCTGCTATATCTCTTAAGGTTGACCAAAGATACCCAGAGTTACAGTCTTTTCATATATAGTATGGTCATATAATAAACAGGCTTGGTTTATCACCAGCATTCTAAAAACCAGACCTAGGGAGAAAAACTATGTCTGGGGACACATGCATGGTTTCTAATATAGCAACTGTTTGCCCTACCCTGATTATCACATAATCAGGACAGTGAGAATATTCACATTCTATAATCATTTCATTGCCTTTACAACTCATTTCATCTGTCTCTACAGTGGAGATTTCTCAAGGAATGTGGGGAGTCTCCCTATCCAATTAATTGGAGTTCTTAAAAATAGAACTGAGGATATCAGAAGTTGGAAAGAGGAATTTCTACTTCAGGTAGCTAAAATCTTTTGGGAAGTTAAACTTCACCATAATTGGAGTTTCCAACTCACAGCCTTTTCTGGAGAATTCAGGCTTGGAAACTTCCACAGTAATGCTTTGAACCAATTTCAATAACAAATCTTTTAATGTATATCATGTCAGTTCTGTCAAAAACCCTCTTACTTTGCCAGAATTCTATGACAAACACCAAGTGACTTGTCCTAAAAAGCACAAATTTATTGGATCAGGGTTTTGAAAGCTGGAGGTCCACATTCAAATAACAGCAAGGCCTGCTTTAGCCCAAAATTCTGTAGCATTGTTGCAGGCTTACTGCATTTCTTTGGGTTCCTGGACTTGGAACTCTGCTTCCTGTCACATGGAGATTTCTTTCTCCTTGTGTCTCATTTTATTTCTTACTGTTTTCTCTGTATTCCAGCTTTTTCCTCATGGCATTCTCTAGCTTTTGGTTTCCAGTTTCTTCTCTTTATAAAGTTCCCAGTAAGGGTACTAAAGACCCACCCTAGTTCATTTTGGTCAAACCTTTAATGAAAATAATATATTTGAGAGGTTCAATTTACAAAATGGTTTACTCCCTTAGGTATGAAGATTAATATAAGTAATGTCTAAATTGGGGTACATAATGTTCTACAAACATACAAAAGTATGTTTATCCATCCCATTATCTCAAAATCTTTAAGTCATTTCAGCAATATCTCTAGGTCCAAAGTATCATCAAAATCAGTTGGGGATGTGATCCATCCTGGGGAAAAATTCCCCTCTAGTCTTTGGGACTGTGAAACCTAGAAAACAAGTTGTTTGATTCCAAAATGTATTAGTGGGAATTGCATAGGATAGACATTCCCTTTCCCGAAGTAAGAAAATAGAAGAAAAAAGGGATCTGGTTTCCCAGGGAAGTTGGAAATCCAGCCTGCACATTCCATTAGATATCAAGGTCTGAGAGTCATCTTTGAAGCTATGCATAGACCTCTGGGCCTACTGGAGTGGTGTCTCTCCCTTTTCAAGCATGCTTATTCACCTTCCTATTTTACTAAATTTTACTAGATTTCTGTTTGGTTTATATCTGTTTTATTTCTGACTTCTATGACACCTGCTTTTATATCTTCCTTATGTTTATCCATCTACTTTCTGATATATATATGATTTTCTTGAAACTTTAGCTTTTTAAACATTTTCTTTTACATTATTATACAATATTAAATTATTTATTTCATTGCTATATTACTGTTTTGAACTCTGATATTATTACATTTTGGAATATACTTTGGTCCCATTTATCCCTCTCTCTTATATGGGGTTTAATAGCTGTGATTCTTTTATTCACCTATCTTTAAATGTCATTGATATTCTGACTGTTATGTACAGTGATAGATTAATAATGGGTCATCATATCTTTTTGAATTTCATCCTCAATGAATCAATCACTTTCATGTTTTTATGATGGCCCTAAATTATTTCCTCCTTTATGTATTAGTCTGCCAAAAGGGTGCTGAGGCAAATCTGTTTCCTTTTATAAAGAGTGTTTATTTGGGGGTAAAAGCTCAGTTTCAAGGTCATAGAAAGTCTAAGTCAAGGTATCAGAAGAGGTGTTTTCTCACCAAAGTCAATTGCCACATATTGAAGGAAGATGGTCACTGATCTCTGGCTGATCTCTGACTTCCCCTAAAGGATCACCCTTTCTTCTTGAGCTCCATGGCCCCAATCTCTTGAGGCTTCATGCTTAAGTGATCCTTTAGTCCTCTTTTTCCTGACATAGGGCTTCTTTCTTTCTGGGCCTCCAATATCAGTCTGCTCACTTCCCAGTCTCAGCTGTTAGCTATCAGACAAATTGCTCATCTTTCCCCAGGGCCTCAGGTGTTTCAGCTTAATAAAACATATTGCATTGGCCATATTTCAAGGTGATTTTAGCTCTATTGCTCCAATTCTGTTCACCTAGCCTGATGCATAACAAATCATTTTTATGATTTGGAAAATATACTTCTATAATTACTAATATATTAGCTGGTGAAGCCAAACCTGTCTGTAGTAATTTAAAATCAAGCAATCAAACAAATAAATCAATAACATAATATGCTGAAAGCCAACATAATCAAATTAAAGCCTATTTTGTATCATAAGACCAGAAATATTCATGGTATATTTTGATTATTTTGCTTTCAGTTCTTCTATATATTCATGACCAATACTAGAAATTCATTCACTTCTCTGAGACAAAAGTTCTAGATTTTGGCTCATTGCTGACTTACCTACAATTGTCATAACTGTGGTTTATTACTGGAATCTTTCTGCACTTTGCATGCCATGCTTACTCTACCTCAATCCATCCAATGATGGAAGCATGGTACACATTCATAGATCTTTCACATGACATTCAGCTCCTTGAGAAATGGTGCCACTTGCAAGATGATTAAATTTTTTTCCTAATAACATTTTCTCCCCTGAGCATGCTAAATAAAAAATGCCAGAAGAAGTGTATTTGATATTGTAGTTTTATAATAAAGACAATTCTGTACAACAGGATCTAGCATAAGAAAATCATATGGGGAAAATTTAATTGTATGTCATACTTGGACATAATATTTTGCTTTATATGCATGACTGAAGGAGAGGAATGAAAGGTAGAAAACTATCTCTTTTTTTCAGAATATTTTGACATATGTCCTATACCAAGCATTTTCAGGCATTCTTATTTTGCTTTTATTTTACCGTTTTATTTTGTCTGTGATATAAATGTTTCAGTCTTTATGTCACACAGCAGGATTGAAAATGAAGAGCTCTCACTTCCTGTCTCCTCTTATGTCAGTCTCAGTGTGTGTCATTTTATATCAAACCCAGCAAGTGGGCGGGAACTCAACCTACAACACACGCATTGATGTAGTCGAATCAAAAGCCCTATATTAATCTTAATAGGTAATCTAATCAAAGACCCATAAACTGAATTTAATTCCATCAAAGGGTATCACGCATTGTGGAATAGGTTAGTTTACAAACATAGCCTTTCTCTTTTTGGAATTCGTATAATAATCTCAAACTGCCACACTCTACAACTACTTGCAATCTCATAGATAAATCTGATTCATGATTTTTTTCTATCTGTAATTTCTTGAGTACCTTAGATATACATGTCTTAACTTCCAAAGCATTACTCCACACTTAGACATTATATGTTGTTGTAACAGTATTTCCTGAGACTTAAATTTCAGGATTTCAATTAATAGTTAAATAATAAGTTAAAAGGTTTTTAATACAATTCTAAGAAACTCTGAGTTTCTTATGACTTTGCATTCCTGAAATTTGTGAAAGGCAACAAGAAAAGCAATTACAATCTGAAACTTTTCAGTGTTTAAGAAGAAAAATTAACATATTTTAAATGAAATATTTATCAAAGATTAGCCACTTAACAGCAAATGCATGTTTACCATCAACTAATTTCTTTCACTTTTTCCATTAAAAGATGAAAGCAAAAATTAAATGGCACCACAAACTGTCACCGTGGTGACTGAATTCATTCTCATGGGAGACTTGAATCATACAGAGCTCCAGATTCCTCTTTTCCTTGTTTCACTGGTGATCTATCATCTTTCTTGGGCTAGGAATCTGGGCATCCCTACCTCAACAGTGCTGATTATCAATTTTAAACTCTGTAGAGATTTTTTCCTCTGATAATTGGCTATCATCAATTTGGCAATTCTACCATCACTACTTTTAAAATGCTGGTCAATTTCTTGGTTACGAAGAAAACCATCTCCTACTTTTGGTTGTGCAGCAAAACTGGGTGGATTCTTAGTTTTCTTTCTAGTAACAATGGCCTATAAACACAATGTGGCTATTCCAACATTCTGCTCTCCATGGTGGTAGTGTCCTGGCAGATCTGCCCTCTGCTAGCCTTCTTCAGGTACCTGTACAGTCTGACTATTGCAAACAGTGTCTCCTCTTGAGTGTTCTCTATATCATAAGGCTTTTCAAATGTAATTATCATATGCTTACATATGAATTTTCTAAACCAAATTTTTGTTCTCAGGTACTAATTTCTTTCTTATTGTTGTTGAAACAAATTACCACAAATTTAGTGGCTTAAAACAACTAAAAATTATTATCACACACATGTAGAAGACATAAATCAAAAATGTTTTCTACACTAACAAGGTCTCTACAAGCTGCATTCCCCTTGGAGGCTCTTTAAGAACCTGTTTCCTTGCCATTTCCATCTTCTCCAGGCTTCCATATTCCTTGGCTTATGGACCCCTTCAAACCAGTAATCACATCACTCCATGCTACTTCTGTTCTCTGTCTCTGTCACTCATGCCTCTGTCTGTCCTATGTAAAATCCTTTGTGATTTTATACAGAATTTATGTCATACCCAGATAATACAGGATAATCACCTAATCTCAATTTCCTTAACTAACTCCATCATCAAAGTCCATTTTGCCATGAAAGGTAAAGAATTACAGGTTCTGGGAATTAGGACTTGGACATCTATGGGAGGGTTGGCAATTTTTCTGCCTACTACTTCTATACTGGTATATTTTTGGACAGAACAATCTAATAACTTATACTTCTCTCATTTACTAGTGTCCATAAAAGTTTACATGCTATATACCAATTCCATACTACTATCTAACAATATATTTTCTCAGCAAACTTTACATGGAATCCTCTTTAAATAAAGGATTAAAAAAAAAAAAAGAATTGGCTCAAAGATTCCATACACATACTGACACTTGTTACACTGTCATTCAGAAGTGATGAACCAACTCAATAAACCAACCAGGGACATCAGCAAACCTTAAGTTAACAAAGAAATAAGATGGGAAAAAATAA
The DNA here is from genome assembly GCA_026826555.1 of Tolypeutes matacus. NCBI lineage: Eukaryota > Metazoa > Chordata > Mammalia > Cingulata > Chlamyphoridae > Tolypeutes > Tolypeutes matacus. The sequence goes on from JAKSZT010039232.1 coordinate 14,581, forward strand.
TATATTTGCAAGCTGTGATCTGCTACTGGTCAAAGTAAACCCCATGGGACATTACTTTACCTGCAGTTCCAGATTGTTCATGTCTGCATGTCCAGTGAGCTCTGTAGCATCTTGTGTCTAAACAATGATTACAAAACCTGGGTGGCAGTTAGGGGAATAGGAAAGGCAAGGGACAGTCATGAAGATAGGATTGTCAGGACATACCTATGTATTAGTCAGCCTACAGGGTGCTGATGTAAAGTACCAGAAATCTGTTGGCTTTTATAAAGGGTATTTATTTGCAGTAAAAGCTTACAGTTACAAGGCCCTAAAGAGTCCAACTCAAGGTACCATAAGAGGTACTTACACACCAAAATTCTGTTGCCACATGTTGAAACAAGGTAGCTAGCGATGTCTGTGAAGAGTTCAGACTTCCTATTTCTTCTTAGGGCTCTGTGGTCCCAGCTCCTACTGATCTCAGCTGGAGGGCTCATTTCTTTCTGGGCTCAGCTGCTCTGCTCTCTTCAAAAGGTCAGCTGTAAACTATCAGGCGAATGACTCATCTCTCTTCCTGGGGCCTCACCATGTCTCTGGAGCTGTCTCTCTTCCTCTGCATATCTTCCCTGTATATCTACTTCTGTGTTCTTGATTGAGCATCTGTTTATATAGCCCAAAAGGGTGGTGGGGACTCAATTCTGAGTTGCCCTAATGACGTGGTCAAACCAAAGCCCTAATCTTTTTTCATTTTTTATTTTTAAACAATTTATTGAAGTATATCATTCATACATGAACATACAAAAACTATAAATGTTCAGTAAACATCATAATCTAACAAAACAAACATGCAATCTTTTTTTTTTCTCAAATTTTTTTACTCAAATGTTTTATTCTGTTGTAAGGGGTGTCATCTCTTTAAATTCTCCCTGAGTCTTTAGCTAACACTAGAACTAAGGCTAGGACAAGAACAGTTTCATTTTGTCTTCCCTTGTGGTTCTTTCTCCAGGCCTCACCTGCCTGGGAATAGTCCAGGGCTTTAGGATATCTTCCCCCCACATCACTTCCTTTATCCCCTCTCTTCTGTGACTTCTCTGCCCTGCTAGGCTGAGGCCTACTTCTCCTTCCACCACCCTCTCATGCATCCTAGGCTCCTGCTGGCCATTCTTTTTTTTTTTTTTTTTTTTATCAAAGACATCTCAGCTGAATCTATTACAATCAAAGGGTATCATGCCCAGAGGAACAGATCAGTTTACAAACACAATCTCTATTTCTGGAATTCATAAACAATCTCAAACTACCACACCTATGAAAGTTAGGAAAGACCTGACACAGCAAACACAAGATTTTTCATTTGTAGCAGTAGCAGAAACTGTAGTTCTGACCAAAGACCATGAGTTAGTGCTGCCTTAGACAGAAAGCATTGCAAGTGTGTACATCTCGGCTTAGGTAAACACTGAATCCCATCAATCATATGAGATTAAGAATGGGCAATACTTTCTCTAATTCAGAAGTATAGTAAGTAACATATTGAAAATCTAATCTCATATCTAAGTGACTGAAAACCCATACCGTTTTTACTAATGAGTCATTGAGTAAATAATTATGTATTGAAAGACTAAATTTTATACCTCAATTCTTTATAGGCATCTCAGTACAGGCTCAAGTGCAATAAAGCAAAAAGCAAGGCATATAAAAGTTATGCTTACACTATACTGTAGTCTACCAAGTGTGAAATAGCATTATGTCTAAAAATGTGCATACCTTAATTAAAATGTGACACAGAGACACAAAGTGAGCACATGTTGTTGGAAAAATGGCACCAATAGACTTACACAATAAGGTTGCTACAAACTTTCAATTTGTAAAAAAGCACAGTATCTGAGAAGTGCAATAAAGTGTTACATAATAAGATGAAGTATGTCTGTATTTTATGGATGTAAAGACATTTACTGCGTCAACTATAAAGAAGAAAATGGATATTTTCTTGTCCCTTAAGGTTTAGATAACTTTGGTTTAAGTGGCATATCCCTCTCTCTGGAATTTTACAGATCCCAACTCCAAATGCCTACACTGCCTTAAGTCTCTGAGCACCGTAGAAGTTTATAATATACAATGGCCTTCATTCTAAGAATAGTATAGCCACTCATGTGGAAGAATTCCCCACTTGCCTTTCACCTTCTATATTCCCCTAGCCTTATACCATTTTACTGGCTCTTTCCTCATCCTAAACTTCTCCTTTTCCATCCTTCATTTCCTTTCTACAGCTCCATGAAGTACTATAAACATTTATTTCTTCCTCTCAAGTAGTTATTACCTTGTATAGTTTGAGGTCTTTCCAAAACCTATGGTGCCAGCTGTCACCTTCTGTTTAAAGCTGCTGTCACAGATATGTCTTATTTCTTTACTGCTTATCAAGGCATTTTTACAAGCAACAATGATTATCTGAGCAGGAACAGTTTTGTTGACACAGCAATTTTGATAATAAGCTCTTCCTCATTTCACAAAATGAACATGAATTTGGGTTAACTAAAATGTAAATATCAAAAGGCTTACTTCTTCAGAAGCAATTCTAAACACAAAAGTAATTTGACATACAATGGTGAGAAGAGGTTTCTAATAATTTTAAGAAGAAAAACCCCTTTCCTATATATAATTCAATGATTTAATAGAATACATTGCTGAATATTAATGGTTACTAATGTTTACTCAATCACAAAAACATACTGATTTAGACATGGACTCATGAGATTATATCATGTTATTTAGAAATTATGAAATATATGTTGGAGACATTCATGTTTAGATGGGTGAGCTTAAAATATTTCTTCTTAATCACCAAATAATCAATATGGCTGCAGACAAAAAGTTCTTTTTGCAATGGTATGTTCTCTTCCTTCGTAACTGCTTTTCTCATCCTTTGCTTCAGCCTTCATGCATATTTCAACATTGCATCAACATTTTATGGATCATCAACAGGAAAATACAGATTCTAAACCAGAAAGCCAGTGTACAAAACCACTCAGTACAAACATACAATAAAGGAAAGAATGACTCACAGTGAGTTGGATGCTGGGATAACACACAGGAGTTAGGCTAGTTCGCAGCCCCTTTGCCATACTTTCCTGCAGGGGAGAAGAACGATTCCAGCCATGTGCCCAGAAGACAAAGGCAAAGATTTGGTAATTAGCAGGCGACCTCTCCTATGGAGTGTTCATCAGTTCTGTATTACATCAACAACTAATGTACCAGTATTACACTAAATTATCCATCTTATCACTACTAACAATCCTAAAATATTCCTGGGTTTGGTGGTGCAGCACTGGTGGGTGGGTGGATTAGGAAGGGCAGGTTCAAATTCCCAGGGCATGTATCTGTGAATCTTGACATTCCATGGGTCGGGAGAGGGTGGTATCATGGGCCCTGGGGGCCTGGGGGGAAGGGAACAGTCAAGATGTAATGGGGTGTTTAGTGGTCATAGGAAAGGTTTTTCATTAACTTACAATAATGGACACAGGACATGGTAAATATCATCAAAATTATTAAACTGTATCATCTAAATTGTAAAGAAAAAAAAGTTATGGAAAATTTTTATTTGTATCTGTTATAATATCAGAAATTCTTTCTTGCCATGGACTGTGCTTAATTGCATTTTAAATTGAGAACATTATTTGAATCTTTAAAATATAATAATATATCAAGGCAAATAAAATAATTTTGTGCTATCAAATTAAATATGATTGAATTATTTTTCTCAATCCTTACCTTATATCTAAGAAGCACATACTTATAAGTAGGATGTCAGGTGCTGAGAATACTTGTACATTGATGGTGGAATACATATAGATAAAAGTAATCCGGAAAGTATCCATTAGAAATCAAATTTGTTTGTTTGATCTGAGTCAGGCATCCATTCTTGGATATATTTCATAGAGATATTCAATCATGGATCATCAGAGGGACACATACAAATTTATGTGTGGTGATACATGTAGTACTCAGTAATTAGGAACTTACCAAATGTTTCTTACTAAAGAAAATAAAGGCATTTAGCAAACAGGGATAGATACATATTATAGCAAATTAACAACATTTCTATAATATTAATAGAGAAGAGAAAGCAGCAGACAATTGGTGTATGTGTAGTAAAATTAATCTAAAAATACAAAAACTTAGTAGAACAAAGACCTTAGATATCATAATGAGATATGTAACAACATATGCACTTTTATTAAAACAAGCATTATATTTAGTTTATGAAGTCATTTTCCTTTTTAAGGATACGTAGCGTCCATCTTAGAGGAGGTGGCCTATAGATGGAGGGAAATTTAAGTGGAATAGGGAATTGTGACTTATAATGTCAATGGGTAGGGAATTAAGGTAGGATAACTAAATTTAGTTGAAAGATTAAAAGAGAGAAATAAAATAAAAGTAATACATATAATGATAATTTTATTTTTTCTGAATGTTTTAAAAACACTGTAAGGCATGTAATAGAAATCATCCCAAGACATAAAACTTGGAGAAAGCTACTGTGAAAAATTTAACTAAATATTCAACAAAGAATATCCTTAAATCAATGTAGTTGAGAGGGGGATATACAAAATAATACAAGAAAGCAGGGAAATTGTATAAAAAAGAATGTTTCTCAATAGGGAAAGTAAAGGTATGTTGGATAATTAACAAAATCTCAGTGGTATTTCCTGGTCTCTGATGCTTTGGGAATAATAACAAATTGCATTCAAGCTGCCAAGATTCTGTCTAGAACAGGAGAGATACTCATAAATTCTTCATATTTCAGTGAAATTAGCAATCACATGAGGCAGCAATAACACATTCTTCATTTGATGTAAGTAGAAGGGCCCCATCTTCATGGTTATCAGATAAGCTCCAGTCACGATTCCCAACTCAAGGTTTCAATAATTTGAATTATTGAAAGGACAATAGTACCAGTGCCAGACTCAGCACTTTATGCCATGCATATTAATATTCTCATTTCATAAGGTTTTCTGGAATAATTTGGCATTTTATCACATTAATTTGCTCTTTGAGGAAAGCAAGGAATCTGTTTCCATTTTTTATGATTTCTATATTGTTTCTGGAAATCTACACAATGAAAATTCTGAAGGGGAAAGGAATAAGCAGTGTTTGAAAGTTTCATGTAGAATGTGGTCTTATCAAAGGTTATGATGATCAGGTCAGTGATATTGATACTGAGTATGGATTTATGTTTCAAATATAATAGTTTTTGATGAGAGTATCCAGTTATCCAGTAATGTGATATTAGCATTATCATTGTCTCCTATTAATTGCTTCTAAAGAGTTTCATTTATGCCATGGCTATCCGGCTCATACAAGAGACAACTTCATACAAGTTTACCAACTTCATACAAGAGACAGTGATGGTCAGAGTTTAAACAAGGTCTTTAATAAGCATGTGATTCCTAGAAGCATAAATGAAGGAATGGGGAATGTGAGACAAGGAAGGGGAAAAACTAACAGTGTGCAATAGAGAGCAAGTTACTGCTGCAACTAAGTGAGGCTCAATCACTGGTCATGTTTTGAAGTGTCCTGCAGAAAACTTCTTAGAATTGTCCCAAGGAAGATCAGAGAAGGTGAATCTTGGACATGAATGCAGGCCACATAGAGTAGGTTCAATGTGATAGGGAGTAGGGAGACTTATATTTCTGCCAAAGTGATATTTGCAATATTAAATTGATGGCAAAGTAAAAATAAAATATTAAACATTTTGTCTTAGTCCAATATATACATCAGATGCAGTAATAGAATGTCTTGGACCCTGCTATTTGTGCATTAAATTGTCATGTGTTTCAAGGTTTGGAAGTACCCTGAATATATTTCTAGTGAGGCACAAACTGGGTTTGAAATCAGCAAAATTAAAGGGTCAGCCCTTAGTTAAATTGTGTCATTTGTATATTCTGCCTTCAGAATTAATGATTTTGCCAAGTTTTAAACAGTCCCTTGGTCTGTGATTGGGTATTCCCTATCCCTTTTCAAAATAAACCTAAAAGCATTAAGTGATGCATGCATCTTAATTGGAAATCCATGTTATAAATTTTACATATTGCATGGAAATTGGGAAAACTCTGTTTGGGGATTGGAAAAGGATGAGACCTTCCCTTACCTCTCCACAGGCTCCTGTTATATGGCACAGCTATAATACAAATCTCTTAGCTCAGCCCTTGGACTGTGTCCATGTATTTTAGAATCTGGCATAATGGGATAGGATTATGTTGAAGAAGTATAGATTTTTAAAAGTCTTCAAAGAACATTACAAGTTGCATAATAGTGATTTGACTATTTCACACACAATTTTTTTTTAAAATCACTCACTGCTGTCCCTGAATTGTGGACTTACTGTTTTTGTAGTGGGATAATACATCATATTTTATCCACTAAGGAGTGAAACATATATAAGGGCTCAAGGCTTTGTTAGCTATGTTGGACAAGAGTACTATGGGTGTTTGTCCTATTTTGTTTTATAATTTTAAAATAATATGTGTTCATAGCTTTGCTGATACAAACTTACCCATAGACTTTCAGTCTTGATGTATTTTCCACCTTACTCTTTCTTTTGTTTCTCTCTCCTTTATATGGAAACAGGAACATCTTAATCTGACCAACCTATCAACCTCAGTTAAGACAATTTGCATATAAAATATCTAAAATAGGCAAATCCGTAGATACAGAAAGGAGATTAGATGTTGCCTTTAAAGTTGTTTTAAAAGATATATTGATGTGTATCCACATTTTAAATCTATCTATGTATCTATCTATCTATGATATTTATAGTTTTTTTAAATGGGGTTACAGTGACCTCCTTGATGAGTTACAGTGTAGTCCTCATTTTATATAATCCAGAAGAGTTTGTGTAAAATATGGATGATCTCTTCCTTGAAAGTTTGGAAGCACTAGTACTTTGAAATAAATTATGAAGGATTGATAATTAATGATACAGAAAATTCACATTTCTAATCAAAATATGTTCCTTCAAAAGTGTTTAATATATACTTGTTGGAAGAAGAAATAAAGATATAAGTATAGCATTCAAAATTAAGGCAGACACCCTGCTAAACAGTGTAATTTCACTTTATTGGATATGAATATTCTCAGTTGTTTCCTACATAATTTTAGATGATACATAAGTAAATACATTTTTAATAATTTGG
>JAKSZT010039234.1:0-12448 GCA_026826555.1 Tolypeutes matacus
CTGTCTCTTTATATTATGGTCCTCTTCTCTTCATGTATGTGCACCCTCGATCACCTCAAGCAAATGATCAAGATATGATGGATTCTCTATTTTATACTGTCATTATTCCTTTTTTAAATCCAATTATCCACAGTCTGAGAAATAAAAAAGTCATAGATTCTGTGGCTAAAATGTTAAAAGGGAAATGTTAAAGTGAAATTCTCATACTAATATGTTTCTTTTTAAAAAAAAACTGTTATAAAATTGTGCGGTTAGATGTGGTCATGATTTGGTTGGTGTATAAAGTTTTCTGTTATTAAAATTTTCCTTATATTTTTAAAAATGTGTTATTGTTGTTATTCCTATTTTAACCAGAGTACAGGTCATAACACATTCTATGGGCTAGCATTATTCTGATAACAAAGCCAGATAAAGATATCGCAAGTCAAGAAAACTACAGATTGATTTTCTTTATGAATACATATGAAAAAAATCCTCAAGGTAATACTTGAAAATTGAATTCAATAGCAAATTAATTTGATTATACATCATACACCATTGTTTTAGTGACTTGAGCTGTTATTACTTAATAAGCTCCTTAATATATTTATGCATATTATTCAATTTATACAATAATTTTAATCATGCCATCATGTCATTTAAGGCATCACTTAAACAGAAAACAAATGTAAAGCTTTTTTTTTTTTAGGAGGTACTTGGGATTGAACCCAGGACCTGGTATGTAGGAAGCCAGTGCTTAGCCAATAAGCCACATCGGCTTCCCTGTGTTGGTTTTTCCATTTGTTTGTTTGTTGTGTTTTTATTTGTAGGAGGCACTGGGGACCAAACTCAAGATCTCCCATGTGGGAAGCAGGCACTTAACCAGTTGAGCCATATCTGCTCCCAGACATAAACATTTAAAATGCTTATATATTATTCAATGTGGCCTTGTAAATGTATTAGGTGCTGAGATGCTGTAGTTTCTCTGAAATGGACTTGAGTAGGATGTCTTTGATTTCTAAAACACTGTATATCCTGGAGATTCCAATCACAATGAACACTCTAGTGGTGGGCAGGCTTGTATTTGGGTGAGCACAAGTGTGTCCAGTCTGTTAGTCATGAAAAGGTCTTTCTTTCTTATTCATTGGGAAATGTTGAATTTCACCTCTTGTATGGATTCACTTCATATACCACATGGAGAAATAAGAAGTATTGAGAAACCATTCAGAATAAAAATTCTAAATGAGTTAAGACTGTGAAGGCAGTGCCAAATTGTAAGAGGCTATTCTCAGCTCAGTGTTCATGTATGAGAAGTGAGAAGAGGTAAGTTGACTCTCACTGTAAATATACCTTATAAGGCCCTTTTCAGTTGTATTTCCATGTTGCCCATATATCTGAAAAGCTTCCATAAATCAAAGAATAACATATTAGATAAAAGACTTAGAATTAAGTTGAGGTATGAGGTAGATCAAAAAAGAGAAATGGCAGAAGAGTAATTTTCCCATATTAAAAGAAAAGTTAGTATGATATATAATCAATAACTTTTAAATATTGTTGGAATGTGTTATGGAAAACAAAGGAGTTTTGTTGCATATTACCAAAATTCAAATAATTTTAAGGTGATATGATGCTGCAGTGTCTTGTGGATGAAGATATGAAAATGAGCAAGAGCTTGAATGTTTTGTGCCAGAAAAGTCCTTGAAAGTTAACATTCCTCCTATTCTATACTCTTTAAGGATAATGAGTGGTTCATCTTCAGGTCTACCCCCTTTCTTTTCCACTCTGAACACAAAAATCCCACACATATTTCTACTCATACCTCTGAAGTCTGAAACCACACAACTACTCATCTCTATGTTTTGCTAAAATCTATTACTTGTCACTCACATCCAGCTGTACTGTATTCTCTTACTTCCCAAACACTATTGCCAGGTTATTCTTCTTAAAGAAAACTCTGATTAAATAATTTCTTTCTTCAGAAGTCTTTAATGGATTAACATTGTTAACAAATTATATGTATACATGGTATAAATAAATGATAGAGATGTAGAGATAGATCTTTATATTTACACGTGCTTATGTTTATGTTTTCATGTTGTCCTTCAGTACAATCCTACCTTTTATGTATTCTAGAAATTCACCAAAATCTTTAGTCCATTAATGTGATCTCATTTTCACCTATTATTATAGACTTACTCCTTTTTGTATATCATTTGTGTCATTTCAGTGTGATATTGGAAGAGAGTTAAAATATATACCTGTAAATTCCATAGTTTGGACAAGATATTCTGCTGATTCCATTTTAAAAAACTATACATACATAAGCATTTTATTTTATTTTAGTGGGTATTTAAATGTCAATGAGATGAAATATTTCTAAGTTCATACAGTTGTCTGAAACACTGGCATGAATGGGGGTGCTATCACTGGGTTAGGAGGTAGGATGAAAGATGTGGGAATTGGTTGGCTAAGGTAAAGTCACCTGGCCTAGTAAGCTGATATTTGGGAAACAGTGTGGGAACTCTTCTCAAGGCATGTTAAGGGCACCAATCAATCATCTATATCCACTTAAAGATTGTGTGAAATTTCAATAAGGTTAAGCAAGACAGTAGGATAACTGGAGGCAGGGAAAAGAACTGAGGAGGTTCTGGTAAGAGAGTGTGAAACATTGAAATTTGTAAGGGATTGTGCAGTGTTGGGGTCCTGCACAGAGGCCTGTGTTCCTCAGTTCCCTTGGAGAAAAAAGGTAGAGGAATCTCAGTCATGTGAGGGAGCAAGAGCCCCAACATGGTGGAGAGGGTACAGGGTAACCTTGTGCACTGTGGCCTCTAGCTGCAGCAAGCCAACTTGTCTCCTTCCTGTCAACAACAGAACTAACCCTCATAGTTATTATGGGAAACACTGGAGAGGTACTTCCCAGCTGGTGCTTTTCATAGGTGGCCACTTCCTTTTCCAGACTATCCATTCCAACTACAGAGGGGTCAGATATTCAGTTGTAGCCCAAGTGAATAATGTTGATACTTAATCTTGTAACTGGAGCCCTTTATAAGCAGAAGAAATTCAGGCATAGAGGGAGAAAACCACAGAGAGGAGTTGGAAGCAGGATATCAATGGAATCGAGAAAAGAAAGGAGAGGACATAGCAATGTGACAGGAAAGCCAAGTCACTCAAAGTCTTTAGGGCTGGTTTTCTGCCTTCAGGACAAATTCCAAGAGGGTGAGTCTGAGATAAGTTTCCTACTTCAGTATTTCTGAGTTCTTCCTAACAGACTTGCACTGAAATACAGGCACCCCAATATGTTTCCTCTGGAAAAGGGACAGGCACCCAAAATGAGAGCACAGACTGGTTCTACTATACATGGGAGAAGGGTGAGTAAGGGGCCAGTAAGATCATCAGAAGCTCCTCCTATGACTTCTTTTTTAATAAAGAATATTTATTTGGGGTAGAAGCTTACAGTTACAAGATCCTAAAGGGTCCAACTCAAGGTACCATAAGAAGGACTTCCTCACCAAAATCTGTTGCCATGTGTTGGAGCAAGATGGTGGGCGATGTCTGCAAGGGTTCAGCCTTCCTCTTTCCTCTTCAGGCTCCATAGGCCCAGCTTCTTCTGATCTCATCTGTAGGCTGGAGGGCTAACAGAGCTCAGCTGCTCTGTTCTCTTCACAAAGTTTGGCTAAAACCTAACTAAATGGCTCATCTCTCTTCCTATGACTGCAGTATAAAAGCTAACAAGTTCCTCCACTTCTGTGTCTATGGGGCTCTCTCTACTCCTCTGTGTTCTTCTCCTGTGTATTTCTTCTGTGTTCTTTATTGAGTGTCCATTTATAAAGCCCACAAAGCAGGTGGTAACTCAAATTGAACCACCATAATGACATGGTTGTATCAAAGACTTAATCTTAACATAATTTAATCAAAGGCATCTCAGCTGAATCTAACACAATCAAAGGGTATCATGCCCAGCAGAACAGACCAGTTTATAAACATAATCTATATCTCTTTTTGGAAATCATAAATAATATCAAACTGCCACAATCATCTTGAAAACAAAAAAGGATGTTGGAGCCCTAACGCTTTCCATTTTTAAAACTTATTATCAGACTATAGTAAACAAAACAAATTACACTGGTACAAGGACAGACATAAATATCAATGGAATTTAAGTATGAGTTCATAAATAAACCTTCGTGTCTATGGCAAATTTATTTATTCATTTTTAATTATTTATTTATTTTTTAAAATACTTAGATGTTACATAAATTTTACACAAAAATTATAGGGATTCCCATATGCCCCACCTCCCACACCTCCCACAACCTCCCACATAAACATCCTTCATTAGTGAGACTCTCTCCATTCCCTGGGATGGCTGTTGTCCATCATCATCTCCCTGCCAGGTGTCCAGGGTGAGTCCATTGAGCTATAGTGTAGGAGTTCCAGCTCCACCAAGATCCGGGCTCAGCTGGCACATGGACAACCCAAAGAATCCAGTCTCTGGATGTACACCTACAGACTCCAGCACCACATATAGATTTGAATATAAGGGACAGATGAACCTTGTGCATGGAAGACATATTTAGAGTCCAGCTCTGTCACTCTCAGGAGCACAGATTCCAAAGTAGAGCCCACTGATAAGGCACCAAACTCCAGAGCTATCCACCCTGACATAGGACATGGGTGTCTCCAGAACCCTCAGGAGCCCACTATTTGGGGTGATATCCACTTTGGAAGCCTATGAGGTCCTACTGAGATGTACATAAGCATTACCTCTGAAGGACCTCCCGACTCACTTTTAAGTCTCTTAGCCACATGCATTCATTTGTTTTTAACTTTTGCCCCTTTTATTCGAGGTCTTTTTCCAGTCATTTTGCCAGTTGGCACTTGGTAGTAATCCCTCATTGCCAGGAAGGCTCATCCCCAGGAGTCATGTCCCATGCTGAGAGGAAGGTAATGCATTCATATGCTGAGTTTGGCTTAAAGAAAGGCCAAATTTGAGCAACAAGGAGGTTCTCAGGAGGCAACCCTTAAAGCACCTCATAACAATAGGCTAAGGTCAATTTCAATAGCAAAGACTCATAAGGCTAGGCATCAATAACAAGGGCTCATCAGTGGATCATCCTCCTTTGCCAGAGACTGCCCCTGCAATTGGGGGACTGTTGCTGCTCCCAAGGAGAATGTGGCAGAGCTCTCCAGGATGGGAATTCAGTATTATCTCATTTATTGAGTGATTCTCTACCCACTGTAGCCATGTCCCATGATCATTTGAAAAATTTTATATACCTTGTATGTATGTTCAGGTGAACTTCCTCCCATGCAACCCCCATCCCTGACACCCCCCACCAATGATCCTCTCCTACACCAGTTGTAATCCTTCTGTGATCCAAAGCTTCTTTAAAGATGAAGCCAATACAATAGCTAAAGACAATTAAGAGGAAAATGAAATAATAATGATAGGTTTAAATGTAAGAGATAAAATACATGAAAACTTAAAACAAACTAAAAATTAAATTAAATTAAAAGACTGGGATATTCAAAAAATGGGAAAAAAAATTTAAAATATATATTTTTTGAAATTTTGTCATTCATCATGCAATATCTGGTCTCCAGTCTGTACCATGGCACCTTCCCCCTCTCACTCCCCAGTGTCTCACTCTTTTTCATTTAAATTTCAAAGAAGTTTTAGGTCATAGCAAATCACACACAGAATACAGGAGACTCTCATATACCCAAACTCCTCACCCTTTCCTCTCTCCATATTAAAACCTTTTTGTATGTGGATGATAACATTGTTATAACTGATATACACATAGTGAAACATAGCTACTAAACATTGTCAATGGTTTACAGTATAGTTTACATTTTAGACTGAACACTTTTAAAAATTTTGATGATATTTACCATGCCCTGTGTCCACCACTGTACGGTAATGAAAAAATTTTCCACTGACAACTAAATACCCCCCTTTTGATCCATTCTGTTCCTCCCTCCACATCTTCCTGGGACCCATGGCGACCTCCTAGCTTGACTCATTGGATGACAAGATTTATAATTACATGCAAAAAGTGGTCCTGACACACTGGTTCCTGTTAGGAACCACCCTTGCTCTTAAGAGATGTTTGCCTGTCTATTGCTGAATGAATCGGTCCAAAGATGGAAGTCCATATCCTTCCCGCTCATTAGGTGGATCTCCACCCACTGGTACAGCACATTATGAGAGGATGAACACTCACACACTTCCGAAAAACCTGCTCCAGATGTGCTCTGTCCCGAATGCCACCCCCATCCAACACCCCAAACCACTGACACTTCCTTGTCATATTGCCATGAGAACATTCCAACCACTGTACTTTCAACCACATACCTCATACCACAAATCTCAAGTATTCACCTGGCCCCTCTCCCAACTCTCCCCCTAGTATCCGGGATATTCTAACCCACCTTCCCAATCTAACCACCTGTCAAACCTGCACCACCAAACCCCATAATATCACTACTCACCTGTCCTATCCCTTCAGTATGGAACTACACTTTATCACTTTACCATATATTACATCCATATGGGTGATGACTCACAATTTTCTCTTCTCTTTCTCTTTCTTGTAAACCTATCTTTCAGACAATAGTTGCAGAGACTCTCAATTTCCTTAATTCATATCAGTGAGGTCAGGTACTGTGCATCCTTTAATGCCTGGCTTGCTTCACTCAAAATAAGGTCTTCAGGGTTCATTTGGGTTATCCCACGTGTTAGCACTTTATTCCTTCTTACAGCTGAGTAATATTCCATTGTATATATGTACTACATTTTGTTTATCCATTTGTATGTTGATGGGAACCTGGGTTGATTCCAACTTTTTGGCAATAGTGAACAATGCCGCTATGAACATTGGTGTGCAAATATCTGTTTGTGTATTTGCTTTCAATTCTTCTGGGTATATACTCAGCAGTGGAATCCAGGCCATATGGAAGATCTGTAACTAGTTTTTTGAGGAACTGCCAAACTGTCCTCCACAGTGGCTGGACCATTCCACAACCCCACCAGAAGTGGATGAAGGTTTCCATTTCTCCACCTCCACTCCAACACTTATACTCTGCTCTTTTTTAATAGCTGCCATTCTAGTGGGTGTAAGATGGTACCTCAATTTAGTTTTGATTTGCATTTCCCTAATAGCTAGCGATGTCGAGCATTTTCTCATGTGCTTTTTAGCCATTCGTATTTCTTCCTTGGAGAAGTGTCTTTTCAGGTCACTTGCCCATTTTTTAAATTGGTTGTTTATCTTTTTAATTTTGAGGTGTAGGATTTCTTTATATATGCAGGATATTAGGCTCCTATCAGATATATAGTTGCCAAATATTTTCCCCCATTTTATATGCTGCCATTTTATTTTCTTGATAACATCCATTGAGGTGCAGAAGATTTTAAATTTGAGGAGATCCCATTTATCTATTTTTTCTTTTACTGCTCATGCTTTGGGTTTGTAGTTCATGAAACAATTTCCTATTACTAAGCCCTGTAGATGCTTCCCTACATTATCTTCCCAGGTCTTTATGGTCTTGGCTCCTATATTTAAATCTCTGATCCATCTTGAGTTGATTTTTGTATAAGTTGTGAGATTGTGTTTCTCTCTCATTCTTTTGGATATGGATATCCAGTTCTCCAAGCACCACTTGAAGAGGCCATTCTCCCAACTGAGTGTGCTTCATGGCCTTTTCGAATATAGATGACTGAATATGCGAGGATTTATATCAGAACTCTCAATTCGGTTCCATTGGTCACTAGGTCTATCCTTGTGCCAATACCATGCAGTTTTGACCACTGTAGCTTTGTAGTATGTTTTAAAGTCAGGTATTGTGATACCTCCAACTTCATTTTGCTTTTTCAATATATCTTTCATGATTTGGAGCCTCTCAGCCTTCCAAACAAATTTTGTAGTTAATTTTTCCATTACTTAAAAAATACAGTATTGGTTTTTAGTGGGATTGCATTAAATATATAGATTAGTTTGGGAAGGATAGACATCTTGATGATTATTAGTCTTCCTACCCATGAACAGGAAATATCCTTCCATTTATTTAATTGTCCTTTGATTTCCTTTAACAGTGTTGCTTAGTTTTCTGTGTACATAAGTCCTTTACATTTTTAGTTAAATTTATTCGTAGGTATTTGATTCTTTTACTTACTATTGTAAATGGTATTTTTTTCTTGATTTCCTCCTCAGAATGCTCATTATTGGTGTACATAAATGCTACTGATTTTTGAGCATTGACCTTATAGCCTGTAACATTACTGAACTACTTCATATGTTCCAGAAGCTTTGTTGTAGATTTGTCAGGGCTTCCTATGTATAGGATCATGTCATCTACAAACAATGAAATTTTTACTTCTTCTTTTCCAAATTGGATGCCTTTTATATCTTTTTCTTGCCTCAGTGCTTGAGCAAGTACTTCTAAGACAATGTTAAATAGGAGTCGTTAAAGTGGGCAACACTGTCTTGTTCTCGATCTTAGAGAGAAGGCCTTTAGGATTTCACCATTGAAGATGATGTTCGCTTTGGGTTTTTCATATATACTCTTTATCATGTTCAGAAAGTTTCCTTCTGTTCCTATCTTTTGCAGTGTTTTTATCAGGAAAGGTTGCTGTATTTTGTTGAATGATTTTTTTGCATCTATAGAGATGATCGTGTGAGTTTTTTCTTTCAATCTGTTTATGTGGTGTATTATATCAATTTATTTTCTTATGTTGAACTCTCCTTGCATACCCAAGATGAAACCCACTTGGGATGTTTAATTCTTTTGGTATGTATTTGAATGTGATTAGCAAGCATTTTGTTGAGGATTTCAGCATCTAGGTTCATTAGAGAAATTGGTCTGTAATTTTCTTTTCTTGTGGTATCTTTTTTGGCTTTGGTATTAGGGTAATGTTGGCATCATGGAATGAGTTAGGCAATGTTCTTCTCCTTCTATTTTTTGGAAGAGCTTAAGCAGGATTGGTATTAGCTCTTTCCGGAATGGTTGGAGGAATTCAGCTGTGAAGCCCTCTTGTACTATGCTCTTCTTAGTTGGGAGGTTGTGATGACCGAGTCTATCTCTTTATTTCTAATTGGACTTTTGAGTTTATCAATTTCTTCTTTCATCAATGTATGCTGCTTGTGTGTTTCTACTAATTTGCCAATTTCCTCTAAATTATTATTCTTGTTGGCATATAATTTTTCAAAGTATCCTCTAATGATATTTTATATTTCTGTGAAGTCAGTAGTGATATCCCTTTCCTCATTCCTTATTTTGTGTATTTGCATCTGCTCTCTCTTTTTCTTTGTTTGTCTGGCTAAGGGCTTTTAATCTTTATTGATCTTATCAAAGAAACATCTTTTGGTTTTGTTTCTTTTTTCTAGTGCTTTCTTATTTTCTATTTCATTTAGTTCTTCTCTAATCTTTGTTATTGCCTTCTTTCTACTTCTTTTGGGGTAAATTTGTTGTTTTTCCAATTCCTCCAGGGGTGCAGTTAGGTTTTCAATTATAGCTATATCTTCTTTTTTAATATATACACTTATGGTTATGAATTTCCCTCTCAGTACAGCTTTTGTTGCCTCCCGTAGGTTTTGATATGTTATGTTGTCATTTTCATTCATTTCAAGGTAGTTACTGAGTTCTTTTGAGATTTCCTCCTTGACTCACTGTTTCTCTAAGAGTGTTGTTTAACTACCATATCTTTGTTCCTAATCTGGCTGTCTGGCCCTTAGTGATTTGCCATTTCATTCCATTGTGTTCAGAGAAATTACTTTGTATAAATCTCGATTTTTCTGAATACATTGAGAGTTGTTCTGTGGCCTATCCTGTGGTCTGTCTCAGAGTATGAGCCATGTGCACTTGAGAAGAATGCATATCCCACTGTATTTGTGTGTGTTGTTCTGTATATATCTATTAGGGCCAGACCCTCTAATGCTTTATTCAGAGTCTTGGTTTCCGTATTGATTTTCTGTCTAGATGTTCTGTCTAATGGTGATAATGGTGTATTAAAGTTCCCCACTATAATTGTAGAGGCATTTATGTCTTCACTTAGTTTTTCTAGTGTTTGCCTTATGTATTTTGAGGTGCTCTGATTAGGTGTATAAATGTTTATGATTGTCCTTTCTTCTTGAAAGATTACTCCTTTTCCTAATATATAGTGGTCATCTTTCTCTCTTACAATAGTATTGCATTCAAAGTCTATTTTGTCTGATATTAGGATAGCTACTCCTGCTCATTTTTGGTTATTGCTTGCTTGTAAAATTGTTTTCCAGCCATTCACTTTCAGGCTCCTTGATTCCCTGGGACTAAGGTGGGTTTCTTGCAGATAGCTTATAGATGGTTTATATTTCCTTATCTGTTCTGCCAATCTGTGTCTCTTGACTGGTGAGTTTAATCCATTAACATTCAGTGTTATTACTTTCAACAAATTTCTTATATCAGCCATATTTTCTTAGGGTTTATGTACATCATATGTTGTTTTTTTTCTCTTATTATCTTTTTAGTTGTTTTTAAACTCTTCTCCAACTCTCTCTCTCCTGCTTTTCCTTTCAACATGTAGAACTTCTTTAGTATTTCTTGAAGTGCAGGTCTCTTTTGACATACTCTCTAAATTTCTATTTAATCTGTTAATTTTTTGAACTCTCTATAATTTTTGAATGCCAGCTTTGCTGGATAGAGAATTCGTAGCTGGAAGTT
Source organism: Tolypeutes matacus (assembly GCA_026826555.1). NCBI lineage: Eukaryota > Metazoa > Chordata > Mammalia > Cingulata > Chlamyphoridae > Tolypeutes > Tolypeutes matacus. The sequence goes on from JAKSZT010039234.1 coordinate 10,678, forward strand.
TTTTCTTTTAGTACCTTGACTATGTCATACCACTGTCTTCTTGCCTCCATGGTTTCAGATGAGAAATCAGCAGTTAATCTTATTGTGCTTCCCTTCTATGTGATGGTTCTCTTTTCTTTTGCTGCCTTGAGTATTTTCTCTTTGCCTTGAGCATTGGACATTTTTATAATTATATGTCTTGGAGTAGGCCTGTTGGGATTTATAATGCTTGGGGTGCACTCTGCTTCCTGTACATGTACATCCATCTCCCTCAATAAGGCTGGGAAGTTTTCAGCCATTATTTCCTCCAACACTCCTTCAGTTCCCTTTCCCTTCTCTTCTCCTTCTGGGATGCCTATATTGCGTATGTTTGTGTGTTTTGTGATGTCAGTTAAATCCTTAAGTCCCTTTTAGATTTTTTCTATCTTTTTATCTATCTGTTCTACTATCTGTTTGATTTCAGATGTACTGTCTTCCACATCACTAATTCTTTCTTCTGCCTGTTCAAATGTGCTGTTATGTGAATCCAGCATATTTTTTATTTCTTATTGTGTCATTCATTGCCATCATATCCATTACCATTTTACATATGTTTACAATTTCATCAGTATGTTCTCCTAGTGTCTTCTTTATATCCTTAATCTCTTCCTTCACTTGATTAAGTTGGTCCATGATATTTGTTTGGACAGCTTTGATTAGTTGTTTGATGTTCTGCATCTCTTCCTGGTTTTTAATTTGTTCATTGGACTGGTCCATGTCTTCCTGTTTCTCAGTATGCTTTTTAATTTGTTTCCCTCTGGTCATCATGTTATCTTGATGGATATATTCAGTTGCTTAGCTTCTCTCTCTGCTCTAGAGTTTTATTTAGCTGGTGGTTCTGTGTGTGTGTTAAGTTTTGTCTTTACACTTTGTTCTTCTTGGTCTATTTTCTTGCTTTCTTTATATGTTCCCTTGAAGGAAAAAGATTAGGTCCAGAGGAATCAAAAGAGGTAAGAAAGAAAAAAGGATAATAGTAATATTAATAAAAGTTAGATGAGGGGCCATATAAGACTTAGTAAAATGAATATTTAACTCATGTATGCAGTGTAGAGTAACAGGAAAAAAAAGTGGAGTACCTACAATGGAATGGGAAACCAAATAGAGAAAAATATATAGAATGATTTAAAAGGCCCGAATGATGAGGAGAGAGAGAAAGAGTAAAGAAAGGGCTGAAAGGAAAAGTAAATAAGAAAAGAAAACAAAATTGACATGATAGAAATCAAAACCTGTGAAGTTGAGGAATAATGAAAAAAGGTGGAATGCAAGAACCACAACAGAAAGCAGAAGATAGAAAGATGGAGGAAGGAAAGGAGATAGTGTTGCTAGACAAAATCTATATACACAGAAAATGGAAAAGCAAGGAAGAAGAAGCACAGCAAAGAAGAAACAAGTTGGAAGCACCTAATTTAAAAAGGGGGGGAGGAAAGAGGAAAGAAAAGAAACAAACAAACAAAGAAAAAACCAAACAAACACACAAGCAAGCAGTCAAACAAAGCTAAAGAAGAACAGTGTTCCTTCTTGCACCCTTGTGGAGCCTCTCAGCCTGTCTGTGTTCATCAGTCAATTACTCTCCAGGCTTCTCTCTGCAGATTTTGAGGCAGATTTTAGCAGTAAACTAAGTTAAATAAAAAATTTTTAATTAGACTTTTTTTTTTTTTTTTTTTTGAGAAATAATGTTCCCAAAAGAAGACCTCTTCTAGACCACACCCTCCATTGAGAGGACTCTAAATAGGCTCGTGGAAACTTATCAAAC
>JAKSZT010039235.1:0-11264 GCA_026826555.1 Tolypeutes matacus
CTCATGGCACTGGCCCGTGGCTGCCTACAACTGCATGTGGATTCTACTGCAGAGATATTGAGGGAGAGCATAGGGTCACCTGCTGGTCTGAGGGGCCTCCAGGCACTGGCCTATGGCTGCTCATGGCTGCAGGTGGATTCCCCCACAGCGACACTGGATGGACTGCATAGAGTCATCTGCTGGTCTGAGGGTTTCCAGGCACTGGCCCATAGCTGCCCACGGCTGCACACGTGTTCCACATTAGATGGAGGGTTTTCTGGCAGGTTTGGATCCTTGGCACCCTGAGTGGGGGTCCGAGGTTGCCTATGGCTGAGGGTAGATCCCATTTGAGAAGGGCTTGCCTGTGATTGGGAGTCCACTGAATGGCACGTAAAGGTCAGTGGCTGTTCTCTGCTGAGTGGGACAGCAGATGTGGAGCGGTTTGCTGAAGGGTCCCCAGGAGGGCTGGGAGAGCAAGTGCTTGGCTGCTCTAGGCTACACAGGCCAGTGGAACGACTGGGTGGGGACGGAGACTCTGCCAGAAGGCTGCTTTCAGGGGTCTCTGAATTTGGGTTCCAAGCTGAACTTTGTTGAATGCAGCTGTGAAGGCACAGGCCTGGGATGAGGGGTCCACAGGTTGGAGAGGGTCCATGGGGCATTGAGTCGGGGTCTGAGGTTGATGGTGGATCAGGGCGGCTTGATCACGGTGGCCTGGTATGGAGTTCTGCAGGTGGGAGGATGTCCAGGGGGCATTGAGTGTGGGTCCATGGTAGCTGGTGACTCAGTAGGGTCTCAAACATATTGGGCTGGGATGGGGTGTCCACAGGCAGTAGGAGGTCCATCGGGCATCAAGTCTGTGGTTGTGGGTGGATCAGCAGGGGCTCGATCATGGTGGCCTGGGATGGGGATTCTGCAGGTGGGAGGGGGTAAAGGGGACGTCAAATGTGGGTCCACAGACTCCAGGGCCAGCAAAGGGGAGCAAAGGAGGAAGCCAGCAAGGGGGACCCCACTGTTTGGTTAGGAGACCCAGGACAGGATGGATGGGCGAAGGATACCCCTCACCCACCTGGAGCAGCAGCAGCCACAGAAGTACCATCTCTGCTCACTGTGCATCTCTGCCTGGCCTCAGCCCCAGCAACCGGCCTTTTATCTACGCCCTCAGCCAATCAGAGGGCAGCTCACAGCTTGGTTCTTGTGACATCACCACCCCTCCTGTGACATCTTACTGGCCAATCCTCACTACTGAACTCCTTCCCCCCTTGCAGCCCCCACTTCCCTCTCAATCTGTCCCAGAGGTGGCCTCGGGGTCTGGGGGCTGTGACTAGCACTTGTCACCACCCAAAATACCCATGGAGTTGCTCGGCCCCCACCCACACCCTGCTTCTTCAGGGACACGTAGGGATCTGGAATGGCGGGGGGCTTCTAGTCAAGTGGTGCGTTCCCTCCTGAGCCGTCCCTGCCTGAAGCTGTGCTGGTCGCATTGCGGGTGGGTCTGAGATTCCATGGGGACCCTAAGCACCCCTCAGGTGCCAGGGAGGTGACCCCTCCATTTGATGGTGCAGCTTCAGGCTCTGAGACCTGCTCTGGGGTGACGGGAGAACCAAGAGCAGTGGTGCATAGATATATATGACTGTTATATCTTCCTGGTGGATTGTCCCTTTTATTAATATATAATCGGCTTCTGTATCTCTTATAACTTTTTTGCATTTAAAGTCTGTTTTGTCTGATTTTAGTATAGCTACCCCTGCTCTTTTCTGATTACTATTTACATGCAGTATCTTTTTTCCAAATTTTCACTTTCAGCCGTTTCGTATCCCTGGGTCTAAGGTGAGTTTCTTGAAAGCAGAATATGGATGGCTCATGTTTTGTTTTGTTTTTTTTTTTAAATACATTCTGTCAGCCTGTATCTTTTGAATGGGGAGTTTAATCCATTCATATTCAATGATATTATTATAAATGCACTATTTACCTCCTCCATTTTATTCTTTGGTTTTCATATGTCATATCTTATTTTTGTCTGTCTTTTTACTCTTTTGGTTATCCATTCTGCTATTCTTTCTTCTATACTTTTCTCGAAGCCTGTCTCTCCTGTCTTTTTCTTTCAGCTTCTAAGGCTTCCTTTAGAATTTCCTGCAAAGGTATACATATATATTTTCAAATTCTCTTTGTTTCTGTTTGTTTCTGATTGTTTTATACTCACCTTCATATTTGAAGGGCAATTTAGCTGGATAAAGAATTCTCAGCTGGCAGTGTTTCTCTTTCACTATCCTAATTGTATCATACCACTGTCTTCTTGCTTCCAGAAACCTGCACTAAGTCTTACTGGACGTCCCTTGTACATGATGATTTGTTTCTCCCTTGCTGCTCTGAGAAATTTCTCTTTATCTTTGACATTTGATATTCTGCGTAGTATGTCTCTTGGAGTAGGTCTATTCAGATTTATTCTATTTGGGGTACTGTGTGCTTTTTTTCACATTCTTTTTTTTTTATTGTGGGTAAAATTCAAATTTTTGACAATACAAACCAATATTTGTAAAATGATATATAAATATATATGCATATACATGCATTTCCTTAAATGTTATTTTTTTATATATATATTTTAAAAGATGGTTAGATTACATAAATGTTACACAAAAAATTACAGGGATTCCCATATGCCCCACCTTCAACACCTCCCATAACATCCCACAAAAACATCTTTCATTAGTGTGGCACATCACCTGCAATGGTTATACACATCCTGGGGCTTTGCCACTAAGCATGGACCATAGTTCACATTGTAGACCACACTCTCTCCCACACAGTTCCGCCTGGTATATGCTGATGTAAAATGTCCTATATTTGTCATTGTAATGTCACTCAGGATAATTCCCAAGTCCTGAGAAAGCCCCTGTATTACAACTGTTTTTCCCTTCCCTGCCCCAAAAACATCTAGTGGCCAGTGGCTCCACCTCATTGTTATAATTTCTTCCATTGCTTGAATCACAATATGTCTACAACAGAATACCATTAAGTCCACACTAGTCCATAGCACTTCCCCAATCCTGAGGAGCCTGGGTGGTGATGACCACTCCACCTTCAAGTGAGAGTGGGCTTATATCCCACAGATATGGTGGATGGGATTATCCTGCCTGCAGCTGCAGGCTCTCTCCATTCCCTGGGATGGACGTTGTCCTTCATCGTCTCCTCACTAGGTGACTTGGGTGAGTCCATTGAGCTGTAGAGTAGGAGTTGCAGCTCCACCAAGATTCCAGGCATAGCTGGAACATGGGCAGGCCAGAGGATCCAGTCTCTGGAAGTAAACTTACAAACTTCAGCATCACATATAGGTTTGAATAGAAGGGACTGATGGACCATGTGCAGGGAGGACTTATTTGAGTTCAGCTCTGTCACTCTCAGGAGCACAGATTCCAAAGTAGAGCCCACTGATAAGGCATCTCTGGAGCTATCCACCGTTTTATAGGACCTGGGTGTCTCCAGAGCCCTCAGGAGCCCCTTTGTGTGGGGTGATATCCACTTTTGTGCTCTATAAGATCCTACTGAGTTGTGTGTAAGCGTTACCTCCCGACTCACTTTGAAGTCTCTTAGCCACATGAAATCATTTGTCTTTGCCTTTTCCCCCTTTTATTCAAGGTCTTTTTTCAGTCATATTGCCAGTTGGAACTTGTTATTAATCCCTCATTGCCAGGGAGACTCATCCCTGGGAGTCATGTCCCACACTGGGGGGAAGGTAATGTATTCATATACTGAGTTTGGCTTAGAGAGAAGCCACATTTGAGCAACAAGGAGGCACTCAGGTGGCAACCCTTAGGCACCCCATACCAGTAGGCTAAGTTTCAATTATAAGAGCAAAAACTCATAAGGCTAGTCATCAATAACAAGAATCCATCAGTGAACCATCCTCTTTTGCCAGACACTTCCCCTGCACTCAGGGGACTGTTGCTGCTCCCTTGGAGAATAAGGCAGAGCTCTCCAGGCTGTGAATTCAGTATTCCCCCATTAATTGAGTGATTGTCTACCCACCGTGACCATGCCCCATCCCTTGATCATTTGAACAATTTTATATATCTTTCATGTGTATTCAGAGAAACTTCCTCCCTTGAATCCCCCATCCCAGACACCCCCACCAGTGTTCCTCTTCAGCCCCCTTTGAAACCCTTCTGTAATCTAAACCTTCCTTGAAGATGAAGCCCTTATAATAACCAAATACAATTAATAGGAAAATGAGTTAATAATGATAAGCTTAAATGAAAGAGATAGAATATATGGAAATTCAGAAAAAAAAACTAAAAATAAAATATAATTAATGGATTGGGACATTCAAAAAATGGGAAAAAACAGAAAAAGTTTTTTTAAAATTATTTTTTCCTTTTTATCACTGCATTATCAGGTGCCCAGTCTGTACCATGGCACCTTCCCCCTCTTATTCCCCAGTGTGTCCCAAATTTTCATTTAATTTTCAAAGAAGTTTTAGGTCACAGCAAAGGCACAGACAGAATACTAGAGACTCTCATATACCCAGCCTCCTTCCCCTTCCTCATGCCATATTAAAACCTTTTTTATGTCCATGGTAGCATTTTTATAACTGTTATACAGATAGTGAAACATAGCTACTAAACATTGTCAATGATTTACAGTATAGTTTACAATTTAGACGGTATAGTTTCATAATTTTTGATGACATTTACCATGTCCTGTGTCTATTACTGTAAGGTAATGAAAAACATTAACCATGACCACTAAATACCCCCTGTTTGATCTTTTCTGTTCCTTCCTCCCCATCCCCCTGGGGCACATGTCACTCTCCTGTCTTGACTGATTGGATGACAATATTCATAGTTTCATGCCCTGGTTATTCTAACCTGCCCTTCCTAATCAACCCACCTGTCAACCCTGCACCACCAAACCCAGTAATATCACTAACCACTTGTCCTCTCCTTCAATATGCAACTATACTCTATCAATTTACCATAGATTATGTCCATATGGATGATGGCTCACCACCTACTCTTCTCTCTCTCCCTTGTTAACCTATCTTTCAGACAGTGGTTCTCAGAGACTGCTCACTTTCCTCAATTCAAATAAGTGAGGTCATATAGTGTTCTTTCTTCAATGCCTGGCTTGCTTCACTCAACATAAGGTCTTCAAGATTCATCCATGTTATTCCGTGTGTTAGCATTTTATTCCTTCTTACTGCGGAGTAATATTCCATTGTATGTATGTATCACATTTTGTTTATCTATTCATCTGTTGATGGGCACTGGGGCTGATTCCAACTTTTGGCAATTGTGAACAATGCCACTATGAACATTGGTGTGCATATATCTGTTCGTGTCTGTGCTGTCAGTTCTTCTAGATACATACCCAGCAGTGGAATCTCTGGATCATATGGAAGATCTATTGTTAGTTTTCTGAGGAACCACCAAACTGTCTTCCACAGTTGCTGGAGCATTCCACAATCCCACCAGAAGTGGATGAGGGTTCCTATTCCTCCACATCCTCCCCAACACTTATAGTCTTTTTCTTTTTTTTTTTTTTAATAGCTGCCATTCTGATGGGTGTAAGATGGTATCTCGTAGTTTTGATTTGCATTTCCCTAATAGCTAGTGCTGTCAAGCATTTTTTCATGTGCTTTTTAGCCATTTGTATTTCTTCCTTGAAGAAGTGTCTTTTCAGGTCACTTGCCCATTTTTTTTTTTTTTTTTTAATTACCGGGAGGTCCCAGGGATCGAACCCGGGTCCACTCCATATGGGAGACGGACGCCCAACCAGTTGAGCCACATCCGACCCCCACTTGCCCATTTTTAAAATGGGATGTTTGTCTTTTTATGTTTGAGATGTAGGATTTCTTTATATATGCAGGATATTAGGCTCCTATCAGATATATGGATGCCAAATATTTTCTCCCATTGGGTAGGCTGCTTTTCTATTTTCTTAATAATGTCCTTTGAGGTGCAGAAGTTTTTAATTTTGAGGAGATCCCATTCATCTATTTTTTATCTTGCTGCTCATGCTTTGGGTGTGAAGTTCATGAAACCATTTCTTATTACAAGGTCCTGTAGATGCTCCCCTACATTACCTTCCAAGGTCTTTATGGTTTTGGTTCTTATATTTAGATCTTTGATTCATCTTGATTTGATTTTTGTATAAGGTGTGAGATGGTATTCTTCTTTCATTGTTTTGGATATGGAAATCGAGTTCTCCACACCACTTGTTAAAGAGGACATTCTCTTCCAACTGAGTGGGCTTGGTGGCCTTGTCTAATATCAGATGACTGTATATGCCAGGATCTATATCAGAACTCTCATTTCAGTTCCTTTGGTTAGTAGGTCTATCCTTGTGCCAATATCATGCAGTTTTCACCACTGTAGCTTTGTAGTATTTTTTTTTTAATTTATTTTTTTTTAATTTATTTTTATTTTTTAAAGATTTTTTTATTATTTATTTATTCATTTATCCCCCCCTTGCTGCTTGTGCTCACTGGGTCAGCCAACCACGCCGTGCGGGCGGGCCCGCCCCCACCAGGAGGCCCCGGGAACCGAACCCGGGGCCTCCCATATGGTAAACGGGAGCCCCACTGATTGAGCCACAGCCGCTTCCCATGTAGTATGTTTTAAAGTCAGGTAATGTGATACCTCCAACTTCATTTTTATTTTTCAATATGTCTTTTCAATTCGGAGCCTCTTACATTTTCAAATATATTTTGTAGTTAGTATTTCCAGTTCCTTAAAAAATACCGTTTGATTTTTATTGGGATTGCATGAAATCTGTAGATTAGTTTGAGTAGGATAGACATCTTGATGATGTTTAGTCTTCCTGTACATGAACAGAAAATATTCTTCCATTTATTTAAGTCTTCTTTGATTTCTTTTAGGAGTGCTGTGTAGGTTTCTGTATATAAGTCCTTTACATCTTTAGTTAAATTTATTCCTAGGTATTTTATTCTTTTAGTTACTATTGTAAATGGCATTTTTTTACTTCTTCCACAGATTGCTCATTATTGTTGTACAAAAATTGTACTGATTTTTGAGCATTAGTCTTATTGCTTGCGACCTTACTAAACTCCTTTATAAGTTCTAGAAGCTTTGTTGTAGATTCCTCATGGCTTTCTAGGTATAGGATCATGTAATCTGCAAATAATGAAATTTTTACTTTTTCTTTTCCAATCTGGATGCCTTTGATATAATTTTCTTGCCTCAGTACTCAAGAAAGGACTTCTAAGACAATGTTAAATAGGTGTGATGATAGTGGGCCTCCTTGTCTTGTTCCCGATCTCAGAGGGAAGGCTTTTAGGATTTCACCATTGAAGATGATGTTAGCTTTGGGTTTTTCATATATACCCTTTATCATATTCAGAATGTTTCCTTCTAATCCTATATTTTGCAGTGTTTTTATTAGGAAAGAGTGCTGTATTTTTTCGAATGCTTTTTCTGCATTTATAGAGATGATCATTTGATTTTTTTCCCCAATCTGTTTATGTGGTATATTACATTGATTTATTTCCTTATATTGAACCATCATTGCATACCCTGGATGAAACCCACTTGGTCATGGTGTATAATCCTTTTGAAATGTTGTTGAATGCAATTAGCAACTATTTTGTTGAGGATTTTAGCATCTAGGTTCATTAGAGAAATTGGTCTGTAATTTTCCTTTCTTGTGGTATCTTTATTTGGTTTTGTTATTAGGGTAATTTTGGCATCATAGAATGAGTTAGGCAATATTCCTTCTACTTCTGTATTTGGAAGAACTTAAGAGAATTGGTTTTAGCTCTTTCTGAAATGTTTGGTAGAATTCAGCTGTGAAGCCATGTGGTCCTAGGCTCCTCTTAGCTGGGAGGCTTTTGATGACTGAGTCTATCTCTTTACTTGTAATTGGACTGTTGAGTTCATCAGTTTCTTCTTTCATCAATGTAGGCTGTTTGTGAGTTTCTAGAAACTTGTCCATTTCCTCTAAATTTTCATTCTTGTTGGCATATAATTTTTCAAAGTATCCTCTTATAATACTCTTTATTTCTTTGGGATCAGTAGTGATATCACCTAGCTCATTCCTTATTTTATGTATTTGCATCTGTTCTCTCTTTTTCTTTGTTAGTCTGGCTAAGGGTTTGTCAATTTTATTGATCTTCTCAAAGAACCAGCTTTTGGCTTTGTTTATTTTTTCTAGTTCTTTCTTATTCTCTATTTCATTTTGTTCTGCTCTAATCTTTGTTATTTCCTTCTTTCTATTTCCTTTAGGTTTAGTTTGTTGTTGTTTTTCCAATTCCTCCAAGTGTGCAGTTAGGTCTTAAATTTTTAGCTCCTTCTTCATTTTTAATATATGTATTTATGGCTATGAACTTCCCTCTCAGGACAGCTTTCCCTGCATCCCATAGGTTTTGATATGTTGTGTTGTCGTTTTCATTAGTTTCAAGGTAGTTACTGAGTTTTTTTTGAGATTTCCACCTTGACCCACTGTTTGTCTAAGTGTGTGTTGTTTAACTTCCATATCTTTATGCCTATCCTGTTTCTCTGGCCCTTAGTGATTTCCAATTTTATTCTGTTGTGGTCAGAGAAATTACTTTGTATAATCTCAGTCTTTCTGATTTCATTGAGAGTTGTTCTGTGGCCTAGCATGTGGTGTATCTTGGAGTATGATCCATGTGCACTCGAGAAGAATGTAAATCCTGATGTATTTGGGTGTAGTGTTCTGTATATGTCTTTTAAGTCCAGGTCTTCTAATGTATTGTTCAGAGACTTTGTTTTTTATTGATTCTCTGTCTAGATGTTGTGTCTAATGATAATAATGGTGTATTAAAGTTCCCCGCTGTAATTGTAAAGGCATTTATTTCTCCACTTAGTTTTTTCCAGAGTTTGCCTCATGTAATTTGAGACACCCAGATTAGGTGCATAAGTGTTTATGTTTGTTCTCTCTTCTTGAGAGATTACCCCTTTTACTAATATATAGTGTCCATCTTTGCCTCTTACAAGAGTTTTGCATTTAAAGTCTATTTTGTCTGATATTAGAATTGCTATTCCTGCCCTTTTTTGCCTATTGTTAGCTTGTAAAATTGTTTTCCAGCCATTCACTTTCAGCCTCCTTGAATCCCTGGGTCGAAGGTGGGTTTCATGTAGACAGCATATAGATGGATCACATTTCCTTATCTATTCTGCCAATCTGTGACTCTTGATTGGTGAATTTAATCCATTAACATTCACTATTATTACTTGCAATGACTTTCTTACTTCAGCCTTTTTTTCTTTGGGTTAATGTATGTCATATGTTGTTTTGTTTCTGTTTTTGTCTTTTTAGTTGTTTTTAAACTCTCCTCCAACTCTCTCTCTCCCTTGTTTTTCCTTTCAACTTGTAGAACTTCCTTTAGTATTTCTTGAAGTGCAGGTTTCTTATTGACATACTCTCTTAATTTCTGTTTATCTGTGAATATTTTGAACTCTCCATCATTTTTTTTTTAAGATTTTATTTATTTATTCATTTATCCCCCCCTTGCTGCTTGTGCTCGCTGGGTCAGCCAACCACACCGTGCGGGCGGGCCTGCCCTCACCAGGAGGCCCCGGGAACCGAACCCGGGGCCTCCCATATGGTAAATGGGAGCCCCACTGATTGAGCCACAGCCGCTTCCCTCTCCATCATTTTTGAATGCCAGTTTTGCTGGATAGAGAATTCATGGCTGAAACTTTTTTTCTTTTAGTACTTTGACTGTGTCATACCACTGTCCTCTTTCCTCCATGATTTCAGCTGAGAAATCAGCACTTAATCTTATTGTGCTTCCCTTGTATGTGATGGTTCTCTTTTCTCTTACTGCCTTGAGTATTTTCTCTTTGTCTTGAGTATTGGACATTTTAACAAATATATGTGTTGGAGTTGGCCTGTTGCCATTTATACTGTTTGGGGTGTGCTGTGTTTCCTGGATCTGCACATCCATCTCTCTTAATAGGGTTGGGAAGTTTTTAGCCATTGTTTCCTTCAACACTCCTTCTGTTCCCTTTCCCTTCTCTTCTCCTTCTGGGATGCCCATAATGCCTATGTTTGTTAATTTTGTGTTGTCGGTTAATTCCCTGACTTCCTGCTGGATTTTTTCTATCTTTTTCTATCTGTTCAACTATCTGTTTGATTTCAGATGTATTGTCTTCCACATCACTAATTCTTTCTTCTACCTGTTCAAATCAGCTCTTTTGTGAATTCTGCATCTTTTTTATTTCTTGATTGTGCCATTGATCACCATCATATCCATTATCTTTTTGCGTATGTTTACAATTTCTTCAGTATGTTCTCCCAGTGTCATCTTTATATCCTTTATTTTTTCCTTCACTTCTTTAAGTTGGTCCATGATATTTGTTTGGAAAGCTTTGATTAGTTGTTCAATGTTCTCCATCACTTCCTGGTTTTTAGTTTGTTCATTGGACTGGTCCATATCTTCCTGTTTCTCAGTGTGGTTTGTAATTTTTTGCTGCCCTCTAGTCATCATCTTATCTTGATGGGTTTATTCAGTTGATTATCTTCTCTCTCTGCTCTAGAGTTTATTTAGCTGGTGGTTCCGCATGTGTGTTAAGTTTCCTCTTTGACACTTTTTCTTCTTATGTTATTTTCTTACTTCTTTCTATGTTCTGAATCTCTACTGATCAGATGATGCCATCCATCTGCACAGATAGATGTCACAAGAGTCTCACCCCAAGCTTTTCACTCCATGCACCCATAGCACAGACCCGCGGGCAGGACCCTGTCCACAATCCACCGTCCTCAGGCAGCTCTCAGCGAGTGCGCTCCTAAACTGATGCCATCTTGCCTCCCCTACTGGAATGTGTTCTGACCTCAGCTTGTGGTGTCTTCTGGAACCAGCAGGTGGACCATGTACTGACCACAGGTTATGGACCAGAGTAGAACGAGTAGGTTGGCTGGATATGAACCACTGGTTTGGTGCTGAGTAGTACCATTAAGTGGACTCAAGTAAACACCACAGTTTGTGGTGCTGACTAGAGCCAGCAGGTGGACTTATATACAGAGCAGATGTTGTGTTAACTAGAACCAGTAGGTGTAACATGCACAGAGTTCAAGTTGCAGTGCTGATTAGAATGAGGAGATTGAGCCATTTAATGAGGAGAAGTTTTTGTGCTCACTAGAACCAGAGGTTGGACTCATGTTGTTGTGCTGGCTAGAGTCATCAGGTGGACAGTGTGGAGACCACAAGTTGTGGTGATGATAGAGCCAGCAGGTGGCCCCGTGTACTGACCACAGGATGTGGTATTGACTATAAGCTGTAGGTGGACCATGGCTGACTAGATCCA
>JAKSZT010039237.1:0-24668 GCA_026826555.1 Tolypeutes matacus
TTGGAAAACTAGTCCATGAAAACAGACACAATTCTAAATTATTGGCAACATGTCCTCCATCAATCCAACTTAAATGAATGTTAAATAAGACAGGGAGGGGGCTGCCAGAGAAGGCTGGAGAACTGTCTAAGACAAAGATTGAATTACAAGGCTCCTAGCCTCCAGACAGGAAGCTCTATCACATTGATCTGGTCTGTGTTGCAACAAATACACTCTGACAAGGCATTGAACTGAGAGCTTCCAAAGAGTGCCATCTCCTGGCAGATGAAGGAAGTACATGCAAGAAAATTAAAAATAAGTAGGAGACCCCCAGCATGGGACATGACTCCCGTGGATGAGCCTCTCTGGCACTGAGGGATTGCTACCAAGCACCAACTAGCAATGCACTTGAAAAAGACCTCAAATATAAAAGGCTCCTGAGGGCTCTGAAGACACTCAGGTCCTACAGTCAGGGTGGATATCTCTGGAGTTTAATTGATGCCAGTAAGCCCTACTTTGGGGTTTGTGCTCCTGAGAGTGAAAGAGTTGGACTCAATTATGTCTTCCCTGCATAAGGCTCATGTGTCCCTTCTATTTAAACCTATATTTGGTGCTGGAGTTTTTAGGTGTACATCCAGAGACTCTATTCTTGGGGCTGCCCATGTGCCAGCTAGGCCCAGAACCTCAGCAGAGTTCACACACCTACTCTACAGCTCATTAGACTCACCCAGGACAACTGGTGGGGTGATGATAATGGACAACGACCATCCCAAGGAACAGAGAGTCTCCAGCTGCAGGCAGTATAGTCACATCTGTCTTCCCCCATGGGATATAAGCCCCTTTTCAATTGGAGGTGGAGTAGACATCCCCATACCAGAATCCTTGAGATTGGGGAAAGAGCTATGGACTAGAGTAGACTTACTCATATTCTACTAGAGACATATTGTGATTCTAGCAATGGAAGGAATTACAACATTGATGTGGAGCCAGTGGCCATTGGAGGCTCTGAAGGCAGAGAGATGGAAAAACAGTTGTAATATGGGGGATTTTCAGGACTTGGTAATGGCCCTGAGAGACGTTGCAACCACAGATACAGGCCATTTTATATCATCACATAACATGCAGAACTGTGTGGGAGAGAGTGTAGACTACAATGTGAACTATGGTCCATGTTGAATAGCAAAGCCCCAGATGCGTTTATCAACTGCAATGAATGTGCCACACTAATGAAGGATGTTTATGTGGGAGGATGTGGGAGGTGTGGGGGGCAGCATTTTGGAATCCCTGCATTTTTTGTGAAAAATTTAGGTATTCTAAGTATCTCTTAAAAAATAAAAAAATATATTTAAAAAATATATAAGTAGGAGAGGATTTTCCAGCCTCTATAGCCTCCCTGCACAAGGCCTGTGATGGTTAGGCTAGTGGGTCAACTCGGCCAGGTAATTGTGTCCAGGTGTTTGGTCCAGCAAGCACTGGGCTAATTGTAATACAAGACACCATTTATGGACTTCGATCACCAGTGAGGTTGCTGGGTGGATGGCTGATTACATCTGCATCCATCAGGGAGATTGCATCAGCAATTCAATCAGCTGAATGCCTTAAAAGGGGAAGTGATTTCAACATTCAAAGAGAATTTCCCAGCTCATCTTTAGACAGCCAACTTCTCCTAGAAACTCATCAAGGATCTTTCATTGGACTTTCATAGGAGCCCCTGGTTTGCAGCCTGCCTGCAGAACCTGGACTTGTGCATCCCCACAGTCGCGTAAGAGACTCTTATAAAATCTCATATTATTGACAGATATCTCCTGTTGATTTTGTTCCCTGAGAGAACCCTGACTAATACAGCTGGTACTGGGAGTGGTTCTTGAGGAACAGAGTCTTAAACATGGGATATCTGAGGTGGTTCTGGGAGTTTTCTAATTGGCTCTCTACTCTAATTGGACTCAAAGGTACTAATAATTCCCCTTCCAATATTGAAGAGGATGCTAACAGTCCAGGGCATGAGCTGGCAATAGAGATAAACAAAATAGCATCACTGGATTCCCCTACTTCCAAGTTTATAAGAAGCAAGGATCTGGGTGAGAGTGTTTTCAACACTTAACAGAATTTTGTGGAGTCAAAAAGTATAATGATGTTGGCTGGCTCCTCCTAGATACTCTGGATACAGTTGCAAAAGAAAGAGATGACCTAAACTCTTCAGATTTGAAATTTAAATGCCGCATGAATGATATGAAAGTTTCTATGTGTGCCTTGAAAGAAAATCTTGTCTCCTGTAACCACAGACTTGAGATATCTGATAATCAAAGTGAGATTCTCATTGTATGAGTAGCAGAATTACAGAGGAAACTGATATATCAAACTCACAGGGTTTCTGCAATTAAAATGAAAGCATTGATTGGAAAGGAGTGGAAACCCAAGGATTGGGATGGAGACATATGGGATGATGATAATATTGGTGGGGACATTGGAACCCAAAATTCTGCTGAAACTTTACCAGATAAA
The DNA here is from genome assembly GCA_026826555.1 of Tolypeutes matacus. NCBI lineage: Eukaryota > Metazoa > Chordata > Mammalia > Cingulata > Chlamyphoridae > Tolypeutes > Tolypeutes matacus. Next base: position 2,482 of record JAKSZT010039237.1, read on the forward strand.
CCTGCAATGGCCTGCCCTGTGGAGCCTACACCTTGTCAACCTTGTATCATCCAGCCTCTAGCCTGCCCCAGGGAGCCCGGACCTCCTTCCAGCCCTGAGGTGGGTACCAGCCAAACTCCAGCAAGCACTGCCCAACTCACAGCCTGCCCTGAGGAATCTGCCTTCCACCCCTGCCTGAAGAGATTAATCCTGTCTCACCAGAAGAAAATGCAAAGGAATGCCCTCAGGTCAGTAGCCTGCAAGACATCTCTAATCCTTCTCCTTACCCACCCCCACCACCCCTCTTGTCTTTGAGACCAATTACTTGACTAAAATCACAACAAGCCACCAAAGGTGAAATACAAAGTATGACCCACAAGGAAGTATGCTATACTCTGAAAGAACTGCATGAGTTTTACAACTTATATAGACAGAAGTCAGGGGAATATGTGTTGGAATAGATACTAAGGGTATAGGATAATGGTGGAAGAAATATAAAGTTGGATAAGGCTGAATTTATTGATATGGGCCCACTAAGCAGAAATTCTGGATTCAATGCTGTAGCTCGAGGGGTTAGAAAGGGCTCTAACAGTTTCTTTGGATGGCTGACTAAAACATGGACCAAATGATGGTCTTACATGTCTGATGTTGAGATGCCCGATTTGCCCTGGTATACAGTAGACAAGGGGATTCAAAGGCTTATAGAGATTGGAATGCTAGAATTGATTTACCATTTGAGACCTGCCCACCCACCCCAGGAATGTGCAGAGGACACACCTTTAACCAGGACTGTGAGGAATAAATTTGTAACACTAACTCCATCTTCTCTGAAGAGCTCTGTGGTTGCTCTTCTCTGCAGTCCAGATATTACTGTAGGGAGGGCTGTAATGGAATTGGAATCCTTAAACATTATGGGGATGATCAGATCTCGTTCCAGTAAAAGTCAAGTATTGGCAGTTAATCACCAAAGGCAAGATAGGTGTGGCTACCGCAATGAAAGGCAGATTCAAAGCAACACACAGAATAGTCTGAGTCACATGGAATAATGGTGTTGGCTAACAGATCATGGGGTACCTAGAAGTGAAATACATGGGCAATCTATTAAATTTCTTCTGGATCTGTATAAGCAGAAGAGTTCTAGGTCGAGTGAACAAAACCTAACTCAAATTACAGATGCAGAGAATCACGGTCCCTTAATCAATTCCCAGACTTGAGAGTTTACAGACCCAGAGCCCCTTGAATGAGGAGAAGGCCAGGTCCCCTTGGGGAAGGATTCTGTTAAACTGCCAAAAATTTATACTGTTAATCTTCCTCCCACCTTTCCCCAGGGAGACCTATGGCCTTATGTGAGAATAATTGTGCATTGGGGAAAAGGAAATGATCAGACATTTCAGGGATCATTAGATACTATCTCAAAAGTCACATTAATTCCAGGAGACCCAAAACATCACTGTGGCCCACCAGTCAGAGTAGGGGCTTATGGAGGTCAGGTGATTGATGGAGTTTTAGCTCAGGTCCATCTCACAGTGGGTCCAGTGGGTCCCTGGACCCATTCTGTGGTTATTTCCCCAGTTCCAGAATGCATAATTGGAATAGACATACTCAGTAACTGGCAGAATCCCCACACTGAATCCCTGACTTGTGGAGTGAGGGCTATTATGGTTGGAAAGGCCAAGTGGAAACCTCTAGAACTGCCCCTGCCAAGCAAATTAGTAAATCAAAGGCAAGACGGGATTCCTGGAGAGATTACAGAGATTAGTGCCACCATCAAGGATTTGAAGGACACAGGGGTGGTGATTCCCACCACATCCCATTCAACTCTCCTATTTGGCCTGTGCAGAAAACAGATGGATCTTGGAGGATGACAGTAGATTATCATAAACTTAACCAGGTGGTGACTCCAATTGCAGCTGCTGTCCCAAATGTATCAGTGCTTGAGCAAATCAACACTTCCCCTGCAGCTATTGATATGGCAAATACTTTTTTCTCAGTTGCCATTAGTAAGGACCACCAGAAACAGTTTGCTTTCAGCTGGCAAGGCCAGCAGTATACCTTCACTGTCCTGCCTCAGGGGCATATCAACTCTCCAGCCTTATGTCATAATATTGTCCACAGGGACCTTGATTGTCACTCCCTCCCACGAGACATCACACTGGGCCATTATATTGATAATATCATGTTGACAGGGTCTACTGAGCAAGAAGTAGCAAAGACTTTAGATTTATTGGTAAAGCATTTTTGTGAGAGAGGATGGGAGATAAATCCAACAAAAATACAGGGTTCTTCCACCTCAGTGAAATTTCTAGGTGTCCAGTGGTATGGGGCCTGTCGAGATATCCCTTCTAAGGTAAAGGATAAGCTGTTGCACCTGGCCCCTCCTACGACCAAAAAAGAGGCACAACGCTTAGTTGGTCTCTTTGGATTTTGGAGACAACACATTCCTCATTTGGGTGTGCTACTCCGGCCCATTTACTGAGTGACCAGAAAAGCTGCTAGTTTTAATTGGGGACCAGAACAAGAGTAGGCCCTGAGACAGGTCCAGGATGCTCTGCAAGCTGCACTACCACTTGGACCATATGATCCAGCAGATTATATGGTGTTGGAAGTTTCAGTGGCAAATAGAGATGCTGTCTGGAGCCTCTGGCAAGCCCCTATAGGGGATTCACAATGCAGACCCTTAGGATTTTGGAGCAAAGCCTTGCCATCCTCTGTAGATAACTACTCCCCTTTTGAGAAGCAGCTTTTGGCTTGCTACTGGGCCTTAGTAGAGACTGAATGCTTAACCATATGCCAAGTTACCATGAGACCTGAGTTGCCTATCATGAGCTGGGTATTGTTTGACCCATCAAACCATAAAGTTGGGCACGCACAGCAGCACTCCATAATAAAGTGGAAGTGGTATATAAGAGACAGGGCTTGAGCGGGTCCTGAAGGCACAAGTAAGTTACATGAGGAAGTAACCCAAATGCCCATGGTCATCACCCCTGCCGTGTTACTTTCTCTTTCCCAGCCCACAGCTTTGGCCTCTTGGGGAATCCCTTACAATCAGTTGACTGAGGATGAGAAAACTCAGGCCTGGATATTCATACAATGGGATATTATTCACCTGTAAAAAGAAATCAAGTGGGGAAGCACATGACAACATCGAGCAACCTAGAGGATATTAAGTTGATCAAAATAAACAGACAAAAAAAGGATGAATATTTTTTGGTCTCAATGATATGATCTAATACAATGAGTAGACTTATGGAGTTGGACTATGAAGTGTAGGTTGGTGGAAGATGGAGTGTGGGATGAAAAGGGGAAGATGATGCTGGATGTATGTAGAATGTTTAATCTGGTAAAATGTAAGTTTATGGTAATGTTGGACTTGGCAACAAATCATAATGAATGTAACAAACACTGTTGATTTATGAATGTCAATCTGGCTGAAACAAGTAGTCTAGGGAAATTAATAATAGTTGGAAGACAGCTGGAAGATAATATTGGGAATCTTTTATAGAAGATAAAATATAAATTCCACATGGAAAGATTCCATCCATTTAGACAATTTTGGAGAATGGTGCATCACTAAAAATGTAGTAAGCAACAACCCTGAAAGAAAGGATAGAGGTAAAAGGCAATTTAGCCCCTCCCACAGAATGTTAATGGCTTTGGTTTATTATGGTTGGTTTTGTAGAAATGTTTTATTCTGTACTCTTTCAGGATTAGGAATTCATCTTTAGGAAAACACAGGTAGGCTTCATTTACCTGAAGGCTTCAAGAATTTTCATGACAGCAAAACATGCAGCTCTTAGCCATTTGAAAGACAGCTGGGTGGATACTCACAAGATTAAACAGTCTGAATTTTAATTTCTGTAAACCCATCTGGAGTCTGCTTCAGTTATGTGTAATGACTAATGATACAAGATTAAACAGCCTCATTTTAAAAAATTTTTAAAACCTAAAAAAAAAAAAAAAAAAAAAGGATAGGGTATATAATCCTTAAGATTTCTTTCTCAAATTACAAAGAATCTTAAATTAAATAAAAAACATTTGCTAAAACCCACATTGGAAAAAGTGTTTATCTCAACCATAGGCAGAAAATTGGTTACTATAAAATCTTGAAACAAAATCAGCAATACTTAATTACCACTAAATCTCCACCATTTTAAAAAATCAGTATCAGTATTTAAATAATAATCCCTTTTCCAAAAAACCCTTGCAACAATTTATATTTTGGTGTTAAAAACTTGATGGATTGTATTTATTTAAATACGCCAGTATATTATGTTAATATAGGGCCATATAAAAATCTGCAGGATCTATAGCACTGCTCCAACATTAAATGCATTAATAGATCTTTTATAAATAATAAAAATATTCAGTTCCCATTAGATTTTACTAAGAAATGAGTCAGTACGATTTTGATTCCAAATAATCATTTAAAAACATAGTTCCTACAGCTATATGGATTTCAGAATTGCAGATCAGGAATAGTGGCCCAGTTTTAATGTGTACTTTATATGTATTTATAAAATAAATGTCTTAAGTTTTTTTTTAAAGTTTGGGATACACCTGGACACATTAAAGCAGAACATGTAACCCTTCGCAAAAATCAAAAATGAAATTATTCAAAAATTATTTCTCATGGAAGCCGATGTGGCTCAGTGGTGGGGCACTGGCTTCCCACAACTGAGGCCCAGGGTTCAATCCCCGTCCCCAGGTAACCAAAAAAAAAAAAAGTTGTTTGTTAAAATCAAGTAACAAAGACTGTCAAGAAAACTACACTGCTTTATATGTTTCTTCCTAAAAGCATAGAATGAAATTTCACCATGTGCCGCAGGGCGACCTTGGTTCCAAGGGAAAACCAGGACCCCAGCTCCTAAGGCCGCCCTTGCTGAGGAGAGGGGACCAGGGGTCACGGAGCCCCCAGAGCCAGCGCGGACTCAGGCATAACCCTGGAGGGCACAGTTGTCGGTCCCTGCTGTTTCCCACACTTTCCTGAACTCTGGGACTCAGCCTGTGGCTGCAGCGCCACCGAAGGAAAAACAAAAAAAAAAGGCTGACAGAAATGCCCGCACAGGCTTCGGGACCACAACGCAGCCCACCTGCTGCCACCTCAACTCCGGCTACTACTACTGCACCTGCCACCCACGAGCTGCCTCAGGCCAGCCACGTGACATCTTCCTTCAGCGCGGGAGGGCTTCCGGGGGGAGCCGGGGGGACCACGCGGGACAGAAAGAAGAACCTGACAGGGCGGCGGCTTCAGCCAGTGGCTGAGCTCGGCCTCCCTCTACTCCACTGCGTCCTGGGCGGCCCCTCCTGCTTCCTGCTCCACCGCCTCCTCCTCCATCTCAGAGGGGGCCTGGAGACCCGGGAAAGAGCTGCCAGCAGGGCCAGCAGGGCCTCTGGGCGCGAATCCTGGAGGCGGCGTCTCCACCACACGCCCTGGGCCTCCTGTGGGAACCTGGGACAGGCGCACCCAGCAGCCCTGGCACCACCGCCCCGCGGCCCGCAGGAGGCCCAGGCCTGGGCTCCAGCTCTGCAGCAGGTGCCAAGCGCATTTATTTTTAATGTACAATCAAAAGGCCTTAAAGGTTATTTTTGTTGGGTGATTTTTTTTCCTTTGTTTTAGGGAGTATTTACGTTTTACTTTTCCCAGGAAATCATAACTTAATAAATAACATTAACTAAAAGAGGTTTTTAAGTCTTAAAATAATTTGTTTAATCAATGAGTTTTTCTTACATTCTTAACATTGATAAATATCTTCAGAAAATGCCAGTATTATTAATTAATGAAAAGAAAAGTGAGAAGAGTGATAGCATCTTTCACTATATAGGAAAACAGAATAACTGAGAAGTGTTTGAAACACCTAAATTCATTTACAGAAGCTGAAACATTAGAAATATTCGACTAGATCTTCTATTCTTTCAATCCCCAAATGTAATATGTTCACACACACACACACACACACACACACACCAATTCAAGTAAACTTCATACATCAAATATCTTAATCTATGTAGAAGATACACCAGGTGATTATTGTTTGGATTTTAAAAGTCACCAAAAAATCATTCATAAAGACTATTTGATTCATTTTAAAAACTGAAAAAGGAAGGAAATAAAGTCTCTGAACTCATAAGACCTTAATTATCCACTTAATTATTAATGACTAGTGGTAATTAATGAAGTTTAGTTTCAATAAATAGGGTACTAGTTAACAAGTTCTTCAATTTCTGACTTGGGGTAATTGTGGGAAGGGCCAATTATCAATCTTCTCTCATGCATACCAGTATTCTATGCCATTACAGACATTTAAAACACAAACAGATTTTTTTTAAAGTTTGGTACAGTTTCTTGTAATAATACCAGTCACCATTTATGGAATGGTTCCTCTGTGTTAGGCACTATGCTAAGTACTTGGCACATGTAACCTCAGTTTATTCTATAGACAAGGAAAATGGGACTTAGAGAAATGTGGTAACTTTCCTAATGTGGATACACAGGTATTACATTAAGGAACTGGGATTCAAGACCTGGCTTTGTGGCTTCAAAGCCCTCTGCTCTTAACCATTCACTATGCTTAATTTAATGTTAAATTTAATGACAATTTAACATTTTTATATGAAAAGGTATAGTTTTACAGAAAAATCATGTAACAACAACAGGTTTCCCTTATACCCCTTCTATTATTAACACTTTTCAATACTGTGGTACTTTGTTACAACTGATGAAAGAGTATTATAATTGTAGTATTAACAATAGTCCATAGTTTACATTATGGTATATTTTTTCAACATACCACCCTATTACTGACACATTGCATTTGTGTGTATAGGTATATGCCACATTTTGCTTATCCATTCATTGTTTAACGGACACTTGTGTTGCCATGTTCTAGCAGTTGGGAATACATCAGTGTGCAGATATCTGTTTGAGTCCCTGCTTTCCATACTGTTGGGTATATGCCTATTAGAGGGATTACAAGGTCATATGGTAATTCTATTCTTAAAAACTGATAGGGACCAGACACTAAGAGATTCATTTGTTTTTTCCCTCCTGACATCTTCCGTGGTCTCAGTGAAAGTTGGTGCTGGCTGTGAGCAACCCAAGTAAGTATTCTATTGGTTGGAGAACTCTTGTTTTTAAAGGGTATAAATGGTAGGCCATTTGTAAATGACATGTCTATGTAATAAAATCACTGTCATTTATCCACTATAATCTTAGTGGTGTAGATTATACTATGTACCTCAATTTAACATGTACTTAATCTTAATCCACATTCCTGTGGTTACAAACCCATTGTAAAGAGGATCTCTGGTAGATGTTATTTTTAACTAAGGTGTGGCCCAACTGAATGAGATCGGGTCTAAATCAAGATTGCTGGAGGCCTTATAAAGAGAAAGAAATGGGAAGTTAGAGTCAGAGAAAGCCACAAGGATGAGACAGAGCCAGAGAGAACTCAAAAGAGAAAGGAGAAGACATCACCCTGTGATGGGAAAGCAATGAACTCCAAGGCAGCTGCCAAATCAGCATCTGAATATTTCCAACCCCAGGAGGAAACATGCCTCTAGCCTCCCCCTCCCAAATTAGACAATAAATTCCTCTTGTATAAGCCAACCCATTCTATGGTATATATCAGAGCAATGACACTCAGTCAATTCCAACATAAAACTATAGAATTCTAGACCTGGCACATCAGGACCCTCTCTCAAAAGTCCTTCATTTGACAGCAAGCAAATAGGGCCCAGAACAGGCATCCTGACCAATGTCACCCACATGTGAGTGAAAGCATGAGGACCAGGACCCAGGTCCCCAGTTCCTAATTCAATGTTGATTCCACATCTTTTAAAAAGACCACAGCAGGGTAGAGGAGCCAGCATAAGGCCTCCACACTCAAGACATCAAGGCTGTCAAATGTCTGCATGGTTTGGGGTATGTTAAGTACTGTCCCGCAGCCTCTCATTTATGAAACAATTAAACATGTACTTTCCTGGCAATATTATGACTATATTAACTCACATCAGTGAATAAATAATTTTTAAGGGGACCAGAATTGTGCACTAGGTGCCGGAGATGCATATTAACAAGAACTTTGTGGCCTGAGCATTCATGAGGCTTAAATCTAGTGGGAGCAGAGGCATATGTGGGATTTCCATTAGAGTGAGCATTAATAGTAGTGTTGGGTGAAAGTGGGACATATTGAAACTAAATGCGGGGCATAGCACCAAGCAAGGAAAATATCATTAGTCACTTTCCCTTTCCCAAGATAAATTGAAATCATCTTGTGTTCCAGAGGCACCTTGATACCAGAAGCACTCTCATTATTACTAGTACCCTGGGATTAATAGCAGCTAGCATGAATTTACCAAACATACTTCATGCCAACCTCACTACCCTTTCGCTTTCAAGAAGAATCTAATCATATTCCAGGACTAGGTAAGCTCTTGCTTTCTAATTATCACAGAATGTGAAATAACATTTGTCCAGAAATAGGTGTGAAATGCATTCTGTGATATAATCTGATGACTTTTTTTCTCATAACATTAAGACAAGGTTCTGGGAAACGGATGTGGCTCAAAACATTGGGCCGCCGTCTGCCACGTAAGAGGTCAGAGTTGGATTCCGGGGGCCTCCTGGGGAAAGGCAAGCTGGCCCACGTGCCAAGCTGGCCCACGTGGAGTGCTGACACACACAGAGTGTTGGTCTGCCCTGCGAGCTGGCCCATGGGGAGTGCTGGCCCACGCAGAGGGCTGGCCCACAGAGAAGTGCTGACCCATGCAGATAGCTGATGCAGCAAGATGATGCAACAAAAAGAGACACAGAGGACAGACAATAAGAGATGCAGCAGAGCAGGGAACTGAAGTGGTGCAAGAGAGTAAGCTTCTCGCTCCCACTCTGGAAGGCCCCAGGATGGGTTCCCAGTGCTGCCTAAAAGAGAAGACACGCAGACACAGGAGAATACACAGAGAGCAGAGAGGAAGCACAAAATAAGGGGGGGGGGGGAGGAAATAAATAAATCATAAAAAAAAAAAAAAAAAGAAAAGGTTCTATGTTTGGTTACTGTTTTAAGATATTATAATACAAAATGAGAACATAATAATTTAGTGTATTAAATACTATGCCTTTGTATTATCTGATGATGTTACTAAAAATATGACTGGATAAACAGTCATGTTCCTTCTGAGATTTAATAGTAAAATTTCAATTCCTTCTCATTCATGACTCTGTTCCCACACAGCAGTAAAAGTGATAAGGTGTTATACAATTATTTATGTTTTTACATGCACATAATGCCCACCTCTTTTGATGGTTGATAGGTTTTTTTATATACAGAAAACTACACACTTTTAATAGGAAAATAATTGTTCCTTTAATGACTAAAGGAAAACTATCCATGGCCTTATATGCGTTTTAATGTCTAAAAGGTTTGGGGCATAACTTAGAAGAAAGGATGGTAGCTTGCTGGAATCATTAGAGTATGACTGGCAATGAGAAAAACTAATTTAGGAAATATTCACTGAATACCTTTCCCAAACAGAAATCCTCCTGAAATCAAAATGGGAAATTAAACTTATGTTTATACATGACTTGGCTATAAATCACAACACACATCAGTCTTACTCAAAATTTTATGGTTTTGATGTAACTTTTGTTCATATCCCATTTTAAATTCATGAATATAATTATGCAGTAACATTGAAATTTCTCAGCATCAAGACACTCTAGGCAGGGCTGAGACCTCAGGAGCTTGGTGCCCTGCTAGTGGGCACTACTTTGGAATTTATGCTCCCCAGTGTGACAGAGTTGGACTCAGCTGTGGTGTCCCTATACATGTCTCTTCTGCCCCTTATATTTGAGCCTATAGTTAGAGCAGCCATCCTGAGACTCCACGTGTCCTACAACACACCCTGTTCTTGTCCCTATTCACCTCTCCTACTTCATCCTTCAAAACTCCCTCCAGACAGTCTGGCGTTTCCTCAGAAAGCTAAGTATAGAATTGCCATATGATCCACAAATCCCAGTGCTGGGTATATACCCAGAAGTATTGAAAGGAGGACATGAACAGATATATGAAAAACACTGTTCAAAGCAACATTATTCACTATTGCCAAAAGTTTGAGGCAATCCAAATATCCATCAAGAGATGAACGGATAAGCAAACTCTGATACATAAAAATACAATGGAATATTACTCAGTTTTAAGAAGGAATGCAAAATTAACAAATGGGATAACATGGATGAATCTTGAAGACCTTATGTTAAGTGAAGCAAGCCAAAAACTGAAAGACAAACATTACATGACCTCACTGATATGAATTAAGCAAATTGAGAAGATTCAGAGAGCTAGATGGAAGATAGGTTTACAGAAGACAGAAAAGAAAAGGGTTGTGAGCCAATGCCCATATGGGCAAAATCTACGATAAGGTGGACGGGTGTAGTTGTGCAGTGGATGTTCATAACAGTGGTGCAGTCATGCTACTGGGTTGGGCAGTGCTGGCCTGTGAGGGGGTAGGGTGGGGGGAGAGTTGGGCTGTCCATGGAACCGGCGGGTGGGTTGGGAGAGGGAGCACATGAACTCGGGATTTGCGGGTATGTGTTTGACACTACACAGTTAGGCATGTTCTTTTGGCAAATATTGCAGGGGAGGGTTACTGGTTTAGGCTGTTGGATGTGGGGGACATGGGACAGGGCACACTTCACCCAGGCATCTAGGGAGTGTAAGAGTGTTCAGCTTGTCATAGTGTTGTATCAGTGGGTGGAGACCCACATAATAAGTGGGAAGGTGTTGGACTCCCCATCCTGGGGAGTCCTGATATGTTCTCAAATAAAGGAGCAGGAGTCTCTTGAGAGCATAGGCAGTGCCTAATAGGGATGACAGGCCAGTGTGTCAAGGCTTCAATGTTACTACAAGTAACTACTAATTTTGTTCTTCAAGGAGTGAAGTTTGGTGGTTGCCTTAGGTCCTGAGGGGAGGAGATGGAACATGGGGCATTTTAGGAGAGATGGAATTGTACTACATGATCTTGCAATGAAGGATATGGGCCAAGTTAAATTTCATCAAAATTTATAAAAATGTATGGTCCAAAATATAAACCATAATGTAAATCATTGACCATGCTTAGTAGCAATGTTTCAATATTTGTAAATCAATTATAACAAATGTACCACCCTCATGTAAAATGCTATTAATAGGGTAAAGGCGGAAAGGGGGGAGGATATTGCGTATATGGGAAGTGCCTATACTCTGTTCATGACTTGACAAATAAGATTCAGCTGATGTCCATTTACACTTAACTGATTCCCTGCAGAAACCACAAGGATTTAATACCTCATGAATAAATATATATTTTAAAACTATGACTCATTTTTTTAAAATTGTGGGTAAAAATCAAATTTTTCACAATACAAACCAATATTTGTAAAATGATATATAAATATATATATGCATATATGTGCATTTACTTACATAAATGTTATTTTATATATATATATTTTAAAAGATGCTTAGATTACACAAATGCCACACAAAAACCACAGGGATTCCCATGTTCCCCACCTCCCACACCTCCCACAACATCCTACATAAACATCTTTCATTAGTGTGGCACATCACCTGCAATGGATATACACATCCTGGGGTTTTGCCACTAAGCAAAGACCACAGTTCACATCGTAGACCACACTCTCTCCCACACAGTTCTGCACGGTATATGCTGATGTAAAATGGCCTATATCCATTGCCACAACATCACTCAGGGCAACCCCCAAGTTCTGAAAAAGCCCCTGTATTACAACTGCCCTTCCCCTCCTGCCCCGATAGCATCTAGAGGCCACTGGCTCCACCTCACTGTTATAATTTCTTCCATTGCTTGAATCACAATATGTCTACAATAGAATACCATTAAGTCCAGTCTAGTCCATAGCTCTTCCCTGGAATGGTGATGTCCACTCCACCTCCAAGTGAGAGTGGGCTTATATCCCATGGATATGATGGATGCAATTATCCTGCCTTCAGCTGCAGGCTCTCTCCATTCCCTGGGATGGCCGTTGTCCATCATTGTCTCCTCACCAGGTGACTTGGGTGAGTCCATTGAGCTGTAGAGAGTAGGAGTTGCAGCTCAACCGAGATTCCAGGCACAGCTGGCACATAGGCAGGCCAGAGGCTCCAGTCTCTGGAAGTACGTATACAAACTCCAGCCTCACATATAGGTTTGAACAGAAGGGGCTGATGGACCACGTGCAGGGAGGACTTATATGAATCCAACTCTGTCACTCTCAGGAGCACAGATTCCAAAGTAGAGCCCACTGATAAGGTGTCAATCTCTGGGGCTATCCCCCCTTATATAGGACCTGGGTGTCTCCAGAGCTCTCAGGAGCCCCTCTGTGTGGGATGATATCCACTTTGGTGTTCTATGAGATCCTACTGAGGTGTGCGTAAGCGTTACCTCTGGGATGACCTCCCAACTCTCTTTGAAGTCTCTTAGCCACATGAATTCATTTGTCTTTACCTTTTCCCTCTTTTATTCAAGGTCTTTTTCCAGTCATGTTGCCAGTTGGCACTTGGTATTAATCCCTTGTTGCCAGGGAGGCTCATCCCTGGGAGTCATGTCCCACATTGGGGGGAAGGTAATGCATTCATCTGCTGAGTTTGGCTTAGAAAGTGGCCACATCTGAACAACAAGGAGGCTCTCAGGTGGCAACCCTTAGGCACCCCATAGGCCAAGTTTCAATTACAAGAGCAAAGACTCATAAGGTTAGTCATCAATAACAAGAACCCATCAGTGGACCCTCCTCCTTTGCCAGACACTGCCCCTGCACTCAGGGGACTGCTGCTGCTCCCTTGGAGAATGTGGCAGAGCTCTCCCAGCTGGGAACTCAGTATTCCCTCATTCATTGAGTGATTGTCTACCCACCATGACCATGCCCCATCCCTTGATCATTTGAACAATTTTATATATCTTTCATGTATTTTCAGATGAACTTACACCCATGAATTCCCCCATCCCAGACAGCCCCCACCAATGATTCTCTGCAGCCCCCATTGTGACCCTTCTGTGATCTAAACCTTCCTTGAAGATGAAGCCCACCCAGGGCATGTAACTATGAATCTTGTCATCCCATGAGTCAAGACAGGGGAGTGTCATATGCCCCAGGGGGATGGGGAGGAAGGGACAGAAAAGATCAAATGGGGTATTTAGTGGGCATGGAAATGTTTTTCATTACCTTACAGTAATGGACACAGGACATGGTAAATATCATCAAAAATTATTAAACTGTACCGTCTAAATTGTAAACTATACTGTAAACCATTAACAATGTTTAGTAGCTATGATTCACTATCAGTATAACAGTTATAATAATGCTACCATTCACACACAATAAAGGTTTTAATATGGGGTGGGGAAGGGGGAGGGAGGTTGGGTATGTGGGAATCTCTAGTATTCCGTGTGTGACATTGCTGTGACCTAAAGCTTCTTTGAAAATTAAATGAAAATTTGGGAAACACTGGGGAATGAGAGGGGGAAGGTGTCATGGTACACACTGGACATCCGATAATGCAGTGATAAAAGGGAAAAAAAAAATTTTTTTTTGTTTTTTCCCATATTTTTTTGAATGTCCCAATCTGTTAATTATATTTTAGTTTTAGTTTTTTTTTCTGAGTTTCCTTGTATTTTATCTCTTGCATTTAAGCTTATCATTATTATCTCATTTTCCTATTAATATGATTCATTTTAAATGACCCTTCTGCATTAGGCTTAAAAATTTCTATTTTCTCTGTAAACCAATCACAGTATGTTGCCATGGGCACAGTACTTTAACAAAGGAATTGTTAACAGTTAGCATGTGAGACCTATGAAAACTGTGTCAAGCATTTAACATGAATTATCTCCTTTAATCCTAACAATAATCTTAAAACTATTATCTCCACTCCCCTAAATGAGGAAACTGAAGTTAAAAGAGAGAATATCAGGCCTGAGTCACAACACCAGTAAATGACAGAGTCAACATTCAATTGCAAGTCTAATGGTTTTTGTTGTTGTTAAAAAAAAATGTTAGGGAAGCAGATGTGGCTCAAGCGATTGGGCTCTTTCTACCATATGGGAGGTCCAGAATTTGATTCCCAGGACCTCCTGGTGAAGGCAAGCTGGCCTGCGCAGCAATCTGGCCTGAGAACGGTGAGCTGGCCCACATGGAGTGCTGGCCCACATGAAGTGTTGATCCATGCAGAGAGATGGTGCAGCAAGATCATGCAACAAAAAGAGACACAGAGGAGAGACAATGAGAGGTGCAGCAGACCAGGAATTTGAAGTGGTACAAGAGATTGAGCACCACTCTTGAACTCTGGAAGGTCCCAGGATCAGTTCTGGGTGCCATGTAAAGAGAGGACAAGCAGACACAGACAAAAACACAGGAAATGGACACAGAGAGCAGGAACCAAGCACAAAAACAATACAGGGGATGAATAAACAAATAAATCTTTTTAAAAAATGTTACTAGCAAAACTTTTAAAACACAGAGGAAAGTCCCTGTGGTTCTTACTGAAATGCTTTATGTTCTACGCTTTGCATACCAGTTCTTTAAAAACCCTTGCTACTAGGTAGTCCTCCAAAGATGACTTTCTTACATCCTCAGTTTCTGCCTCACAAGTTCATATTCAAATAAACAAATAAAGAAAAAAATAAAATAGCAGAGGAAAAGGAAGAGAAAATCAGGGAAAACTAAACCTTTCTCCCCTCCCCAGGGATAATGCTATAGATCTCATTTCTTTTTATAAGCCTGTAACAGCTCAATATAAAATAATGGGGAAAGGAATAATATAGCTTATATAGGAATAAAATTATCACAATTGACAAATGATATTAAATATATATACAAATCTACTCAGATTTTTGTTAGGAGAATTCATAGTCAAAACAAAACAAAACAAAACATTTCTGTGCCTATTTTATTTCCATGACTGGATTAGAAGCACTTTGGAAACAGGGACTGGGGAATATTGAATTTAACACAGCAACGGACACAATGCCTAGCATTCAGCAACTGTTAAAGAAATTTGTTAAATAATGAATTAATGATTTTTGATCCAACCAGGAATTAATTCCATTAATATATTCATATCCTGTCATATGCCAGACACTGTTGCCTTGTACATGGTTCCAAAAATAAACAGGATATTCACAGCTCTGCTCTCACAATATTTACAGCCTAGTAGGTATAACAAGGAGTAAAAGAAGGTCTTTGCATTTTGGTATGAAGAAGTGTGAAATGTGAAAAAAAAAAGTCTGAAATCTAAAAGAAGATATTAATAGATGAATAAATGGATGCACGGTAGCACCTAGGAGGGGCAACTAATCAATGCTTAGAGTGGGAGAGTGATCAGGGAAGCCATCTTGGAGGAAGTGATATGTTGGTGAAGGCTGAAAAATGAAGGAGAGTTAGACAAAGAAAGGTGGATGGGGAAGATAAAGACAGCTCCAAGCAAACGTAAAGAACTGAAAGCTTGAAAGAACATGCCCTATTTGAAGAACTGACAAAAATTCAGTACAGTATGATTGAAGCTTGGAACACTTAATAGGATGGTAGGGCAGGGGGAAATCGAGGACAGCAGGAGTATGGGCAGAAGGAAACAGTGGTGAGAGCTGTGGGTGGACATGTTAGAACAGGTTAAACAGTCCATGAAGGATGGTCAAGTTTCCTTCTGAGACAAGTGGTAAATGGAGTCAATAAAGAACCTTAAACAGAGAATTAATGAAATCCCAATTACATTTTCAACACTTAATCTGCCTGCAGCATGGAAAATGGATAAAGACAAATAATTAGATGTATTTGAAATAAGTGTCTACCTGTACCTTTAATCCTTCCCTCTCTGATGGCACCTTACTATGGTCATTTAAAAATGTTCATGCCTGTGCCATCTAGAAAAAAATAAGGCCACCTACTCCCTTAATGGCACATCCCCCCTTCAATTAATGTTTTATCTCTTGAATTAGAAAAAATTTCTTGACAATCCTTTCTCCAAATATCTCTGCATGACTCAATCCTCACTTTACTCAAGTCTGTATTTAAATATTACCCTAAAGTGAGGCTTTCTCTACATTTTACTTTAAATAGCAACCCCTTCCCCAGCTCTGGCCTCCTGAATCCCTATCACCACTGAATAGTGGGCTAGGCACAATGTTATGCACCTAACACAAATTAAGCCATATAATTACAAGAACTATCCTATAAGATAAATTTCCTGTTTCCTGTGGAGGTGGATCCCTTCTGGCTCCTCTGTGCATAACTTTCATGAAAACCATGACATGGATGAAGAAAATGAGGCTTAAAGGATAAGGTGCTAAAAGTCACAAAATTAGTTAAATCTGGAGTCAAAATCCAAATTCATTAAAGATCATTCTTGGTGTCACATAGTTGAGGGAGGACAAATAAAATACCTTCTATTTTCTTTTCCCTTTGAAGGGGAGGCAAAATCATCTGCTGAGAATAAGATGGTGGTAATGAAATTGGAAATTTGAGGAGCGTAAAGAAGGTTTGAAATAGTACCAGAAAAAAATAAGAGTTGACTACGAAGTATTAATAAACTATCAGACGGGGGAGTAGATGTAGCTCAGTGGTTGTCTGCCTGCTTCTCATATACCAGGTCCCAGTTTCAATCTTCAGTAACCCTTAAAAAAAAAAAGCTATCAATCTTTTTGAACTTCCTGGAAGATGGCAGAGAGAGAGAAACAGGACTCACTTTCTTCCCAGAAAAATAGCTAGAAGACAGGCAGAAACAGCCTGGGGAAAAGATATACCCTGAAGACATCAGGGCATAGGAAAAGAATTCTGACAGGAAGACTGTGAGTGGGAGATGTAGGTGCAGCCACCAGTGCCCTGCCCCTCATACTTGGAGCTGATAACTTCGAATTCTCTGGGCTCTGCCTGGCAGTTATGCACAGAGGAGCCAGAAGGGATCCACCTCCACAGGAAACAGGAGAGAGACTGACCCAGCCTATGTCTGATCCAGCTTTTAGCTAACAAGTTTGGTTTGCTGTGTCACTTCCAGGAAAGGGGGGCCTTGATATTGTTTGCCTTGGGAGACAGCACTTGACTAAAGAGATCTGACCCTCTCAATCACCCTCCCTACTGATCAGGACTGAGAGTCGAAGATGCAGAGGGGAGTAGAGTTTTTCCTACCTAGGAAAACAGAGGGTGATGCCAGAAGAGGTTGGAGAACAGCTTTTGGAGAAAGACTGAATTCTGAGATTCTGAATAGCCTATATGCAGGATCCTCTTCCACACTTGCAGCAAACACACTCCAAACAGGCTTTGAACTGAGAGGGCTGCTGAAGTACACCAATCACTAAAAGACAAAGGAATGCATGTGAAATAATTACAACTAAGAGGAGTTTTTTCTGGCCTTTACAGTCTCACTCCCCAAGGCTCTTGTAAGTAGGTCTGCAACCAATTACTGGGTCCATGGCCAAGATCTGAGCAACTAACAAGGACAATCCAAAAGACCTAGAACAGGCTGAACCAAGAATCAAGGAACAAGAGTAACATATAGCCTCCCACTAATAAATTCCTATGAAAGAGAAAGAAATTGAGCTCAGAGTAAACTCACCATCATGATAAGATGCCTAAACCTCAACAAAAAATTTACAAACAATATGGAAGAAATGGCTCAAGCAAAGGAATAGATCAAAGACCCAGATGAGACACAGGACTTGAGAGAACTAATCAGGAATGTTCATACAAATCTCCAAAATCAAATCAATGAGTTGGAAAACAATATGGCGAAAGAGATAAAAGACATCAAGAAGAGACTGGGCTAGCACAAAGAAGAATGTGAAACCCAGAATAAAAAAATAACAGAGCTTATGGGAATGAAAGACACAACAAGTATGATCAAAAACATGGGAGGTGGGCAACATGGGAATCCCGGTGGGTTCCGTGTAATATTTTAGGTAATCTAAGCACCTCTTAAAATATATTTATATATATATAAATAACATTTTTGTAAGCAAATGCACATATATGCATATATATTTATATATAATTTTACAAATATTGGTATGTATTGTGAAAATTTTTATTTTTACCCACAATAAAAAATAAATAAACTAAAAAAAAAAAAACATTAGAGAAACTGGGACAGAGGAAAATCATTGGTGTGCGGAGTCAATGATGGGGGATACAAGGGAGGATGGTCACCTAGGTATACCTATAAGGTATATAAAAATGTTCAAATGTTCATGAGGCATTGTCACAGTGGGTGGAGACTAACACAATAACCGAGAGAATATTAAATTCCCGTCCTGGAGAGCTCTTCCATAATCTCTAATGGCACAACAATTCCCCAAGTGCAGGGCAATGACTGGTGAAGAAGTATGATCCATTCATGGGCCCTTGATATTGATGACTATGCTAATAAGCCTTTGATCTTGAAATTGAAACTTAGCCTATTGTTGTGGGGGGCCTAAGAGTTGCCTCCTGGGAGCCTATTATTGCTCAAATATGGCCTCTCTCTATGCCAAACTCAGCATATAAATGCATTACCTTCGCTCAAGTGTGGGACATGACTCCCTGGAATGAGCCTCCCTGGCAATGAGGGATTACTACCAAGCATCGACTAGCAATGCCACTGGAAAAAGACCTCAAATAAAAGGGGGGAAATGTAAAGACAACTGAGTTTATATGGCTAAGAGATTTCAAAGTGAGTCGGGAAGTCATCCCAGAGGTAACACTTATGCACGTCTCATCAGGATCTCATAGACTGCCAAAGTAGATACTTACCCAAAGAGTGGGGCTCCTGAGGGCTCTAGAGACACCCAGGTCCTATGGTCAGGGCTGATAGCTCCAGAGTTTGGTGCCTGGCCAGTGGGCCCTACTTTGGAGTTTGTGCTCCTGAGAGTGACACGTGGACTCAATTATGTCTTCCCTACACAAGACTCATCTGTCTTGTCTATTTAAACCTATACTTGGTGGTGGAGTTTGTATGTATACATCCAAGAGACACGATTCTTTGTCTGTCCATGTGACAGCTGGGCCCAGAACCTCAGCGGAGTTGTAGCACATACTCTACAGCTCATTGGACTCACCCAGGACAACTAAGAAGGACACCGACCATCCCAAGGAACAGACGTAGTCTGAAACTGCAAGCAAGATAGCCCTATCCATTTTCCCCATGGGATATAAGCACCCCCTCAATTAGAGGTGGAGTGGATGTCACCATCCCAGAATCCTCAGGATTGGGAAAAGAACTATGAGCTAAACTGGACTTACTGGTGTTCTAGTATAGACATATTGTGATTCTAGCAATGGAAGAAATTACAACATTGATGTGGAACCCGTGGCCACTGGAGGCTCTGGGGGCAGGGAGAGGGAAAAACAGTTGTAATATGGGGGCTTTTACGGGACTTGGGTATCATACTGAATGACACCGCAACGACAGATATAGGCCATTTTATAACATCATATAACATGCAGAACTGTGTGGGAGGGAGTGTGAACTACAATGTGAAGTATGGTCCATGCTTAATGGCAAAGCCCCAGGATGTGTTTATCAATTGCCATAAATGTGCCACACTAATGAAGAATGTTTATGTGGGAGGGTTTGGGAGGTATGGGGAGTAGGACATATGGGAATCCCTATAGTTGTGTAACATTTATGTAATCTAAGTGTTTTTAAAAATATTTTTAAAGATATTATATAAAAAACATTAGAGCCATAAAACAGTAGACCTGAAATGATAGAAAAAATAACTGATGCAGAAGAAAGAACAGCTGAAAATGAAGAGAGAGAAGAAAACAGTGAGAAAAGAAGGGAAAAAATTGAGCAGGGGCTTAGGGACTTGAATATTGAAACAAAATGCAAGAACACACGTTATGGGAATTCTGGAAACAGAAGAAAAGGGAAAAGAGGCAGAAAGAATATTTGAGGAAATAACAGCTGAAAATTTCCCAACTCTCATGAAAGAAATGAATTTACATGTCCAAGAATCAGAGCATACTGCAATCAGAATAAATCCGAATATACATACTCCAAGACACATACTACTCAAAAGGTCAAAGTCAAAGATAAAGAGAAAATTATGGGCAGTAAGGGAGAAGCAAACCATCGCATATAAGAGATACCCAGTAAGACTTAGTTCAGATTGCTCATCAGAAACCATGGAGGCGAGAAGACAGTGGTATGATATCATTAGGATACCAAAGAAACATTGCCAGCTGAGAATCCTTTATCTGGCAATATTATCCATCAGATATGAAGGTGAGTTTAAAATATTCACAAATAAACTGAAACTGAGAGTTTGCAGAAAGGTATATACTTTTGCAAGAAGTGTATAACTAGGCTATGTTTCAATTTCACAAGGATGAGTTTCCTAAGTACAAAAATTAATATCAAGGGCCTGCTGTATTGGTCTGTCCTCTTTTGCTAGGCACGGCCTATGTACTCTAGAGATTCTTCCCACTCTATTACAGAATGTAGCAGGACTCTGCAAGGATCGGAGCCCTCATTCTCAGCAGAGTTGCAGCCAGTGCCTACTCTCAAGTTCATTGGACTTGCCCAGAACAACGAACAAAAGGATGAAGATGGACAATGCCCATCCCTGAAAACAGAATGTAGATACAACTGTAAGCAAGACAGTTTCATCCATCTGTCCCATGGGATCTCAGCCCCCTCAATTGGGAGCAGAGTGGGCATCACCATCCCAAATCATCAAGATTGAGTAATGAACAAACATAAGGGGGAAATCATCTCTAGACCAAAGTAGAATTATTATTATTCTAGTGTTGGGATAACTTTTCCTTTGATATAAAAAGAGTGGTCACCAGAGGTTCTGAGGGAAGGTAGAGGGAAGAATAAGTGTATCTTGGGGCATTTTTGGGATATTGGAATTGTTCTGCATGATTTTGCAATGATGGATATGGGCCATTATGCCGTTTGTCAAAACATATAAAATTGTGCACTGCAAAGTAAAAATACAGGTCATGGTTAGCAGCAATGCTTTAATACTTGTTCATCAATGGGAACAAATGTACAATAATAATGAAAGATGTTGTTAATGTGGGAATGTGTGATGGAGGATGGTTGGGGTATATTGGAATCCTGTATATTTTCAATAAAACTTTTAGGTAATCTAAAACTTCTTCAAAAGGAAAGAAAGAAAAAAGAAAATCAATCAAAGTAAGACACCACATTAACAAGTTGAAGGGAAAAAACCACATGATCTACTCATTCATGCAGAAAAGGCATGTGATAAAATCCAGCATCCTTTCTTAATAAAAACACTTTGAAAGAGAGAAATAGAGGAAAGTTCCTCAATATGATAAAGGGCATATATGAAAAACAGACAATAAAAATCGTATTCAATGAGGAAAGATTGAAACCTTTCCCTCTAAGATCAGGAACAAGACAAGAATGCCCACTATCACCACTATTACTCCTATTGTGCTGGAGGTTCTAGCTAGAACAATTAGAAAAGAAAAAATAATAAAGGAATTCAAATAGAAAAAGAATTAAAACTATCAACCACAGTATTTGCAGATGGCATGATTCTGTATTTAGAAAATTCGGAAATGTCTACAACAAAACTACAAGAGGTAATAAATGAATTCAGCAAAGTAGCATGATACAAAGTCAACACACAAAAATCATTGATATTTCTGGATACCAGTATTGAACAGTCTGAGGAGAAAATCAGGAAAAATTCCATTCACAATAGCAACAAAAAGATTCAAATACCTAGGAAAAAATTTCACCAAAGATGTACAGGAATTATATTCAGAAAACTACAAAAAAATGCTAAAAGAAATAAAAAAGACTTAAACCAATGGAAAGATATTCTGTGCTCATGGATTTGAAGATTAAATAGATGAAGATGCCAATTCTACATCAAATGATTTATAGATTCAATCTAATTTCAATAAAAATCCCAACAGCCTACTTTACAGAAACAGAAAAGGCAACTGCCAAATTTATTATGAAGGAAAGAGATTCTGAATAGACAAAAACATAATAAAAAAGAAGAGCAAAGTGGGAGGACTTTCACTGTCTGACCTTGAAACATATTACAAAGCTACAGTGGTCAAAACAGCATGGTAATGGCATAAGGACAGACACAGTGATCAACAGAATTGAGAGTCTAAATATTAGACTCTCACCTCTATGGCCTGTGAAAATCATGTGAAAAAACTTTCAACATCATTTGCAATCAGGGAAATACAAATCAAA
>JAKSZT010039239.1:0-42130 GCA_026826555.1 Tolypeutes matacus
CTGAAAATTTAAAAAGGCATGTATATGGCATTTACCTGCTGAGAGCTCTATTACGGCTCCTTTTTCTTCGCCTCTCAAAGTGTTGCTCATCTTCAGAAGAGGAAGATGAAGTGGAGTCACTACTATGGATGGCATGCCTTCTCCTAAAGGAAGGAGGAAAACGGAAATCATAATGAGGAAGGGCAGGATAAAAATCTGCAAAACCCAAACATTAGAAATACCTAATGAACGAGAAAAGCTTATCATAAAATTAAAACATCTGCTGAGGGAGCGGATGTGGCTCAAGCAGTTGAACACCAGCCTCCTACACGGGAGGTCCTGGGTTCAGTTCCTGGTGTCTCCTAAAGGAAAACACAAACAGACAAAAGTGAAAAACAATGAGCAGACAATGTGTAAAAACAATGAGCAAACAAATAAGGGAGCCATCTCAGAGGGTGGGGGTTGGGAACAAACCAAAACAAAACAAACAAAAACACCTGCTGAACCACTAAAATAAGCTTTGTTGGTTGATCTTTTGAAAGGAAGGAAAGACTTGGATAACTGAGAAGAAAGGAAGCTGTGGGAAATATTATCCATCAAATGTACATTAATAAGCATTTATCATATATAATTTCATGTTTGGGAGAAGAACACCTATTTTGAGATGTCAACTTTAAGAGGACATGAGGTTTTTATGTAAAACCAAAAGAAATCAGGAAAAGTTAAAAAAAAAAAGAAAAAAAAAAAAAAGAAAAAAAAAAAAAAAAAAAAAAAAGCTAGCCAACAGTGAGGAACATGATGGCCTCTTTTCTATAGCACATCATCAACTGTAAATTCACAACTCTGCCACTTAACAGCTATGTAAATGTGGATGAGTTACTTAATCCATATACAAAACCCTCAGTTTTCTCTCTCTTACCAAACAGGGATAAAATACTATCAAATTTTTAGGCTGGTAGTAGTATTAAGTACGATGCCAAGTGCTACACATAATACAAAATTTTTTTAGGAGGCACCAAGGATTGAACCCGGTACCTTGTACATGAGAAGGAGGCACTCAACCGAGCTATACCCGCTCCCAATACAAAATTTTTAAAAATCACTTCTCAATAAAAAAAAAAAAAAAATCACTTCTACCTTTAGACAGTAGCAAGAGATCCACACGAAAAACATAGAATATGGCTAGGAAAACCTTTACTTATTCTATTGGATCAGGGTGTAGAGCTTTTCCTGAGTTAAGAGTGCAATCATGGTAAGCAGTTATTACCAAATATATAAAAGATTCACAATCCATTATCTGCATAAAGTATATCCAGAATTGTGATGTAAAAAACTCTGAAAACAAGTTTTTCCATTACTCAATAAACAAAACATGATCTGAAATGGCAAGAGGTAATTTATAGTCTCTATCTCACTTACTATGATTATTCATGTTTTGCAATCGAATTATAATTTATTCACTATGTGGTGCTGCCCCAGACACCTCTGAAAATGCTAACGTTATAGACTACATATTCAGCATGTAACTGTTGTAAATCCAGAAACAAACAAACAAACAAAACAATTCTGAAACACAGAGGACCCCCAAGGGTTTTGGATAAGGTGTTGTGGAAACACAATTTAATAAGAAAAGAAAGAATCCTCCACTCACCCATCTACCCAAACATACCCATTTTTATCATCAGTCTGGATCTAAACATACCTAACCTGAAAGACTTATTTGACGTTATCATTTTTATTACAAATAGACTCTTAATACACTATACAGTCACATAATTGAAGTAAAACTTTACAATTAATAAAATGGAATAATATTTGCTGAGTGCTTCTTGGATCTCATTTCATCTTAATCAAAATGTTGCACAAGTATATATTAGACTCATTTTACATTCAGGGCCAGAATGGTTCATAGAGTAAATAACTTCCTCAATATATCAAAATTAGTCACTGATGGTGTCAGAACTCAAACCTGTTGTCTGTCTATTCAAGGAATCTACATTCTATACTACATTCTGCTGGTATTTTCAAGTTGTTTATTTTATAAATCAGTCAAATTATAAGCAAACAGCAACAAAATGTTTCAGACTGATATAAGATTTCCAACATTTGATTTGCAAAGAACGGAAAAACAGCAACAACAAAGCATACTTACAACAAACACATATAGCACATAGTATATGCCAGGTGCTGTTTTAAACGCTTTACATATATTAACTTATTTAATTCTCACAAAATTATAAGGGTAAACGCTAGTATCTCCATTCTACAGTCCAAAATACTGAAGCACAGAGAGGTTAAGTCTCAAACCAAAGGTCACTAACAAGTAGTAGAGCTGAGCTCTGAACCTAGGCAGTCCTAGTCATGGGTCCAGGTTCTTAATGACTTTATACTTTCTAAGACCATTATTTCAGTTTTAAAAAGATTTTAAATACATATACCCACATACACACATCCATCCACTCTTTTTTTTCTTTCATTTTACTAAAAACCAATGAAAAATCTGTTAAGAAACAGAACTGGACCAGCTCTTTAACCTAACAAGGGCTTTTAGTTGCCAGTTCTAGTTCCCTGACAAGTAGGCCCATGAAAAGACAGATAAGGAGTATTCTGGAATTTTGGTGAAGCAATGGTGCTATTATGTTACCTAGTAGTTCAAAGAGGCTAGGCCTGTTCCAGAAACTACAGACTGCAACCAAACTAACTTTAGATTACTAGAATTTACAACCACAAGGAAGAAAGAGAAATCCTGCTAAAAGGAAGCTTTCTTGAAACTCTTATGAGACCCTTGGGAGATCCTGCATTGTGGTTGCAAGGTTTCTTCACTATTTTTGCCAAGGATACTTACAGCAATGTTCAAATGATTCTCTGAATATATGCTCTGTTTCCATGTCTAAGTATTCCAAGTCATACAGGAACTATAAACAGAAGTTGGTCTTTTTAAGAAAAAGTAAAAAGGCTAAGCAAAATGATCATTAGCGTTGTTAGAAGGGATCAAACAGATGGTCAGAACACATTGGCAAGAAAAAAAAAAAAACTAAGAAAAAACTTTAAAGCACAATAAAAAAGTTATAATAACAAGCGCTGTCAAGGATGTGAAGAAACCCTCATATATTGCTAGTAGGAATGTAAAATGGTACAATCACTTTGGAAAATGGTCTAGCAGTTCCTCAAAGCATTAAACATAGTTATCATTTGACCCAGCAATTCCACTCCTATGCATATACTCAAGAGAAATAAAAACATATGTCTATACAAAAATTTGTACATGAATGCTCAAAGCAGCATTATCATAAAAGCGCAAATGCGGACAAAATATGGTCTTCCATACAGTGGAATATTATTTGGCAATAATAATGAAGTACTGAGATATGCTACGACATGGATGAACTTTAAAAACATTAAGCAAAGTGAAAGAAGCCAGCCACAAAAGATTCCATTTATATGAAATGTGCATAATAGGCAAATCCATAGAGATAGAAAGCAGATTAGTAGTTGTTTAGGGCTGGAAGTTTTGGGAAGTGATCTCAAGAGTACAGGGTTTCAAGGAGCTGATGTAGCTCAAGTGTTTGAGGGCCTGCTTCTCATGTACAAGGTCCCAGTTCAATCCCCAGTACCTCCTAAAAACAAAACAAACCAACGAAAAAAACAACTCTCATTGGAGAACAGATGTAGCACAATGGTTGAGTGCCTGCTTCCCATTATGAGGTCCTGGGTTCAGTCCCCAGTACCTCCTTAAAAGAGCACAGGATTTCAGTATGAGGTGATGAAAATGGGAAAATGTTCTACAATTGACTGGTGATGGTTGCACTCCTCTGTGAACATACTTAAAGCCACTGAATTGTACACTATAAATGGGTCAATTATGTTATGTGAATTTTATCTCGATAAAGCGGTTACCAAAAAAAAAAAAAAAAAAAAAGTTCAAGAAACATTTAAGGTGGTTATCGAAACCAATACCAAGAACATTCTAAAGTCAAATAATGTGACTCACAAGATAGCTTCCATCTCTTAGTTCTAACTCCAATTTAAATGTATCAGAATCCTCTATGAGATACAAGGGCAAGATTGCTGGCTTAGTCATGTTTATAGTCACAGTGCTTGGCACATGGCTCTACTCCAACACTTTAATACATGGTAGGTGTTGGCAGTAGAGCTGGTCAGTTAACAGGTATGTTACTTTCAGAAGCATAAATCCATTAAAGATGGGAGAAGAAACTAAATCTCAAAGTAAATATTAGTCTTTTACTTCTGCTGATCAAATAGAGGCCTTGTCCCTTGAGTCAGACAACCAGGACAGCGGCCCTGGGCCCAGTGCTTGGTGGTGGTGGAAATTCCAGGGAGCACACCCTACCTTTTCTGAAGATAATTAACCTCCACTACAAAAATACTGGTCTTTAGTGATATTCTAAGGGGCCTGTGAAATATCAACAGTGTGGCCTCTTTTCAAGTACAATTTATCTTGGGCAGCCCTGACAGGCTGAGCTTGCCTTCCTGATCCATCCTTCAAGGCCCTGGTCACGTGAAGTGGGATGATGGAACAATAAAAAATCTTTTATATACACCTACGATTTTTGACAATCTGAAAATGAAAGTACCTATGGACACAGATAGTGATTATACTTTTTTCTAAAGAGACGAATCTGTCAGCACTTCAACATGATCAGTTACTCTGCTTCTATGAGGAAACTTCCAAGAGTTGTTCAAATGGGTGAAATCTCATAGGACTTTAGTCTTACTTCTGAGCAAATTTATAATATTAGTGGGTAAGCACCATTTCCTACACCAATGTCATTTTTTTCCCCTCCTTTTAGTTTTCACCAAAAAACTCATTCACAAACTATTATGGTTCTTCTATTGCCCTGAGTGTTCTGATGCAAAAGACCTTTCATGGAATAGACTATATGTTCCATACCCGTGTTAAATTTCTTGAACTGTACTTACTGGGAGCGGAGGTGGCTCAAGCCATTGGACACCTCCCTCCCACATGGGAGGTCCCGGGTTCAGTTCCCGGTGCCTCCTAAAAAGAAGACAAGCACACAATGAACAGACACAAAGAGTAGACAGTGAGTGCAAAACAACAGGGGTGGGGGGAGATAAATAAATAAAATAAATCTTATAAAACAAAACATAACTGTACTTACTGAGGTTACATGAGTATCTCTGTTCTTAGGAAATATACACGGAAGTAATAAGTGTTTAAAGAGCATGATATATGCAACCTACTTTCAAATGTTTAGGGGAGGGAGGAAAGGAGGGAGAAAGAAGGAAGGAAGGAAGGAAAAGAGAAAACCTTTCATTACAAGACTGAAGAAGTAACAAGAGGAATTACCTTTTTTGGACTTAAATCTGCCAGACAAGCAACAATTGCTGGGATGTAGAAGAAAAAGAACCCACAAATAATTTGAGTAGTTAGAATAAATGATAGCTCTATTATTAAGAACATGGAGTAATGGAATAATCTACCTTACCATGGTAGTTACTAATACTTCCTATTAGTGGAAGAAAAAAACTATTCAGTGGTAGTGGGGATTAGTGCACTAGAGGCACAGAGCTAAACTCTCCCAATATAAAATTCTAGAATTCTTCTCTTAACATAGCCACAATTACGTTGTCATAAAACAATCACTATTTCAGAACCAAACCTGTTCATTCGTTTACAATAAGGACTTCTTGGTCCTGCAGAAGATAATCGGTATCTTGGTCTTGTAGGAGAAGCTGGGCCACTATAAAATATGTTGGGCTTTCTCGGGTGACGAGGTTCTAAAAAGAGAGTTATATTTATGTGACATATAAATATATATGAAGATAATTTTGGTCTTCATCTGAAATACAAAGATGCTGCCTTCCATGAAAGTATTAGTAAATATCTACTATAGCATATTTTACTGTTAAATGTTTTAAATTTGTATGTTTGCAGGGTTGCTGTTGGAAATATGTAAAGCAGATACCAACCAAGCAAAACACATAACCATTATGATTATACTGATGTATAACAGTCGCTTTTCATCCCTGAGTGAATACGCTCTGTAATAACTGAGAAAGAACTCTGTAAGAACAATGTTAACATAAATCAAAAAGTCCTATTCTATACAAATTAACAAAATAAATTACAATGAAGTTGCAAAATCTAAAATAATTGAAGGCAGGCAGGAAATTTCAAAATAGTTCATTTGCTTTGGTCAAGGATAATATTTAACTTTCTTTGGTAGGAATGACTATAGGTAAATTTAGAATAAGTAAAGAAAGACAAGAATCATGAGTATTCTCAATACCATAACAAGAAAAATACTTTAAAGCAAGAAAGAAGGACAGTAAATATAAAGCAATTATAATAATATCTTCTGGAAAAAAAAACAACCATATAGTACTTACTTTCCGATGGAGCTTGGTAGTAAACAGTAGCTTTCCTCTGTCTAAGATAATATCGTTTCTGATTATCTTCTTCTCCATCGTCGTCATCATCATCGTCTTCATCTTCACCATCATCTTCATCTTCTTGGTCTTCACCCTCTTCTGAAGATTCTACAATTAAGAAACACTTACTTCCTGAAAGATACTTAGCAAAATGTTAACAACTGCTAATATAGGGGAGAAAAAGGAGTTGCCACCCCCTTTTATCTTCTTCTACACTGTCCATAGAAGGAATCTGTTATTCTTTTATTAAATTAAATAAAGAGTAATAGAAAATGAAATAATTTTATTTTTGAAATAAAAGCAAGGAAAGGGGAAAAAAGGGAAGTAAGCAGATAAAGAAGTTTGCAGGTTACTGCCAGTATAGATCAAATGAAAGTTTACAGTATTGCTAATTTAATATAGGCAACTATACTTAAGCTTCCAAGTTAATATAACATTGACAAATTTTAGCACCTCTTCACTTAGTTTTTGCCTTTTAAACTTTAGTTTCACATTCCATCTACCCCTTCTTGCTGCCATTGCAACAATGTAGCATAACTAAAATCTACTTATGATAATGGCAAATCATCCTTACCAAACATTCAAAATGTGTATCAGAAAACTGGTTTTCAATCAAGGTAAGTTCTAATAGTTTATGGTAATAAGCTCTAACTTTAATCACTAAGTAAAATAGGCAGAGAGAGATCATTACGACTTGTTTTTGTAGAGGTATTTTATATGCTTAAAAACTGATTTCAGGTACTTTTTCAAGAAAAACATTAACTTTTTAAGCTGCCCCCACTTTTTCCTTTTTAATTATGACCAATCCTCTGTATCTGACAACTACCATTAATACTACAACTTCTGAATAAAAAGGCTATTCCTACTAAATTGAAATTCAAACCCAGAAGACAGAACCACAAAAAAAAAAAAAAAAAAGACTAACCCACACTGCCTTCTTGATTATCAGTTGTTTCTTCATCAGTTCTTTGAATACCTTTTCGTTTTCCTCTTGTGTACATGTTAAGATTCTCCTAAAAATGTTTAAATAAAATCCATTAGCATTTAGCATATTTCTTAAACAATTTAGTAGGACCCTCCCCCAATCCTGTTTAAAATGAATATATTTATAGTTATAAACTCTTACAACTCCAGCAATAACTAATTACTGATCAAATAAATGCTGGACAAAGATGTGAATAATTTAACTAAAAATGGATAAGTACTATAGAAAAAGATTAAACTGGAGATTATTAAATCATCTCCTTAATGGAAGAATATATTTACTTCTTCTGTTCCATTAAAAACTCCCAAGTCTTCAAGTTCTCTCATTCGCTGTCTACGCATTTTCTTCATGTCATCCATTTTTTGAAGTACAGCTTCAGCCGTGCTTAAAAAAAAATTGATAAAAAACATAAGCTAAAATTCTAAGAGTAGTGAAGTTTTAAAACTTAAAAAAAATTTCTTCCCTTGTAATCTTTAGGTGATGAAATGTTAAAGTATCTCTTTAATAAGTATTGATTTCCTTGTGTAAAAATATTTAAAAATTTTTTCTCAAGCATTTCAATATATATATATACAATATAACAAAGTACTCTATTGATCATTCTCCTTTATGTTTCACACAAAACTGAATAAATTAAATGTTTAAGCTAGTAAATTGTTTTGATTTTAAGAAATTTTGACTTACTTTGTTATAAGTTTGTCAAATAGCACAGACTGGTTCACAGTGCTATAACGACTTCTAATCCTACAACTGCGGCGAACTTCAATATTACCATTATCTTCATGCAAGTGTTCTTCAGTTTGGACAATGTTTCTAGTCCTCAATGACCGAGTAACGGGAATCACTTTGTCTTCATAGATGCATACATAGAAATAAATGGGAAGATTTGAAATAATAGCAATTTAGAATTCATAACAATTCTAAAATTAATAGTCGAAAAGCTACAAAAAAAGAAAAGCTACATTTTCATGTAACAAAATATCTTACTCACCTTTCTTGAAAACATTAGAAAACAAAAATAAAATTATAACATACACCTGCCATATGATCCAGCCATTCTATTTCAAAGAGAAAAGGAAATATATGTAATACAGAGGCTTGTACACAAATATTCAAAGAAATTTTATTTGTGAAAGCCCAAAACAGGAAATGAACCAAAAGGCCATAAAAAGATGGATAAAATTATGGTATATCTACTAATGGAATGCTCCTCAGCAACAGAGCAAAAGTGAATATCAAAATAATTATGCTGAGTGAAAGAAGCCAGACAAAAAAATCCATTTATTTTAAAAAACTCTAGAAAATACAAACTAATCTATAAACAGATTGGTGGCTGCTCAGGAATCTGGGGATTGAGGGTAGAGGAGAGGAGAGGGAGAACCAGGAGGGATTGATTATATAGGGGCACAAAGCAATTTTGGCATGATTCATGTTATCTTCATTACCTTATTATGGTGATGGCTTTACAGACATATATTTATATCAAAACACAAATTGTACACTTTAAGTATATACACATTGTTACAAACCTCAATAAACATGTAAAAAATAATAATCACACACTTAAAATTTTTGAAATGCATTTAATATTACTTACCTTCTTTGCATTCCTCCTTTTTATTATCAGCCTGCTGCTTGGCTAATTGCCTATATGAAAAAATATAGTGAACAATTCAAAATAATTGACATGACTTTAAATTCTATATTCTATAATGCTACAAACCAAGACAAAAAATTAAATCAGCCTGGAGAGTAAAAATGCATAAGTACCTAAAAAACATTGAAAATATAGCTTGAGATTATTATACTACAGGGTAGTAATCTCTTATACTCAAGGCGTTTTAAAATATAAACAGAACTAATGCCCTTTAATGACATGTGAATTGGTTTCTAAGAACATTTGCTGGTTACAATCTTTACATAACATGTAGTATTATTCACATGCAGAAAGAGTCTCATTTATAAATCAGATAACCTGCCTACAAATTGGTAGACAATCTACTGAACTAGAAAGTACACTTTCTGAGGTTTAAAAAAAAAAAAAAAACCCACTCTTGCCTTTTTTCCCAAAAATCCACTGAGTAAACAAAGCAGTATATATGTCTCATTAACTAATTTTTAAGGACTCAATTTTCTGCACTTAGGCTGTATCTGTTAATCAACCTATGAATCATATTTGCAATTGAGTTGGTTTATACATGTAGAATTTCAAATATTATACTTCAGAAATAAATGAAATGACCTTATCCAAAAGAGTTAATACACGTATTCTCTTAACAGTGTAAGTCATCATTAATTCCTTACCTGTTTTGGAACACAGGTAAGACCCAAGAACAAAATTAAAGTCTTTGAGTAACCCAAGTACAGATCAAGGCCTAGGTTTTTCACAGGCTCATAGACTTTTCTCATAGAAGAGCCCCTCCACACTACTGGAGGTCTACACTTTTATTGTATCAGGCCCTTATTGTATAAGGGGTTTTCCAAACCTGTGAATCTGATGAAAGTAATGGATCTTTTCTCCGAGAAAACGGCATATACATACACAAGTTTAAACACTTTCTCAAAGATTTCATGTGCCCTGAAGACTATCCATGATCAATGGACCCTAGTTAAAGAACTCCAAAATCAAAGAACTATATATCCTGCCCAAGGCACAGTTATTCAAACCTTTATGTATTATTCTAACAATATTAGTCATTTGGTCTTTGAGCTCCAAACAGATTGAAAACAAGCAAAGAAAAAAAAAATAAAAAAATAAAAAAGAGATGAAGGAAGTAGAGAGATTACTATAGTAAAAAGGGATTACAACAGTAAAAAGGGTAAGCCTGATAAGAAAAAGAAATCTACATAAAGCAGAACTCAAAAATACTATGGGCAATCTTATTTTCATATAATGTTTTATTTTATTTTTTTAATTTTAAGCATTTTTTTTTTTTTTTTTAAGGATTGGACCCAGGACTTCATATATGGGAAGCAGGCACTCAACCACTGAGCTACAGCCACTCCCCAATAAACTCTATTTTTAAAGAGGTTTTAGAATACAGAAAATTTACATGGAAAGTATAAGGGATTCCCATATACTCCACTCCTCCCCTTCCCACATCTTCCCCTATCAAT
This sequence comes from Tolypeutes matacus, assembly GCA_026826555.1. Taxonomy (NCBI): domain Eukaryota; kingdom Metazoa; phylum Chordata; class Mammalia; order Cingulata; family Chlamyphoridae; genus Tolypeutes; species Tolypeutes matacus. Next base: position 10,496 of record JAKSZT010039239.1, read on the forward strand.
AACATCTTACAATAGTGTGGTACATTTGTTACAATTGATGAATAAATATTGATGCATTGCTATTAACGAAGGTCTACAGTTTACATTGCGGTTTACACTTAATTCCAATGCCCTAGGTTCTACCTATTATTCTCTCCCTCTCCCATCAGAACCTCTAGTAACCACTATTTTTATATCAATGTTACATGTTCTTCCATTACTACAATAAGTTTACTTTGTCCATGATTGCATTCCCCCCTTATGTTTGTTCATTCCTCAACCTTGAGAATTTTGGGACAGTGATCCCACTCTGCTTCAGTTACTATTTGACCCAGCAATTCTACTTCTAGGTATAGACCCAAGAGAAGTGAAAACATGATCACACAAAAACTTATACATGAATGTTCCTAACAGCCTTATTCATAAAAGCCAAAAAGTAATAACAACTGAACTGATAAATAAAAAAACAAAATGTTGTATATTCATACAATGGAATGTTATTTGGCAATAAAAAGGAATGAAGTACTGATACATACTTTAACCTTGAAAAGATTATGCAAAATAAACAACCAGATACAAAAGACCATATATTGTATGATTCCCATAAAATACCAACATGAGGTTTTGGTGAAATAAAATAGCCATGGGAAAGCAGTACTGATTGCATGGTGACTGTTTTTCTTATTTGAAGTGTTCCAAACCTTCATTTGAACAGTATGTCATGATATCACACCACATGGCTCTTTTAGAAGTGGATGCATCATTCTTATATATTAAGTCAGACTCTGTTCTTATCCCACAAATCTAAGATAACTACTGAAGCAGTACTACCTGGTGCAAACTCAATTGTAAACACAAAAGTAGGGCCTGAAATTTTATGGCAATTCTCAATCAGGTGGCAATTTAGATGATCCAGAATGTTTAATTCTCCTTCAGATCATGAAACATGATGTAAAGATTCTCATAAACAATTAACTCATGGACCCTCAAAAATAAACCTGAAGAGGGAAGCGGATGTGGCTCAGGCGACTGAGCTCCCGCCTACCACACGGGAGGTCTGTGTTTCGGTTCCCAGTGTCTCCTAAAGAAGACAGTGAGCTGGCGTGATGGGCAGGCATGTCAAAGCTGACACAAGAAACACAAGAAGAAAAATATAATGAGAGACAACAAAGTAGGGAGCAGAGGTTCCCGGTGCCTCCTAAAGAAAATGAGCGAGACAGCGAGCTGACGCAACAGGCAGGCACGGGAAGCTGATACAACAAGATGATGCAACAAGAGACACAAGAAGAAAAAACATAATGAGAGACACAACAAAGCTGGGAATGGAGGTGGCTCAAGTGATTAGGTGCCTCCCTCCCACATCGGAGGTCCCGGGTTCAGCTCCTGGTGCCCCCCTAAAGACACAGCACACAGCAAATGCAAACAAGGGGGTAGGGAGAAATAAATAAAATCTTAAAAAACAAACAAACAAAAAACACCTGAAGACTTCAAGTTTCAGAAATACTGAGCTAGTTTACATTATATCACATTTCCCCCCATTTTAATGTCTCTGAAATTGGGATATGGCTTACATTTGATGGCTCATCAAAGTTTAATTGTCATGCTTAAAAGGGGAAATTTCTAGGTTGTATATGTGTTACTAGAATAGACATTTAAAAAACAAACATGGAACTGTACAAAGACAAACTGTGAACTCTAATGCAAACCATGGACTATAGTTAATAGCACAATTATAAAAATGTTCATCTATTGTAACATGCACCACACTGATGCAGTGTTAATAACAGGATGGTATATCGGAACTCTGTATTTTACGATTTTTCTGTAAACCCACAACTCTTAAAAAATTTTAATTGTCAGTGTTTTTTCTTTTTCAGTGTCTCATAAAATAATGTATGTTTCAACTGCTGATGTCTTGGATTCAATGAAATACAGTAGTAAACACTCCATAAATAATGAGTGAAGAGATGCAAATTAAAAAATATATAAGACTGATTAAATAACTGAAATAACAAAAGCTCAAAAATGTAAAAGGACATAACCTCACTTATCTAGAAAATCTGCCATACAAATTCTATTTAAGTGGGGTGGGGTAGGGAGAGGCTGGGGAGGACCCACCTATTCTCACCTCTGACTTGGGAGTCTCACAGAAAAGTAAACAGCCAAACTATTAAGCCATTGATGCAGGACTTTGGATTTTTGCTTTTCCCCTCAGAAATAGTTTACGGTCAGCTTTTCTTAGCTGTCCTCCAGCCCAACAGTTACTATTTCCAATAATGAATGGTCCCAGGAACAGTGACTTGATGATGTGGCATGAAGAGTATTTGGTTAACAACTATTTCTTGTGCCTCTCTGTGCAGGGTGTGTGTCCTCCACACAGGCATCCTGCAGCCACGTGGAGGGGACAGCCCAGAGCAGGGGAGGTGGGAGGATGGGGCTTGGGAAGGGTGGGGGGGGGTCCCACAGGTTTTGGTTCCCTTTGCCCTGGGCTCTGTTTCTCCTTTCCTGGTGATTGACTTCTCGGAGGAACTGGTGTTTTATCACTTAACCTGTGCATTTTCAGAAAGCCTCAATCGGTCGCACATGCTACCAAGTCTGTTTGTCAAAGTGAGCAATTTCCAGGCTGGTAGCTTTGTGTGGGTGAGTCAGCTGGAGTGCGAATGCCAGGAGTGCAGAAGCCAGGTAAGAAGCTTTCATAGCACTTAAGGAGAAAGGCTTCCCCAGGATTGGAAGTCCCCTGTGGTGTTGGTTCATTTGAATTCTACAAAGGCCCCTTCCCCCAACCAAAAAAAGAAAAAAAAAAAGAAAAAAAAAAAAAAAAAAAAAAAAAACAAATTCTATTTAAGTTCTAGACTTCTAAATCATTATCAATAATTTACAAGAAAAATTGATTAAAAACTACTATTTCATCAAATTTTACTGAATTGGGGCTTCCCCTCCATTTGTGTTAGGCCCTACCAAGTGGGAAAGAAGTTGAAGTTTTGAGATAAACTTAGATTTAAATCTTCCCCGTAACCAAACCCCAGTTCCGTGAACCTAGCCAAACTACCTAATCCATTTAACTCATATTCCTTGTGTTAAAGTGGGATTCATGCCACCTCCTTCAGGGTTCTTGAGAAAGCAAACTACTATATGGATAAAGCATCTAGTAGGCACCCAATAGAGAAGTAAAAAAATAAAATAAAATAAATCATGTTTTGCCCACTTTCTGAAGATTGCTTTGGAATCTTCTCAAGGAAGCTCATAAAAGACCCAGAATTGATGAAAAAAAAAAAAAAAAAAAAACTGGATAGCAATCAGAAAAAGACTCACTGCTTTGAACAAAGGCTCTGTACAGACTATGAAACAGAGCCACACATCACAAGTAAGTTAGTCAGAAAGTCTCTTTAGCTTCTCAAGCACATAAAAGAACTGATCTTGCATCAACCAACTTGGCCAACTGCACTCATATCGTCATTAAACAAGAAAATAAAAAGAAACCATTCTGAAGATATATTAATTTGTAATTCGATAATATTCATTTGTTTCAAATAAATTTCATTTTAAAATCCTGGAATCGTGACAACTGGCCAAGAATACACTTTAAATATTAACTGCAAATCCTAAATTACTACTTTAAAACAATTTTAGATTATTGTTCATCTTGTCTTACCTTGTAAAATGCCTGCCATTAGCATGTTTCTCCATTATTTCCATATTCTTATCAAAACTAGAATCTGAAGAATTCTGTGCATTTTTTGTCAAAGACCTTAAGGCACGCGTAGGGTGGTAGGTTTCAACTTCTTTAACAGAAGACCGATCCTTTAAGAAAAATTAAGAGAGCCATCTAAAGTTTTTCTTAGTCAAAACCCCTAAGTTAAATTCCTCCTAAGTTTTTTTGATCACAAGTTTGTAACTGGTAACTGCTTTTTGTACAGTATCATTTTGTGTATCATCAAGAAACAATATACCCATCACAAAATCAAATGGAAAAGTCTAAAATGTTTGAGAAAGGTTTGAGACATAAAATATTTTATTACTAAGACTATTTTATATCATTGTTTTGGAAAGAGAAAAATAAAACGTATTTAATAATTTAAAAAAACGAAACAATGTAATATCTAGAATTAATCATTTTATGATAAACAAATGCCAGCAATGTAGTTACAATGGCTAAAAGATTTAGTAGTGGTTCAGAGTTCTAATTCATGACAAGTAGTCCAAAAAGGGAAATTTTCTACCGCTGATAAAATGCTATATTAGTTCATAATAATAAGTACTCATTTTTTTTAGGCTACAGAAATCAGGAATACCTAAAAAAGACAAATTGAGATATACATACATAAATACATATCAAATACCTACATAAATTATTATTTGCCACCCAAACATCAAAAACAATCTTAAAATAACTGGACCTTCAGAAAAGTAATTTTGGCCTGGATGACAAAAAGGAGTTCTTATGCATTATCTTTACCCAAATAATGCACCAATTTTAAGAATTCAAATATTCTTTTGGTATGTTAATCTGTTGTAAAAATCATAGAGCACTTCTAAGTAACTTCTCTATCATGCTACAGAAAAGCATACAAAGTAAGCCCTGTTCTGCAATATGTTGGGATACAATAGCCCTTCACCAATAACTTCCCAAAAGGCTTAATAGACTGGAGGCTCTCTAAATTAGAGACTGCTTTATAAGCTAGAGAGGTTCTGTCATGAAATATGCAAAAAGTTCATACATACGTCTCTAAAATTATATAAAGGATATGTCTACATTAAGAAGACAATTTTTAAATCATACACCTTACTACTCTGAAAATTGATAATTTCAGAAAACAGGGAGTGTTTTTGAAAAACTTCGAAACATCTTTCTCACCCCCACCCAGCTTTACTCTGTCACTTAATTTTGTTTTATGGAGTTGCCAGAAGCTAGGATGTGGGAATAACAATGAACTTTTTTTTCAGTTCCAGTCCTACCATTTCCATGCCTAACTACTTGACTGGTTCACAGGTAAAATAAGAATACCCATACAATAAGGATTTGTGTAGGAATTAGATAGGTGCTTCATAAAATAGTAGGTGAGGTATACGATTTGTCACCACCTATCACTATACCTATATTTTAAGGATGTTTGAAAAAAATACTTATACCTCAGGTAGGTATATTCTTTCTTAAATGAATACCTACATTTTAGACAGGGGTCATGTAACATAAAGTTTTCCAAAAGATAATTTTAAGGGATTCTATTTCCAGATTCTCAATCTATATATGTACTTTCTCTGAAAAATGATCTGCCTGAGAAGGTGCCTTAACACAAGGCATCCTCTTTCATTTGCCTTTTTCCCATTTTACGAAAGTCCTATCTCCCACCTATTCTAAATCTTACTGTTGTAGACAGCCTCAAGGCATTAAAAGACTCAATAAAGTCAAAGTAAAATATTGGTGTAGGTGTTAAAAGTTACCAAATCCTTTTCCATTTTAGATGATTTCTAATTCTTTGCTTTCAACAAAATTGAAAGGGGTCCTAATTATGCTAAGAGAACTTTAAAAATAATTTTTGGAAAGTGATTTTCAGCATGTAAATCAGAAAAAACCGAGTGGCAATGCTAAATAAAACTCACTGTTACTAAATTTATTTGTTTGAACAGTGTCCACATTTATTAAAAACAATGGGTGATAATCAAGGTAGGCTTAACATTAGCTATATTTGAAACCATGCATGTGTCCCCAGACCTAGTTTTTCTCCCTAGGTCTGGATTTTAGAATGCTGGTGATAAACTACGCCTGATTTATTATATGACCATCCTGTATGGCAAAAGACTGTAACTTTGGTCAATCTTAAGAGATACAGCAGATGGGAAGCGGCTGTGGCTCAATCAGTAGGGCTCCCGTTTACCATATGGGAGGCCCCGGGTTCGGTTCCCGGGGCCTCCTGGTGAAGGCAAGCCCACCCGCGTTAGCTGACCCAGCGAGCACAAGCAGCAAGGGGGGGATAAATGAATAAATAAATAAAATCTTAAAAAAAAAAAAAAAAAAAAAAAAGAGAGATACAGCAGGGGGATGGATGTGGCTAGGGTGGCTGGGTGTCCGTCTCCCATATGGAGGGACCTGGGTTCGACCCACCGGACCTCCTGGTTTAAAAAAAAAAAAAGAAAGAAAGAAAGAAAGAAAGAAAAATATAGAAGGCACGTAGGCCGCCAGGCCCAGCGAGCCACTCAGCAAGATAATGACCTAACAGGAGAGTGACCCAAGGGAGAGCCAAGAAGAGACGCACCGAAAAACCAGGAACTAAGATGGCGCAGGCAGGAGGACGCCTCTCTCCCACATCGGAGATTCCGAGGATCGAATCCCAGTGAAGACAGGAGGAGAAGGATGAGAAGAGAGGGCAGGAAACAGAGTTGCCCAGCTAGTGGACACAGAAACAGCAAAAACGGGGGTGTGTAAAAATGGATAAAAGTAAATAAAATAAATCCTTAAAAAAATGTATAGGGGAGGAAGATTTGGACTATAATTAGCAATAATACTTTGACGACACTCTTTCATAATTTGTTAAATGTTTCACAACAATGCAGGCTGTTTGTGTGTGTGGGGGCGTGATTTGTGGGAGCCCTGTATGATGTTATGCATATATATTTTTTTAATTTTTATTTATTTATTCATTCATCCCCCCCCCCTGCTGCTTGCGCTCGGCGGACCAGCCAACCACGCCGTGCGGGCGGGCCTGCCCTCACCAGGAGGCCTCGGAAACCGAACCCGGGGCCTCCCATATGGTAAACGGGAGCCCCACTGATTGAGCCACAGCCGCTTCCCCATATTTGTTCTTTAAGATCACGATGATTACTGAACACTTATAGTTTATGTACATTCATGTATGAATGATATAGTTAAATAAATTGTTAAAAAAAAAAACCACACACAAAAAAACAATGGAACTGATGCCAAACACAGTCTTCAGCAATAAATAACATTCACCTGTTACAGACACACGAACTAATGGGGGTGGGGGAGCTTCAACCATATAAGAGCCTTAAAAAGAAATCTTCCTGTTTGTTTTTAATAAAAAACATGTTTTTGTTTTGATTGACTGAATAGTAATATAATTATGTTATATAACATAACTCGATCCAGAGGAATTTTATCTCTGATAGCCTTATGGTTACAGGAAAAGTGGGGAAAAATTTCAACTTATGTTGTAAAAAAAAATATGAAAGGAGATTAATAAATGACTTTCAAGCATAAAAATATATTAAGATAAAATACTGTAGGTTAAGAGAATTGGAAAAACAAATTCTAAAAAATATCAAGTAGATTCATGTATTATTTTCTAATGTTCCATGACAGATATTAAATAACTATGGCTTTGGAAACATGTAAAAATCTGATGTAACAGCTTTATTCTTTTTATTTTTATTTTATTTTATTTTTTACCGGGAGGTCCCGGGGAACGAACCCAGGTCCCTCCATATGGGAGACGGACGCCCAACCATTTGAGCCACATCCATCCCCCAGCTTTATTCTTTTTAAAGTCAACATTAAAAGATGCCAGAAATTACATATTTTTGTAACTATCAAAACCAGTGTGTGTGTGTGTGTGTGTGCGCGCGCGTGTGTGAACACTTTCGATGGCAACTTAAAAATATACAAGGAAAAACAGTGTTAGAAACAATTTAGGACATATGAGAGCAAAAATGCCTTAGAAAACCTGTAAGGACCTTTCCAACCTTAGGACTTCATAATTTTGTTATGTTCATCTTTAGCTTGACCTTATAGAAAATACAATAGTATAGACTTCACTGAAGATACTATTACTAAGCTAAACCTAAGACTCCAATTGACTCATCTGAAACCACTACCCCCATTACCATTTTGCTTTGCATATGGTATAAAAGGTTAATATTTGATTTTAACAATATTCTTTATAAAACTTAACCTTTTCTCTACTCTTATCATTTTCCTAATATTTTAATAAACTAATTGGTACAAACATCAAATTAATTTTTACACAAAAAGGGGAGGTACTAAACACTGAGATTTCCTGAAAAAAGCAGGAAACAGTTGCTTTTTGTACAGTATCATTTTGCATATCAAGAAACAATATAATATCTGAAATTAATAATTTTATGATAAACAATCAGCACGGAAGATTTAACTAGTGGTATAAGAGAATCTCTGATTTCCATAGTGAGCGGCTTGAGTTCATCCTAATAAGCAATGAGCAGCAAGAAAATATGGAGAGAAAAACAAAACAGGTAATGCACACTGAATAACTTTCAAAAACTTTCTTACAAAAGCAAGTATAAAAATTAAAGCAATACATGCCCATTTTAATTGGAAAAAATGAAGAATAAGTAAGTTAGTACAAAGAGCTGGCAACAATAGATTTAGAATCAAGAACTCAAATTTAATAATTTTTCCTCAAAGACACACGTGCATAATAAAAATACTCTAATATATTAACTGCTGTGAAATACCAAATTTATTAAGGCTGTTAGGTTCATAACAAAAAATGTGTGTGGGGTCCAGACTTTAGGGCTCCTTGAAAACTTGGCCATCATATTCTAATGCACAATGACCCAGTATAGTTGTGCTATCCTTCCTTAGCTTTGTCTTTAATAGTCAATTCTTCACTGTTGCTCTATTCCACAAGCTATAGCAATTTAGTTTCTACTTCTACAGCTCCTTCAGTAGATCCAAAACTATCTCCCAATAGTGGTTTTTTGCTCTATCACATTGACTTCTATGGAGTTGATCACTCCTTTCTTTAAATGCTTTGATTCCTTGGTTTACATGATTCTCTTGGTTAAATGATTCATCCTTAAAATGTAGCCATTGCTCCAGATCCTCTCCTGAGTTATTTTGTGTTTTGCTACACTCTATCCACCCTCAAGTATTCAATAATTACCTCTATATAGGTGACTCCCAAAGAGATGCAGTCATAAACTTTCACCACTCTGGCATTGTATCCTCAACTAAAGAGGTTTACTGCTCATTACTTTAGCTGTAAACAACAGTTCTCCCTTCCTGTGTCTGAACTCAGATCCCCTGCTGTATTATTTGTTTTCTTCTTCATTTCAGCTTAGTTTAGACTCCAGCTTTCTCTCCTTTAGCCTATCATATAACAGTGTACTAAATGAGAGCTCAAACTCTGGACACAGACTACCTAGGTTTGATTCTTGACACTGTGATATAGCTGTGTGATGCTGTACAAGTTATATAAGGTCTCTGTACCTCAGTTTCCACATTTGTAATGAGGGTAATAATAGTTATTTTATAGATGAAATGTGTATATGTGTATTAGGTAGCTTAGCTTGCACATAACAAGTGCTGTATAAGTGGTAGGTACCTATTATTATTACCTTTTTATATTATTATAATCTCCAAATTTGTTATAATCCACTATTTCATCAGATCCCTATTCCTAGCTACTCATTATTTCCCAAATTAAGTTGCAACCTCTAAACTTAAAATCAAGGGCTCTTTCTGGCTTATGCTCCAGTCTAACACAAACTGTCTAGCAAAAGCAAATCATTGTCCCCAAACAAGCACACTCTCCTAAACGCTGGGGTGCCATGTCACCCAACTCCAGGGAGCACCATTCACTGACACATGTCAAAATCTCCCTATCCATGCTTTGTGATACTTCAATAAGCTGTACACTTTTGATTTTGTGTTGCATTATGCTTCAAGTTTTGAAAAATCTCCCATATGTTGTACACATCTGTATTGAGTTTGGAATCTCTTTCCAGATTTTTTAACAATATGAGAAACATCCCTAAATAAAAAAGCCTCAAACTTGTGAAAGTACAGAAAAAGACAATGGCTTCCTGACTTTGGAGGAAAAAGAAACCACAGAAAGGGCATCCAAACTTATAAGGCTGGTAGGGTGAAAACAAAAGTTTAAAAAAACAAACCAATGAACAAACAAACAAAAAAACAAGGTTAAAACAAAATATTCAGAGGGTCCTTCTAAGTCAGGGAAAAAAATAAAAAACACATATCCTAAACCCAGCTGAATGAGATCATATTCAAAACTTAGAAGTAGAATGTGGTTAATAAATAGATGACTATAGGTAGCTTCAGAACTTGAAGATAAGGTCAGTCACTGAAATTAGATTAAGAGAAGTCCAAGTTAATGAATCAATATGAATGAATTTAGCTGCTTATAAAAGCAGCCAACCTAAAGAAATTCTGTCAATAAATGTGTGGCCGAGGAAACCAGGAAATAACCAAATACAAGACTGATCAGGCAGTTAGTGTCTGAAATTTTTGACCGATATAAAAAGCAAGCTATTTAAAAAAAAAAAAAGCAAGCTATAAATGGAATCAAATGTACTGAAAGTGAAGTTCCCAAATTAGAAAACATCCCAATCACAGAGGTATGATTCATCTTTGGTATTGGTGGTTTTTTCAGGTATAAATACATTATTCCTCAGAACCATTCAGCTTTTGATCCAATATCATGCTCACAAAGTAATCCTCTGAGTACAAACTGGTCTACATAACTGGCTTGGCTTATAGAAGGGAGGAGGTACTGTTTCTCAAGTATGGCTGGAAAAAAAAAAAAAAAAAAAAATAATCCTTTCTACTCTATAATGCCCAGCCTAGAATGTTCTCTCATATGGTAGTCTGTTCAACCACTCTATACCAATGACATGGCATTTATGGCATATAATCTCTGTATATTGCTGTGTGAAGTCTCCTCTAAGTTCCTTGAGAGCAGGGAAAACCAACAACAAATATTTATTGCACCTACTACATGCTAGGCTCTACTCTAGGTGCCAAGAATACACTACTGAAAAAAGTAAAAATCCAGGCCCCCATGGAATTATACTCTGCTATGGGAAGAGGAAAAATATACAATAAATTAGGAAATTATAGAATATATTAGAAGGCAGTAAGTGCTAGGGGGAAATAAAGCAGAGTAACAGAACACTGAGGATGTCGAGAGGCAATTTATAATTTTAAACAGGGTGGTTAAGGTAAGCATCATTGAAAAGGTGGTATTTTAGCAAGATTTGAAGGAACCAGACTCCTAAATATGAATTCCAGTTTTACCACTTATGTACAGGTATATTTGGGCAAGTTATTTAAGTCTTTTTGCCCAGTTTTCTCACCTGAAAAAAAAAAAAGGATAATTGTACCTACTTCATAAAGGTGTGAAGATTGACTTCATATTTGTAAAGTTTTTGGAATACCTGAAGCACTATATGAATTCTCAGGTGTTTTTTTGAAAAGAGTGATCAACTGTTTTGACTTTTTTTTTTTTTTAGATTTTTATTTATTTATTCATTTATCCCCCCCCCTTGCTGCTTGTGCTCGCTGGGTCAGCTAACCACGCCGTGCGGGCGGGCTTTGCCTTCACCAGGAGGCCCCGGGAACCCCGGGTTCGGTTCCCGGGGCCTCCCATATGGTACACGGGAGCCCTACTTCCCCTGTTTTGACTTTTTAAAGCATCACTCTGTCAGAGTACTGACTGTTGGGGGAAGTGGGGGATGGTTTTAAGGGTGGAAAAGAGGGAAGGTCAGACAAGAAACTATTTTAATAATCCAGTAAAGGGATAATACAATGGAGGACAAGAGAAGTGATCAGATTCTGAATATTTTGAAAATAGAGCCAACAGAATTTGCTAATGCACTGGGTGTAGGATAAGAGAGAGGGGTCTAGGTTAACTCCAAGGTTTTTGGCCTGAGGAACTGGAAAGAGGGAGTGGCTATTTACTAAAAATGACTATGGGCTTAATAGCTGACAATTACTGGTTTCAAACTGTAAGCCAAGGTTGAGCTAAACTCCTTACACGCATGCTCACATTTAATCCTCACTACCCATGTAGGAGGTATCACCCCTATTTAACAAGTGCTGAAACCTGACTATTGGTAAACTGAGATTCAAACTAATACTGTAGTTCTTAAGAGCCTATGTACTTAACCAGTATTCAATACATCATTGTAGTCACAGGATCTAGCATAGTCCCGAACATAACATTTAATAAATATCTGTGGAAAGTGTTTTTCTCAATAAGTGACCAGAGCTCAGGGCAGAAGGTTTTGGACTCCCCAGATCTTTTCCATCTTCTGTACTTGTGGTTGAGAAACAAATCCTGAAAATCAGGATTTTCAGTTCAGAATGAGACTGAAGGGACTACAGAGCTCTCTTGTAATTCATTTCCCTTAGCAAAGAAACAACCAGTATGGGGCACCCACAGAAGCGACTGATAACTAATTTCATGTAGTGATCACTCCTTTAACAATACAAGACCCTGATGTAGCTGGTCAGAACTGGAGGACTATGCTTTGTCACTCCCTCCACCACACACCCCGGCCCGACTTCAGAGCTCTCAACCCTCTCTCTGGTCTTATTTTCCTTACTCCACGTCTACCCTCAACTCCAACACAACTAGATTACTCCTGCTGTCCTAACTTCACCTGTACTCTCTCCTCAACCTCTCCACCTATGCCTTTAAGCAGCTGGTGTCTTCTCTCACCCTTAAACAATCAAAAATCCTAGGTGCACTTCAGACCTAGAAGAGCATGGCTTTCAAGAAAACATTACTGCTCCAAACCCTTGCAAACTTCCCCTAGAAACACTGTAACTGCAGCAAGGGGAAAGGTTCTGGAAATGGAGAATCTGGGCTCCAATTTCACATCTAACACTTACTGGTTACCTTTTCGAATCCGTTTCTTCATTATAAAATGAAGGTATCACAGCTATCTATTCTCTCAGGTTCGTTATGAGGCTTAAGAGAAGACACCGTACAGGAAATGTTGGTCCCAGGCCGCCACGTTACACACCCTGGTATTAGTCACCAAGTTCTTATTACCGAACCCCTCTGGAGAGGAAATGGTCAGGTAATCCGCGTTACAATCTTTCTCTCCCCGCAGCTCCGAAAACATTTTTTATGCATACTGAAAGCAGTCGGTAAATGTGTGTCGGTAACTGCCGGATGCTAACCCACAGCCGGGGCCAGAGCGATTGGTTAGGGACGTGGGGGCGGGAAGGAGCAGTCCAAAGAACCAAGGCTCTGCCCCCAACGGCACTTCGGCTCCTGCGGGCTTCGGTTTCCTCTTCCGTAAAAGGAGGTGGGAGCCAACGGCTTAGCCCTCTTCGAGCCAGCTCTCTCTCTCTGACCTGACCCAGGCCCCCTGGGGCGCGATCCTGAGAAACCTCTCGTTTTACTTGTCCTCGACCACACTCTTTCCCCTCCCCCCTCCTCAACTGTCACCCGACCTGCGCCGCCCACCACCCGGGCCCCATCCGGGCGCGGAGCCAAGGGCAGTCCCCACAGGCCCGGCCCGAGGAGCCCGCCCCAGGCCGCTACTCACGCCCGTGGCTGCCGCGGTGACGGCGGATTTCTCCCGGGCGCGGGCCGAGCGGAGCCGCCTCCGGCCGACCTGCTCCAAGCTTAGGAACTCGTTGGACAGGTCCAGGCTGTCCGTTGCCGAGGCGGCGGAATGGCTGTGCAGCTCCAAGCTGCTGCGGAGGACCACCATCTTCTCTCCTCCTCTCCCTGGCGGCCGAGGTAGGGGACCGGCGTGAGCCCCAGGCAGCCGCCGCTATGGCTCTTCCGCGCTCCGAATTCTGGCGCCACAAGCTCCGCGCCAGCGGCCGCAGCGCGCGCATCCGGAATCCCTCCGCCGCTTGGCCCGCCCACGCCGCCACCCTGGCCTATGACCGCGCACTCGTCCAGGGCATTTCTCTTCCTTTTTCTTCTATCTATAGCGTGAAGGAGGCCGGTCCAAAGTTGAACGGGACACACATCTATGGTGCGGAGGACTAGAGCAGACAGTCGGGGAAGAACGCAGCCTTCCTTTCTTAGATAGTCCCGGCTCGTTAAACTCGGCGGAGGGACACGGGGAGGGCGGTGAGATGTCCTGTTTGGAATTTTGGCGCGTGGAGGACGGGGGAAGGGAGGCTTCCGCTCGCTCTGATTGGCTGGCGCGGCCTCGCGTCTGCTCCCGGCCCCGCCCGACACCTGCCTTCTGCTTCCCGCCAAGCAGAATTCAAATGCAAAATGCCGGGTCCTTGACTGGGGCACCGAAAGCTCTTGGCTTTTGATAGGTTTTGACTTTGAGCCTTAAGAGCTTTTTACTATTGACTTAACCAGAACAAATGAACTTAAAAAAAAAAAAAGAAAAGAAAAGAAAAGAAAAAATAAGGGAAAGGAAGGAAGGGAAAAATCAAAACAAAAAAACAACGAGCCTTAAGTGAGCCAGCAGAGTGCGAGAGTTAAGGACCCAAGCTCTGTTGACAGTTCTGCCATATTCTACTGATACGATCTTAAGCAAATGATTTCACCTCTCCGGGTCTTCTGGGAAATAGAATAATAATTCCCAAGATTCAAAAGTATTATTAAACTTTAGAACCGTGCTTGCGCATAGGAAGTGTTCAAAAATGTTTGCTATTAGATAATTACAGAATAAAAATGGCTTCTCTAAGAGTACAGCATTTGCTTGACTATTTTGAAATTGATAACATGCTGAATGATCAAAATGTGAGAGGACTCCCAGTAAAACAAACAAAAGCTGTTTATTGATTTAGATAACTGTATTAATTCAACAGTTATTAAATATTTATTGAGCATCTGTTATGTGCCAGGCGCCGTCCTAAGCTCTGGAGAGCAGCAGTGAACAGAAAAGAACCACGGTGCCCTCCTGGAACTTAAACTCTAGAGGAAGGAGAAAGACAATAAACAAAACAAATAAATGATAAAAGGTGTTAAGTGTTTACAGGGAAAAGTAGGGAAGGGAGCAGTTTTAAACAAGGTAATTAGGGAAACAAAGACTTGAAGTAGGTGAGGTATATCTGGGAGAATTCAGGCAAAAGGAACCAGAGGACAAGGAGGAGGCCAATGAAACTAGAGAGGAAAGAGCAGCTGGGAACAGATTTGCAGCGCAATGGGCCTCCATTTTAAGGTCTTTGACTTATAAGTGAGATGGAAAGGCATCACAGGGTTCTGAACAGAGGAATGAATTAGTATATACTGACTTTTAAAAGGAATATCTCTGACTGCTGCATGGAGAATGTAATATTTGGGACATATTTATACTAAAAAATATTCAGTGTTTATCTGCCATTTAAATTTAACTGGGGGGAACATAGGAATCCCTGTAATTTTTGTGTAACATTTATGTAATCTAAGCATCTTTTAAAATATAAAATAAATAAATAAATTTAACTGGGTGTCCTGCATTTTCATTTGCTAAATCTTGCTACCCTATTTAGGAAGTCATTGCATTTATTCAAACAAGAGATGAGGGTGGCACCAACCAGCATGGGAACAGTGGAAGTAAAGGAAAGTGATCAGATTCTAGATATATCTGAAAGAGAGCCAACTGAACTTGCTGATTAATTAGTTATGGGTGTGAGAGAAAGAGAGGAGTCAAGGATGTCTCCATTTATTACATTTTTTTTTCCTGAGTAAATGGAAAGATGGAGTTGCCCTTAACTGAGATGAGAAAGGCTATGGTTAAAACAAGTTCAGAGGGCAAATCAAGTGTTCCTTTGGATGTGCATTTAAGATAGGGAAATTATTATATATTCTCCACTTAAAATTTGGCCATTGAAAAAGTTTTCAAAAATGTATGCACCATAGTATTTACCACAGCATTATTTATACTGTCCAGAAACTGAAAACAAGTTGAATATCCATCAGTGGGGCTTCATTAAATTAACAAAAATGCTATACAGTCATTAACAATTATGACATAAGTGGGTGTTAATCTAATTATATGTAAAGCTATACATAATACATTGTAACTTGTTAAGAAAGCTAAAACTACAAAGAAATATGTATCATGATTCCAATTTTGTTTTTAAAAAAATGTGTACAATTGCATTGAAAAAGCCCAGGGGAAACTACAACAAATGTTAACAGAGGCTAATTTCTGGTTGATACTGTTGTTGTATAGTTTCTTTATACTTTTCTTAATTTTTCTGATTTTTTTTGTCTTGAATATGTGTTACTTTTACAATAGGAAAAAAAAAAGGTTTAAAATGATTGTTTTAACCAATATAAATTAAAGAGGAAAGAATAATATTTAAAGTAGCGTAGTTTACTGCCACTTGACATACAAATACTATATACCATCGCATTTTTTCATTTATTGGAGCAATATTTATTGAGCAGCCATCCTGTTCCTGACATCATTCTAGACGCTGGGGATAAAGGAGCAAACAAGACAAACAAAAGCCCTGGCTTCTTGGAGCTTACATTCTAGAAGGGTGTATTAGTTTCTTAAGGTTGCTGTAACAAATACAACAGACTAGGTGGCTTAAAACAACAGAAATTTATTCTCTCACAGTTCTGGAGGCTAGAAGACTGAAATCAAAATGTTGGCAGGGCCTCCAAAGATTCTAGGGAAGAATCCTTGCTTTCTTCTTCTAGCTTCTGTTGGTTGCCGGCAATTCTTGGCATTCCTTCACTTAAAGCATCACTCCAATTCCTGCCTTTGTCTTCCCATCACGTTGTCCTCTCTGCCTCTCCTTTGTGTGTCTGTGTCCAAGTCTCCCTCTCCTTTCTCTTATACAGACACCAGTCATTGGATTTGAGGCCCACCCTTAATCCAGGATGATGTCATCTCAAGAACCTTAATTTAATTCCATCTGCAAAGACCCTATTTCCAAATAGGTCACATTCACAGGTACCAGGGATTATTTGAATAAACCTTTTGGGGGCCACTATTCAACTTACTACACCAGGACTGGCACATTTTTTTCTGTAATGGGCCACATAGTAAATATTTTTGGCTTTGCAGACCACATGGTCTTTGTAGCAACAACTCAACTCTGCCATAATAATGTGAAAGCAGACCTATATGATAGGAAAACAAATGGCTGCGTTCAATAAAACTTCACTTATAGAAACAGGCTGCGGGCCACATTTGGCCTGTAGATTGTAGTTTTCTTTAAACCCTCAACTATTCTATTCAAGAAAGGTGTGTGTGCGCGTGCACGTACGCCTGTGTGTGTATTCAACTTCCCCTTATTTACACAAATGGTAGCATACTGTATACTCTACACCGTCCTGTGCTTTTTCATCTAACAATAAGTCTTAGCAATCTTTCCATAAGTGTACATAAAGAGCTTCTTCCCTTTTCATAGCTGCGTATTAGTCCATTTTGTGGATGTACCATAATTTATTTAACCAGACATTTATTGATGAACATTTGTTTCTATTCTCTTGCTATTGCATAATTGAACAAATTGATCTAAATGTCATTTCACATATATGGCATTTTATTTGTAGAATAAGCTTCTAGAAGTGAAGTGGTGAGGCCAAAAAGTATCTACAACTACATGCAAAAACATGGATGAATCTCACCAACATATTAAACATAAGAAGACAGATATTAAAAAAGGCATAATTCCTTCTATTTTTTATTTTTTATTTTTTTATTTTTTATTTTTTATTTATTTATTTTTTAAAGGATTTATTTATTTATTTACTTTTATCCATTTTTACACCCCTTCCCCCCCCCGTTTTTGCTGTTTCTGTGTCCATTCGCTGGGCAACTCTGTGAACTCTGTGTCCATTTTCTGCCCTCTCTTCTCATCCTTCTCTTCCTGTCTTCACTGGGATTCAATCCTTGGAATCTCTGATGTAGGAGAGAGGCATCCTGCCCGCGCCACCTTAGTTGCTGGTTTTTCGGTGCGTCTCATCTTGCCTCTCCCTTGTGTCACTCTCCTATCATGTCATCATCTTGCTGTGTGGCTCGCGGGAACTGGTGGTGCACCCGCGCACAGGGCCTGGCGGCCCACGCACCTTCTATATATTTTTAAAATTTTTACCAGAAGGTCCCGGGGATAGAACCCAGGTCCCTCCATATGGGAGATGGACGCCAACCAGATATAGCCCCCTGCTATATCTCTTAAGGTTGACCAGAGATACCTAGAGTTACAGTCTTTTCCCATACAGGATGGTCATATAATAAATCAGGCTTAGTTTATCACCAGCATTCTAAAAACCAAACCTAGGGAGGAAAACGAGGTCTGGGGACACATGCATGGTTTCTAATATAGCGAATGTTTAGCCCACCCTGATTATCACAGAATCAGGACAGTGAGAATATTCGCAGAATTCCTTCTATATTAAGCAGAAAAACAGGCTAAAGTAATCTATGCTGTTAGAAGTCAGAATATAGATTATCCTTGGAGGTGGGTGGTTAGATAGTGAAGCATAAAGGAAGCTTGATCTGAGTTCTGGTTAGTCAAGTGTGTTAGATTTGTGAAAATTAATAGAGCCGGGCTCTTATGATATGAGCACTTTTTAAAATGCATATTATATCTCAATAAAAAGCTGCAAAAAGAATTTCCACCCAAAAGGCACATGCATTTGTGATATTGTTAGAGATTGCCAAATTGCCCTCTATAGGTTATATAGGTCTAAAATCAGCAAAGAGAGAAATTTCAGAACACTGAGAGTTGGAGACCAGCCAAAGGGTTTCCTCTGCTCCTTTCTTCTCTTTCCAACAACTGAAAGCACTAAGGGTGACCCGCTGGCTTTACCCTTTGATTAGTCTGGGTTGGTCTTCTGCTGGTGAGATTTCTTTTCTTTTCCTAAGTCTCAGCTGTTCTAGATGGGAGTGACCATTTAAGTGAAGAGGGGGGAAAAAAAAAAAATAAGTGAAGAGGGGGCAGTAGGCGCCAAGGTTCTTGCCCACAGCCCCTGACTGCTTCAAAGGGGGGGTGTCAAATGTTGTTACTTGGCCTGGGACTTAATGGCAAATCATAATTCCATCACCTTATTTGAAGTGAGGTCATCAGTAGGTCCATTTCTGTCCTTAAGTAGCAAAGTTAGAAAGTAAATATCAATTCGGACAGGGATGTCTTTCAGGAACTTGGTAAATGTGATCTTTCTTAAATTCAGTGGCTAATCTCATTGATTTTCCACAAAAGAGGAAAAAGCATTAATCACGTGGAGTTAGGGGATTCATAGTTTTTAGCCACTCATCATCTAAACTGACATCCCTCCTATCTGGGAAGATATTTTCTTTGGGTGATTATTGGTGAGAGGTAAAGCCTCCACTCCTTCTATGGAAATCGTAAGGGGACAGATATTTCATTTCCTCCTTACCCTGTGGTCTAGGTTCAGCCTATCAGATGCTACTGCCTGGGACATCGATTGCTTCTTGAAAGGGTGACTTATTCATTGTGCAGCCTCAGAGGGTACAGAGGCAATGGCATTGATGGTGGCATCCTTACCAGCTTATTCGTGGATTCTTGGAACATTGTCTTAGTTTGACCTGCGCTGTGTTTCCTCTCCTACATAGTCCTATAAATTCCCCCACCATCCTTCCAATAAATTTCTTTCCTGCTTAAGTTAGACAGAGATGGTGTCTGTTGCTTGCAACCAAGAATTCTGACTGGTATAGAAGGTTCAGGCCAGAAAGGGGACCTTTACCAGTGGTCTCCTAAAACAGAAGCTGGCAAAACTAATGTTGGGAAGCTATGCATGAGACAGACACCCCTTTCAGATTTGAAAGTTAAAGGGTAGGAAGAGACGGTATGTGGGAACAGGAAGTGAGATGGGAAGATATATATATATATATATATTTTTTTTTTATTATGGGTAAAAATCAAAATTCTCACAATACATACAAACATTTGCAAAATGATATATAAATATATATGCATATATGTGTATTTGCTTACAAAAATGTTATTTTTATATATATATATACACATATATTTTAAGAGGTGCTTAGATTACCCAAAATATTACACGGAACCCACTGGGATTCCCATGTTCCCTACCTCCCACACCTCCCACCACATCCCACACAAACATCTCCCACAGTGTGGCCCACCACCCTCAATGAACTTACACATCCTGGAGCCTTGCCACCAACCATAGACCACAGTTCACACTGTAGACCACACTCTCTCCCACTCAGTTCTGAGTGGTGTGTGCTGATTTAAAGATATATTTTTATGATTTGATTTTTAGACTTTCGCTCTTAATCAGTCTCCCCTGAATATACACCAATTTCTCAACTTTCCCATGTAAATATGGTATTTGGAAGTGAGAGTAATACTACACAGGCATGGTCTAGCCATGCAGAGGGCCACAGGACTATTGCCCCCCTCCCACCCCACTCTGTAGGTATGATGGAATATTAGTGAGTCCCAACCCAGCCCAACAACCGGTGCCGAAAGGTGAGGCGCTCCTCTGTCTGAGCTCCCGTAGTGCATTTCTGCCATAATACTGTTTATATTGAAACTATCTCTTTAACATAGGAAAATAATAGATAAATGCAAATTAAAATAACAAGGGGAATTTCAGGTTTTTTGTTTTTGTGTTGGTGCCCAAATTTTTGTGTTTTTAATAATACTCAATGTAGTACTTAGAGATGGGCCTCTTTCTTTCCTCCCCCCCACCTCACTTTCTTTCTTAGGAGGTACTGGAGATTGAACCCAGGATCTCATACATGGGAAGCACCACTTGAGCTACATCTGCTCCCCATGGGCCCATTTCTTGAAAGCAATATAGCAGCATGTATTGAGACCTAGAAAATGTTTAAAACCTTTGTCCCAGGAATTCCACTTCTAGGACTCCATCCTAAGGTTAAAAATCAGAGGTGTGGACTGAGATTTATGTATAAAGATATTGCTTCATTTATTGCTGGATCTGAAAACAAACTAAATGCCCAATAGCAGGGAAAAAGTTAAGTGAGCATGCAGCTATTTATATTAATGTTGATACCTTTGACTTTTTAGAAATGGTTTATTTTTTAAAATTTGCTATTACAAAGTAATACATGTTAAAAAAAAAAAAAAAAGTTGAGCAGCACAGAAATGTAGAAAATAAAGATACAAGTCCTTGTGTGTGATTGCTATGAGGAAAAATAAGCTTACTGGCTTGGCACAGAGCCCATCCATACTTCCAGTGTGGATCCCTAGTTCCAGTTCCAGAAGGAGTAGAGTAACCCTCATACACTTACTGGGAAAATGTATGTCTGGTCCAATTTGTCTGGTGGTAGCCTGAGGGACTCACTGTCCAAGAATCTGCCCTGCATGCAGAAGGCAACTCGCAAAGTTCTACAGAACGCTGTTGAAGAGCAGTCAAGTGGCTGCCTGGGACAAGGATTGCTGCTGTAGGATATACAAGGTCATCCCTGGGACTGTAAGGAAATTGTTTCCTAGAGAAGAGGAGATGTATGTATCTGTGCAAAAGGAGGAGTTCCTATGGTATGCCCAGGAAAAGACGCATGAGCAGACGGGATCAGTGTGGACCCTGTTCTCTGGCCTGGAGTTATCACTGTATGGAAAAGCTCTGAAGGAGAGCTCTGGATCCTTTCTATCTTTTCCTCCTTTTTTTTTTTTTTTTTTTCTTCTCCAGTTAGCTACTGGCATTCAAGGAAAGCTCTGTCATATCACTAGCTGGATACCAGCTTAAGGAACAGAAGTCTTAGCCAGCAGTAACATATTAAAATATGAAAATGTCCAGGCTTCAACAACAACAAAAAATTACAAAACATACAATGAAATAGGAAGTGATGGCCCAGGCAAAAGAGAAGATTAAAGCTTCAGAAACTATCAATGAGGAAGACCAGACCTGGGACATACCAGACAAAGACTTTTAAAAAAATAGTCTTAAATATTCTTAATGAGCTAAAGGAAAACATGGACAAAGAATTAAATGAAATCAGGAAAATAATAGATGACCACAAAGAGAATATCAGTAGAGAGACAGAAATCATGAAAAGGAACCAACAGAACTGAAGACTATAATAGCTGAAATTAAAAATTCCCAAGAGGGATTCAGTAGCAGATAGGAGCAGGCAGAAGAAAGAATCAGAGAATTCAAAGAAAGACATCTGTAAACATTCAGTCTGAAAAGCAGAAAGAAGAAAAAGTGAAGAAAAGTGAACAAAGCCTGAGGAATCTGTGGGACACCAGCAAGTGTACCAATATGCACAGTGTGAGAGTCCCAAAAGGAGAAGAAAAAGCTAAAGGAGCAGAGAGAATATTCAAAGAAATAATGGCTGAAAACTCCCCAAATTTAATGAAAGACATGAATACACACATCAAAAATACTCAAAAAACTCCAAACAGGATAAATCCAAATAGACCCACACCATGACATATTATAACCAAACTGTTGAATGCCAAGGAGAGAATTCTGAAACCCACAAGAGAGAAGCAACAAGTCACATCTAAGGGAGCCTCAATAAGATTAAGTGTTGATTCCTCATCAGAAACCACGGAGGCAAGACAGCAGTGGGATGACATATTTAAAGTGATGAAAGCAAAAAATTGCCAACCAAGAATTCTATATCCGGCAAAATTATCTTTCAAAAATAAGGGAAAGACTGAGACATTTCCAGATAAACAAAAGTTGAGGGAGTCTGTCATCACTAGACTGGCTAGTTCATCATCATTAACACTACAGATGCTAAAGGTAGTTCTTCAGGTTGAAAGGAAAGGATGCTAGAAAATAGATCAAAGCCCCATGAAGAAAAAAGAGCTCCAGTAAGGAAGTGTGGGTAAATACAAATGCCAATACTATTGTATTTTTGGTTTGTAACTCCACTTTTTATTTCCTATAGAATCTAAAAGCAAATGTATAAAATGTAATGATAAATCAGTAGTTTTGGACTCATAATGTATAAAATATAATTTGTGACAAGAACTACAGAAAGGTGTGGGGGTGCAGAGTGGTACTGGGAAACAGTTTGTGTAACCATTAAAATTAAGTTGATATCTACACAAACAAGAATGTTATAGATTTAGGATGTCAAATTTAAGCCCCATAGTAACCACAAAGAAAATATTGGAGAATATGCAAGCTCTTAGATACAGAATTTTAAAGTACAGGTTCCTAGGGATAGGGAGCAGGGAGAATGGGTAGTTAATGCACAACGGGTGTAGGGTTTCTGTTGGGGAGATGGGGAAGTTTTGGAATGGAAGGTGTTGAGGGCACTGCAACAGTGTAAATATAAGTAATTCCCCTAAATGGCATGCTTGAGTGGCTGAGATGAGAAAATTTACATTGTACATATGTTCCCACAATTAAAAAAAAGAATGAGCAACTAAATTGAAAATGACAATTAAAAGCAATATGTGATAAGAAAGTTCCAACACTTAAAGCTGACACCAGCGACCTGATAGGGATAACTGTACTGAACATTTTTTCCTTTGCTTTTGGCCTTCTGTATAATTATAATGCCAGATTAGATTTATAGCAGCTGCAAGTTTTAGTAAATGATTTTTTGCTATAAAATAAAGTTTATTCTTAAAAAAAAAAAGCAATATGTGCTCCTGGACAGGATCCAATAACGGAGGAGGAAAGACCCAACAGGGCAGTTCTGGCACATTTGACTATAAGCTTTATATCAATGTTAAATTCCTTGAATCTGGTAACTGTATTTAAGGTGGTTACATAAGTGAATATCCTTGTTCTTTGTAAACAACATGGGAGTATTAAGTGTTAAGTATTAAGAAGCATAATGTATATAACCTATATTCAAGTGTTCAGGAAATATACTGCTTGATAGACAGATAGATGGCTTGAGAGATTGATGCATAGTTAGAATGATATGGCAAATGTGGCAAAATGTTAAAATTGGTGAATCTGGTACTGGGGGAAATAGGGGTTTGTTGGAATTCTCCGTATGGAGTTTCTGTTATTATTTTTTTTTTAACTGTTCTGTAAGTTTGAAAATATTTCAAAATAAAAAGTTAAAAAAAAATAACCCCCAAATAAAATAAAAGTCCCTTTTATTTTTAAGCCTCAGTATATTGTATAATGTAGACTTCCTGAATCTTCCCTTATGTGCCTGTGCTCCTTTCTTCTAACTCCCTTTGTTATATGCTACTTCTCCACACCCCTGCCCTTGAACATCTTAATTTCATTGAATAACTATCTGCCCAGTCGGTTAAATAGGTCTCTTTGAATGCATCTCATATTTCTTCCTCATCCAGATCATTGGAGCTTGGGGGCAGAATCTGGTTATAAGTACCTCTTTTTTTTTTTTTTAGAGATTTTATTTATTTATTTATTTATTTATTTTTTTAAGATTTTATTTATTTATTCATTTATCCCCCCCTTGCTGCTTGTGCTCACTGGGTCAGCTAACCACGCCGTGCGAGCGGGCTTGCCTTCACCAGGAGGCCCCGGGAACCGAACCCGGGGCCTCCCATATGGTAAACGGGAGCCCTACTGATTGAGCCACAGCCGCTTCCCTATAAGTACCTCTTACATCTTGGAAATTATATCCCTATTAATAGTCTATTATGGGAACATACATATTTTTTTCTATGATCTATTTTTTCCCCCCCTATTTAAAAAGTAATTCCTGCTTATGAAAGTTTAGGAAGTACAGAAAAGTATAATACAGCAAGCACATTATGGCAGAAACTGCTGGCTCTTCCTCAATATTCATTATCCCCATCTTTGAGACATTCAAGTGTTAGCTGGGATGCACAGAATAGTTTCCTAATCTCCTTTGTGCAGATGTGACCATCTTTTTTGTCAGTGGAATGTGAGCAGAAGTGAAGTGTATA
The DNA here is from genome assembly GCA_026826555.1 of Tolypeutes matacus. Lineage (NCBI taxonomy): Eukaryota > Metazoa > Chordata > Mammalia > Cingulata > Chlamyphoridae > Tolypeutes > Tolypeutes matacus. Next base: position 34,956 of record JAKSZT010039239.1, read on the forward strand.
ACTTGCGGATTTTGCCCTTAAACCTCCACTACACTTTCTTCACATTTTACTGGCCAGAATGCAAACACAGGAGATAGGGTGATGAGCTATCTTGAATCCTGTGGACAAAGGCACACCTAGGTATGGCATCCCCAATCAAATAGCAGGAGCCTGGACAATAGGCACTGCAGGAACACCATATCAGTTCTGGACTGTATGTGCTCAGGCTGTTAAATGGGAAATACTTTTGTTTCTCACTTAAGTCACTACATTTTTGGGCTTCTTTGTTATAGCAACCTCACCTGTATCCTAACTAACAAACCACTCATTAATTCAACCAGGATTTATACCGACCATAACACACTATGATCATAGAGATGTATAATGATAATAACTGCAAAACTATGTAGCTGTTAACTACACAGGGTACCTATGCATGCTAAGAGTTTTGTCCAGATTAGTTTATTTAGTCCTCACTACAGGACCATTGGTGGGTACACTCCTATTATTATCCTCATGTAACAAAGAAAGGTTGGTAATTTGCCCAAAGTCATACAGGATAGCAAAATAATATTTATCTGTGTCTGAGCCATTACTCTATTCTACCTCTCAGACAAGTCCTGTGTCCCCAAAGTAGAAAAGACAGAAGTAGAGACAGACAGGTTGAGCTACTTAGCATAACAATGATATTAAAGAGATATGAATAAAACGTGACACAACAGAAAATAAAAGCTGTGGAAGGATTGAAGGCAGCAATGAACTCTTCTTGGGGAAAGCTGCAAATAAGGAAGGTGAAAGAGCACATCAGTTAGTGGGTATAAACATCTTGTGCAAAGGCTTCGAGTGTCTGGGGAATAGAAGTGTGGTGGTACCCCAGAAAATCATGTTTGTAAAGGTAGTCTATTCTTGTGGTTGTAAACCTATTGTAAGTAGGGCCTTCTGATTAGGTTACTTCAGTTCAGGCATGGCCCAGGGAAGGTCTTAATCCTCTTACTGGAGTTCTTTATAGACTGGATGCATAAAGAGAGACCAGCAGATGCTGCCACGTGCCACGCCATGTGATAGAGGAGTCCATGATGCCTGATGAAGCCTTGATTTGGACATTTTCACAGCCTCAAAACTGTAAACCTGTAGCCAATAAATTGCCATTGTTAAAAGCTAATGCATTTCATGGTATCTGCTTTTAGCAGCTTAGCAAACTAAAACAGTAAGACATTCAGTGACAGGAGGATAGGGTATATTGGAGATAATGGAGCAAAATTAAACTGAAAACGATGGTTGCTGACGTTATTAGGTGTCAGCAACTATTCTAAGTATTTTATAGACATTTACTAAATTAATCCTCATAATAACACTATGAGGTAAGCTTTATTATTTTCATTTTACAGATGAGGGAACTGAAGCACAGAGGGGTTAAGTAACTTTGTCTAAGGTCACACTACTAGTAAATGGTAGAACCAGGATTTGGACCTATGTGGTCTGCTCCAAAGTCCATGCTCTTTAAGACTGCAGTAGTCTAGGTCCAATCAGGAGACAGAAACCACACAGTAGGTTAAGTAAGGGAAGTTGAATATAAAGAATTATTGGGGGACGGATGTGGCTCAAATGGTTGGGCGTCTGTCTCCCATATGGAGGGACCCGGGTTTGATCCCGGGACCTCCCGGTAAAAAAAAAAAAAAAAAAAAAAAAAGAATTATTAACTATGATAAAAGGGCAACTATAAGACATAAGGAAACACTATATGATACCTAGGACTGAAGGACAGTACCCAAGGAAGGACAACCTTGGAAGGGGCTCAGACCTCTTTGGAGAAGGTATTGATCAGCTATCAGATGGCAGAGCAGTTTGTTGGTTTAGCCAGGCCAGAACTGGTATGGCATTGTCGGGCAATCACTGGCCAATCATCTGGAGTGTAGGCTGGGAGCGATCAGCAACCAGTGGTGGGGGCGAGCAGAGCCCCACAGAATGCTGTGGGGAGCGGGGGCGGGGAGGTTTGCTCAGTGTGTGAGCCTGAAGGCCACCAAGGGCTGGCTGAGGGAGTCTGGGCAGGTGGCTGCCTTCAGGTCTCACTGGGCTCTGGTTTCTGAGCCCAGAAGGCCGCAGAAACGTTATTAAAGCTAGGCTAAGGCATCAAGGTGGCAGAGGGATGGAGTGCTGGGCCTGTGGCTTGGGCAGACTCCACTGGATGTTCTCACTCCAGCACTGCTGACCCAGCAGTCACAGGGAGCCTCTTTGTCCTGCAGGGTCCCTTCAGCATCCTTTACTGAGAAAGCTTAACCTCATGGAGGAGAAATGGTTAAAGGAATTGTTATTTATTATAGAGCTTAAGTTGATGTATATAATCAGAGCTGAGAGACAGAGAATTGATAACTGACAGAAGGACTTATGCTCTAAATCTTCAAGAAGTTTGGGCTTTACAGCTCATGAGATTGGGAGAGCCTGACCTTAAATGGCCTATATACCAAGCTAAGAATTTCAGTTTTAATAGTGGGACGTGCCCTCTCCTGCTATATACATCCACTGCAAATATAAACAATTCAGGAGGCTATAAACTGTAAAGTGAAAGTCCTCTATAATGGGCATTCATTCACCAGAGATAAACACTGGCTTAACTATTTGGTATCTTTCCTTCCAGACTGCCAGCAAATAAACAAATATATGTTTACTTAATACAGCAAGGAACCAACATATCTTTCCAAGCCAATATAAACGTATCTCCTAATTTAAAAAATTAATTACAATATGGTGAGATCTGAGTGTGAGGTAGTAACACCAGAAATTAACCTGCCCCCTCCCTCCTCTCCCCCCAGGCTCCCGTGAACTCTAGGCTCCAAGTGCTCACGTTTCAGTTTTCACACACAAGGCTCTCTTATTTCACCTGCGCACGTCGATGTCTTCAGGGTCTCATCTGGTTCCTCCACAGTTGGCAACTCCGGTCCCTGGTTGGGGGAAAAGACCCAGACTGGTCCGGCAGGCTCACCCCCAAGCGGCTTACCAACTCCGAGCGCCCCCAGCTCCCCTCCCCAGCAGCCTGCCGGTGACCTCTCTCCGCCGTGGTTGACGGGACCCCGCCATTACCGCCTCCGCCAGCAAGCCCCGCCCATCCCGGGGCTCTGCCCGCCGCGAGCCCGCGCCGCCTGGCCCGCTGGGTTCCCGGTTGCTTCCACCCCGCCGGCTCAGCGTACCTGGGCAGCCTCTCCCCAAGCTCCGCCCACCAGGAACTCGCGCCGCTCGTCCCGCTCTGGATCCGCCTACTACGACCTTGGCTCCACCCCCTCGAACCCGGCACAGCCCGCTCATCGCGCCCTGGGCTCCGCCCATGCCGACCGTGCTCCACCCACACCTCCCTGCGTCGCCCGCCCCCGGCTCTGCGCGCTAGGCCCCGGGCCCCTCGAGCAGGGAACTAGGGCTGCTTGCCCCGCCCCAGCCCCGCCCACTCAGCACGTGGCTCCTCCCACCCGGAAGTCGCCCTGGCAGCCCCTGGCTCCGCCTGCCTGGCAGGCCGCTGGCCGGCTCCTCCTCCCGAAGCCTGCAGGAGGGGCTGGTGCGGTCCGTGCGCCTCAGCCCGCCATGGAGGGGGATGGTCCCGCAGCCGCTGCTTACCAGCCCGCCAGCCCCCCGCGGGACGCCTGTGTCTACAGCAGCTGCTACTGGTGAGGGGCGCGGGCCGCGTCTCCCCACGACCTCTCCCCGACCCCACCCCTGGGGTGCTTCGGGCCTGGACCGGCGAGCTTTCCCGTTTTGCGGGAGGAGGGAGCGGGAATGCCAGCCCTCGCCTCTTGAGTAGAGCGTGGGCAGTTGGGTGGGGGATTATCGGGAATGGTAGGGTCGATGGCGGTGCATTACTTCTGCTGGGCGCTTTTCAGGCGGACGTTCTCAGCAGATCCCAGTGTATGGGGATGGGAAGCGGGGGTCGAGCGCAGAGAACCTTTGAAAGTTACCATGCTGAAGCCTGTGTGGTTTCAGATGGATGCGAGGGTCATTTTAATTTTGGGAGAGAATTGAGGCCCAGAGGGTTTGAACTAATCTTTCCAAGGCTACCCAGCTAATAGCAGCCAGGAATCCAATTCAGGTCCTCCTGAATGGAAACCATGGTCTTAACCGCTGGGCTCTTGTAATAGGAATAGTTAAACTTGCACACTTGCCATAGGTCAAGCCTTGTTCTGGGTGATTAATGTAAATTGATTTGAGCTTCTTGATAACCCTAGGAGGTAGTTACTTTTGTTACCCCATTTTAAAGATGGCAGGGAAGCACAGGGGGTTGCAAGTAATTTGCCTGAGGCCAGGAAACTTGAAAGTGAAGGAATGGGAATTTACAGTCAAGAGTCTGGCTCTCTTCACCCCTGTCCTAGACTACCCCTGTAGCTGAAGCACCACCCCTGCCTTGGTCCTTTCACTCCCACTCCACCCCTCATTTCCTGAATGATGACTTATTCCAGAATTCTCAGTTCCTGTACAAGAACGCCAGGACCATCTAAAACTACCCCTCCCCACTGACAGCTTGTCACCAAGCCAGTGCCACCAAGAGCTTAACATTTGTTCAGGTCTGTGTCAGACCTAGTGCCATGTGCTTCCATCCATTTGCTTATTTAATCCTCATAACCAGCCTACCAGATAGGTTCTGTAATTATCATTTTTCTCATTTTAGTAATGAACAGACTGAGCCATAGGGGAGCTTTTATTTGCCCAAGATCATACATCTAGCAAGTGGTACTGAAACTCAAACTTAGCCCATTTTGTTTTGGCTGGGTACAGTGTACTTTATTACTGGTACATGACAAGGTAGGGCCCTCTGAGCCCCTCCCATTCTTCAGGGGATCTGGGATGTAAGCTCTGGAGGATGGGCAATGCTCAGTTTTTGGGGATCGAGTTGGGGCTAGGACTTCTCAGCAGCCGACTTCCTCTGTCTCCCTCTCCTGCTATCACTGGAGCTGGTGGTCCAGGAGGCTCTTACTCTTTGGAGGTCATGGCAATTGCTGTAGCCAAATTCATTGTTGTACCAGGAAGTGAGCTTGACAAAGTGGTCATTGAGGGCAATGCCAGCCCTAGCATCAAAAATGGAAGAGTCATTGTTATTCTTAAAGTTGCAGGAGACAACCTGGTCCTCAGTGTAGCTCAGGATGCCCTTCAGGGGGCCATCTGATGCCTGCTTCACCACCTTCTTGATGTCATTGTACTTGGCTGCTTTCTCCAGGTGGCAGGTCAGATCCACCACAGACATATTTGGGGTGGGAATGTGGAGGGCCATGCCAGTGAGCTTCCCATTCAGCTTCTGGATGACCTTGCCCACCACCTTGGCAGTGCTGGTAGATGCAGGGATGATGTTCTGGGCAGCCCCACAGCCCTCATGCCATATTTTCCTGGAGGGGGCATCTACAGTCTTCTGGATGGCAGTTATGGTGTGGGTAGTGGATATGAGGCCCTGCATGATGCCGAAGTTGTCACAATGACCTTGGCCAGGAGGGCCAGGCAGTTGGTGGTACAGGGAGCGTTGCTGATGATCTTCAGGGAGTTGTCATCCTTCTCATGGTTCATGTCCATCACACACATGGGGGCATTGGCTGAAGGGGCAGAGATGATGACTCTCTTGGCACCACCCTTCAAGTGAGCCCCAGCCTTCTCCAGGGTCGTGAAGACCCATTACCCCATTTGATGTTTGTGGGATCTTGCTCCTGGAAGATAGTGATGGGCTTCCCATTGTTGACAAGCTTCCCATTCTCAGCCTCAATGGTGCCTTTGAACTTGCTGTGGGTAGAATCATACTGGAACATGTAGACCACGTAGGTGAGGTCTTTGAAGGGATCATTGATGACAACATCTCACACTTTGCCAGAGTTCACAGCAGCTCTGGTGACCAGGCGCCCCCTTTAGCCAAATCCGTTTATTCCCACCTTCACCATCCTGTCGCAGGGATGCGTCTGTCACTGCATGAAAAGCTACAGCTGTCTGTCAAACCTTTTTTTTTTTTTTTTTAATTTATTTATTCATTTATCCCCCCTTGCTGCTTGTGCTCCCTGGGTCAGCTAACCACGCCGTGCGGGCGGGCCTGCCTTCACCAGGAGGCCCCGGGAACCGAACCCGGGGCCTCCCATATGGTAAACGGGAGCCCTACTGATTGAGCCACAGCCGCTTCCCTGTCAAACCTTGGGGAGAGAGCCCCTTGGCCCATTTTAAAATTGGGTTGTCTTTTTGTTGTTGAGTTGTAGGAGTTCTTTATATAATCTTGATATTAAACCCTTATCAGATACATGGTTTCCAAATATTTTCTCCTATTCTTTAAGTTGTCTCTTCACTTTCTGCTAATGTCCTTTGATACATAAAAGTTTTAAATTTGATGAAGTCCAACTCCAACCTCATTTCAACCTGTCTTTTCTGCTCTACTTCATGATTTCTCAAACTTGGCACTGCTGACATTTTGACCAATGGTTCTTGGAGGGCTGAGGGGTGGGGGGATGTCCTGGCAATGTAACATATGTAGCCGCATCCCTGGCCTCTACCCACTAGATGCCAGTAGCACCCTCCAGTTGTGACAACCAGACTGTCTCCAGACATTGCCAGATGTCCTGTAGGGGTGGGGGTGGTGAAATCACCCCCACTCGAGGACCACCGCTCTACCCAGTCTGAACATGCCTCATTCCTTTTCCTCCTGGAAGTTCTTCTCTCTTGAAATATAATGCTTGTGCTCTACTTCTGTTAGCTTCTTTCTGATGTTACCAGCTTAATGATAATAGTGGTAGCCAGTACTCATGTGGTGCTGGGTGGTTTGCAGAGCACTCATGGTTCGTTTTTATTTTATTTTTTAAATTGTGATGACATATATACAACATAAAAATTGCCATTTTAACCATTTTTTAAGTATACAGTTCAGTGGAATTAATTACTTTTACAATGTGGTGTTACCATCACCACCTTCCATTACTAAAACCTTTTCATCGTGATTCCATTTTAATTGTTCTATATTTTTCATATATTTGTTGAGCACCTGCTGTGTGCTCAGGGATGCCTCTCTGACCTCAGCTCATCCCTGGGCACCCTGTAGAGTCTTGGCCCTTAGCCTTTTCTGCTACCAAACTGATAAGTTTACAGGTTGGGATGTTATCATCACCCCCTCTGCTTTATTTTACTTTCTTTTCCAACAGTGATTCCAGCGTTTCCAAGTATAAGGTTCCCCCCCTCCCTTTTTTTTTTTTTTTTTT
>JAKSZT010039242.1:0-23835 GCA_026826555.1 Tolypeutes matacus
CGGCAGCCCCTGCAGCTGTTGGGCGCTAGAGCTCGCTCCCCCTCCCCTCACATTGGCTCAGCAGCTGCCCCAGCCCTCGGCCCACCAATGGCCTCCTTCAGAAGACGAGGAGGAAGCAGCGCCTAGTCCTCCGTCAGCCCATTCTGAATCTTCCAAGTATAAGCCTCTCAATTTAAAATACATAAAAGACCTAAAAAGGGCAATGAACGATTATGGCCCCACCGCCCCCTTGACTGTCACCTTATTAGAAAACCTCAGCAAAAAGGAACTCACTCCCAACGACTGGACGCAGTTAGCCAAAGCCACCCTGTCCAGTGGCGATTTTCTTTTATGGAAAACTGAATATGAGGAGCGATGCCGGCGGCAGGCGGATCGCAACGCGCAAAAGCCTGAATCTAAAACCTGGACCTTAAAAAAGCTTTTGGGGCTCAGTCCTTACAACCTAAATACGAAACAGGCGCAATTTCCGCGAGGACTAATTGGTCAAGTACAGGCCACGGCTTTACATGCTTGGTGTAAGCTCCCCCAAAAAGACTCTGCCACCTCATCCCTAACAAAGATCATTCAAGGACGAGATGAGTCCTATAGTGATTTCTTGGGCAGACTTAAGGACGTGGCCAGGCTTACTTGGGGAAAGTGAAACCAATAGTGAGTTTTTTAAACATCTCGCTTTTGAGAATGCCAATTCCCCTTGCCAAGCGGCTATACGCCCCTTTCGCAATACCCCTATCCATAATTAGATCAAACTTTGTTCAGGCATTAGCCCCACACAAGCTTTACTGGCCATTGGAGCCGCTTTTCAAAATCAGCAAAAAATAAGCCGCCCAACTTGTTATAATTGCAAACAACCAGGCCATTTTCTAAAACAATGCCCCGTCAGGAACCCACCATTCCCAATGCCTCTTGGCTTTGCTTCCCCCTCTCACACCCGCCCCCCACCTAGAACCGTTTGCCCGCATTGCAAAAAAGGATTTCATTGGTCCTCTGAGTGTCACTCAAAAACAGATATCTCTGGCCAACTAATACCTCCTCGGCCGCAGGGAAACTCCCAATGGGGCCGGCCTCAGGCCCCACACAAGACAAACCCAGGGGCAGTACGGTTTGTCCAGCCACCCCTCACTGTAGTGCCTGCTCTCCCAACCATAAACCATGCTGCCATGTCTCAGACTTATGGCGAGCAACAGCGGGGAGCGCAGGATTGGACCTCAGTGCCACCTCCAACTCAATATTAACCCCAGAGTCCAGCCCCCTCCTTATTCTAACAGGAATATATGGACCGCTGCCCTCCAACACCTTTGGTCTTATTTTGGGCAGGGCCAGCACTTCCTTAACAGGGGTCCAAGTTCTCCCGGGAATATTGGACAGCGATTATGAAGGCAAAATCAAGGTGATTGCAACAACCTCTCATATCATAATCCCCATCTCTGCCGGCACCCGAATAGCACAGCTTGTTATTCTCCCCTTGCATCATATTAACTCCAATTTTAAAAAACTGCAGAGGAACACCGAAAATCCAGGTTCCTCTGATGATTACTGGGCACAAGCCATAACCCACAACCGGCACACTCTAAAATTAAAGCTAAATGGCAAATCTTTTGAGGGCATATTAGATACAGGAGATGATGCCACAGTCATTTCTTCAAACCACAGGCTCAAATCTTGGCCCCTTACTGATGCTACCACCCATCTACAAGGGATAGGTGGAGGCGCTAACCCCCTCCAAAGTTCACAAACTCTAAATTGGGAAGATGATGAAGGGAATAAAGGCACGGTTACTCCGTATATCCTTCCCAATCTTCCTGTCAATCTGTGGGGTAGGGATATCCTCACCCTAATGTGCAGCCCCAATAACACTATTGCCGCCCAAATGCTTAATATGGATTTCCTCCCTGGCAAAGGCTTAGGCAGAGACAATCAAGGTATTAAACAACCCATTTCAGTGAAACCTAATCCAAACAAAACAGGACTTGGGTTACCACAGGATTTAACATGATGGCCATTGACATCCCTGTACCCCATGCTGAAAAAATTTCCTGGAAAAAAACAGAGCCAGTATGGGTTGATCAATGGCCCTTAACTCTAGAAAAAACCCTAGCAGCTATAGAGTTAGTACAGGAACAACTCGCTGCTGGCCATATTGAGCCTACCCAGTCCCCCTGGAATGCCCCCATTTTTGTCATAAGAAAGAAATCGAGAACATGGAGACTGTTACAGGATCTGCGGGCCGTAAATAAGATGATGATCCCCATGGGAGCTTTATAACCTGGTCTCCCCTCACCAGTTGCAATCCCTTCAAATTTCCATAAAATAGTCATAGACTTAAAGGATTGTTTTTTTTCCATACCCCTTCACCCTGTGGACAGGCAACATTTCGCCTTCAGTGTTCCTCAAACCAATTTTCAAGGTCCAATACCCCGATTTCAATGGAAGGTATTGCCACAAGGTATGGCCAATAGCCCCACCTTATGCCAAAAATTTGTTGCTGCTGCAATTAATCCAACAAGACAGGCTTGGCCACAAGTCTATATCCTTCATTACATGGATGACATATTGCTAGCGGGACCATGCCTAACCGAACTTCATTCTTGCTACCAAAATCTTCTTAAGCATTTAACAGCAAAAGGCCTTCTAATTGCCCCTGATAAGGTACAAACCTCTAACCCCTTTTCTTACCTTGGATTTGAACTCTGGGATCAACAAGTTCTTACCCCTCGCATCAGGTTACAAACCTCCCATTTGCTGACATTACAACATTTCCAAAAATTGCTGGTAGACATTCAGTGGCTTTGCCCCTACCTTAAAATACCTACAGAAACGCTTCTCCCGCTCAACGAAATCCTAAAGGGAGACTCTAGCCCATCCTCTCGACGGAGTTAACTACGGAGGCAGCACAAGCGCTCGAAATCATAAACCAGGCTATTCAAACCCAAACTTGTTACCAGATAGACTACCGCCACCCTTTAGTGTTCATAATCCTAGCCACAAATCATACCCCAACCGGTGTTTTCTGGCAATCCTGTTACAACCTGCAAGGTAAACAAGGTCGTCCACTGCTCTGGGTTCACCTTTCTGCTACCCCCCCCCAAGTACTCTCACCATACATCTCTCTCACAGCCGCCCTCATTACTAAGGGCAGGCAAACCAGCCGCCAACTTTTTGGCAAGGACCCGGACTCCCTTATCGTCCCGTATACGCAAGAACAAATCAATTGGCTCTTCCAAACTGATGACGAGTGGGCCGTTGCATGCTCCTCCTTCACAGGCAACATTGACAATCATTACCCAGCTAACCCATTAATTCAGTTCGCCAAAATCCACCCGTTTAATTTTCCAAAGGTCACAAAACAAACTCCCATTGATTCGGCGCTCCTAGTTTTCACTGACGGCTCTGCAAACGGAACTGCCGCCTATGTTATCCAAAATCAGGTTTTTTTCCATACCCTCCCCCTATGCTTCAGCCCAAATCTACGCAGTCCTGCAAGTCTTGTCCTGCCTCCAAAATCAGCCTTTTAACTTATACACCGATAGCGCTTATATAGCCCAATCAGTACCACTGCTAGAAACAACTCCATTCATTAAACCTTCCACTAATGCGGTTCCACTTTTCTCAAAACTACAAAAATCAATTCTCAGAAGGCAACATCCCTTTTTTATAGGGCACCTCTGAGCACACCAACATCTACCAGGCCCTCTAACAAAGGGCAACGCATTGGCAGACTCTGCCACTCAATTGCTGTGCCCTGCCCTTACAGATCCTTTAACCCTAGCCTCCCAAGCCCACGCTCTACATAACTTAAATGCAAATACCCTCCGCCTAAGGTATAATATTACTAGAGAGCAAGCAAGGGAAATTGTCAAGACCTGCAAAAACTGTGTAACTCAACTGCCAGTTCCTCATCTAGGAATTAACCCCAGAGGTCTTATTCCAAATGAGATCTGGCAAATGGACGTAAGTCACCTCACTAACTTTGGACAGCTTGAGTATGTCCATGTGTGTATCGATACTTACAGTGGCTTCATCCTAGCCAGTTTACAATCAGGAGAAGCCTCCAAGCATGTTATATCCCACCTGCTACATTGTTTCTCTAACCTAGGCCAACCTAAAATTATCAAAACAGATAATGGCCCTGGATACACTGGAAAAAATTTTCAAACCTTCTGCCAGCAATTACAGATTAAGCATGTTACAGGTATACCCTATAATCCTCAAGGTCAAGGGATCATAGAACGAGCCCATCGCACCTTAAAGAACACCCTAAACCGCCTAACTGAAAGCTCTCTTGATCTCTCTAAACAACGACTGCGAGATCTTCTGCACCATGCTCTCTTTGACCTTAATTTCCTTACATTGGATGTTGGTGGACAATCTGCGGCCGACAGGCACTGGCACCCTAACACACAATCACATCAGGCTACTGTTATGTGGCGCGACCCATTAACATCGTGCTGGAACGGCCCTGACCCTGTACTTATCTGGGGATGGGGCTCAGCCTGTGTATACGACAGAAGAGAAGGAAGCCCACGCTGGCTCCCCGAAAGATTGATAAAACAGGCCAACCCACCCTTTGATAATAACAAAACCTCCAGGGTGGATACCCCCCCCCCGAGACAACCCTCTCCTTTTATCTCCCAGCACAAGATACGCCTTCTACCGATGCAACTCTACGCTGCTCCGGGGCTCTTCCTGTGCGGCCTTGCCGCTGCCATTGGAACTCTCCTGCTGTACGGCGGTGCCCCCCGCAGCTGGAACACTGTACACAAGATCTTAACCGTCTCACTTTTTGCCACGTATATCGGTCTGCTTATTGCCACCACCTGCCTTTTATAACTCTCCCTATATACAAAATGGACCGGCCTATCTGCTCCATGCCTAAAATCTTCCTTATATGTGTCATGCCAAGAATCTTGCATGGAGGAATGGGACCTCCCGTTTCTCGTGACGTCTTGCTTGAAAAACTCTATGGCAAGCCTTGTGATTGCGGAAGGGGAAAAATGCCTGACCCCGATAGAGATACCACCAAGCTCCAGTACGTGCATTGTCCCACTCACATAGCCTATCTAATATCTACCCCTAGCAGAACAGGAGGATTGCAGTTGAAGTGGGTTTGCATAAGTCGTCCAAAAGTAATCCCCTCTGACGACGGCAAACCGGGGCCATGTCCCTGCAGCACTTATTATCCAGCTATTCACCGCAGTTGTTACTCCTCATTTCAATCCTGTACCGGTCCAAATAACCATACTTATTTTACTGCAGTTTTGGTAAAGACATCTAGTGGTTCATTTGGAGGATCGGGAACTGAAGTCCTGGGTAATCCTAAACTTGCCCAGGCCCCCTGTGGAGGCCTGAATACTAAAATAGGAGATCAGGTCTGCTGGAACCAAAAACCTCCTGTACATGTGTCAGATGGGGGAGGCCCACAAGACCAAGCTCGACAGATCATTATCCAACATAGAGTGGAAGAATTGGCAAAAAAAAAAACTATTCCCTCAAATTGAATATCATCGTCTAGCCTTACCAAAAGCCGCTAGCTCAGATATAAATGCTCAAACCCATGATATTCTTACAGCTTTCCTTAGGTTACTCAATGAAACCCATCCTGAGTTCATTCAGGGCTGTTGGCTGTGTCTGCGTACAGGAACCCCTATGCCACTAGCTATACCAGCACCCTATGCCGCTTATTCTCCTTATCACAATAACTCCTGTGTCCTTATCCCACCTGTTACAGTGCAACCCATGTTCTTCAATAGTTCTCTTTGTTTATTTTCCCCATCACACAACAATAGTGATGAGCTTGACTTAGGGATGCTCCAGTTTATGCAATGTAACTTAACACGTAATGTATCTGATGCTCTCTGTGCAGACCAGGGTTCGGTATTTGTCTGCGGCAATAATCAAGCCTATTCCCTGCTGCCTACTAATTGGATGGGGCTATGCACTCTAGCCTACCTCCTCCCTGATATAGATATTATTTCTGGAAATGAACCTGTGCCTATTCCTAGATTGGATTTTATAGCTGGCCACCATAAAAGAGCCGTACAGCTTATCCCATTTTTGGCTACCTTAGGTATAACAGGGGCCCTTGCCACAGGATCTGCTGGCCTAGGAGTGTCTGTTACTCATTATTCAAAATTGTCTAAACAACTAATTGAGGATGTTCAAGCCCTATCCGGCATGATCCGAGACATACAGGACCAATTAGACTCTTTGGCTGAAGTAGTCTTACAAAATAGAAGAGGGCTAGATCTATTAACTGCCGAACAAGGAGGGATATGTTTGGCTCTACAGGAACGATGCTGCTTTTATGCCAATAAATCTGGAATTGTCCGGGACAAAATTAAAAAGTTACAGGAGGATCTAGACAAAAGAAGAAAAGAATTAGCTGATAACCCCTTATAGAGTGGATTAAACGGAATCCTCCCTTATCTCCTCCCTATACTAGGCCCCATAATAACCCTACTTCTTATACTGTCTTTTGAACCTTGGGCCATAAGAAAAATAATACAACTAGTTAAGGATCAAATTAATTCTGCCCTAAGTAAACCAATTCAAGTGCATTACCACCGACTTCACCTCTCTGATCAAGGCATGACACCAAAAATGATAGAAGATGTCTGCCCTCAGTAAGTAATAACATCCTCCAACCCTCCCCGCCTATGAGCAGCTAAGTGCGAGGCAAAGCACTGCAGGAGACGGTTAAAAGTGAGTACAACTTAACTGTTCTCTGAGAAGCAGGCCTCATTAGTACAAGGGTTCGTTCTAACTGAGGAGAATGCTCAATAAAACACTGGGCTGGCTAGCCAATGACGGGCAACTGGACTGACCCATCAATCAACCTAAGACAGGGACATGGCCTCCTGCTGCCATGCTTCCCAATGACGGGTAAGACTGATCGGGTGCAGCCCCGACCTAAGAGGAGGCACAGACACATTTGCATATACTAAACCCCTCCTACGATGAGGCCTCTACTTCCCTCAGCTAGCTATACAATAAATAAGGCTCTAATAAAACAAAAAGGGAGGAGATGTTGGAGGCAGTCAGAAAGAGGTGAAGCTAAAAATGCATGTAATGGCCGACCAACAACAAAGAACAAGCTCGGTCCCATATTTAGCCTTCTTGGAGGAAGTAGCTTACCCTGCTCCCGTGCGTGTGAAACCTTCCCGCCTTCCACAAATAGCAAACCCTCCCTAGCAACCAACTGTGTCCAATCCTAGCCTGCCACATATGCCTTACACATACTTCCCCTTTCTCATGATATATATATCACCACCTCCCTTAATAAAGCAGAAGCATGTAGAAAATCCCTCCTGTGTGTCTGTGTCAATTGTCTTTACATCCCTCTTGCTGTGTCGGCGCGAGCCCCAGTTGACTGTCCCGACGGCCGGGACAAGAGCCAAAGGACATTATCAATAAAGTAAAAAGAAACCCTAACAAATGGAAAAAATATTTGTAAACCATATTTCTGATAATAGTAAAATTCACAGAATATATAAGGAAATTACTAAAACTCAACAAAAAGACAAACATCTCAATTTACAAATGGAAAAAAGGGCTTGAATAGACATATCTCCCAAATATATATACAACTGACCAATAAGCACATTAAAGAGATGCTCAACATCATTAGCCATGAAAGACATGCAAATAAAATACCAAAAATACAAATGAGATGCCAATACACACATCCTAGATGGCTATTTTAAAAAGGAAAGAAAGAAAAAATAAAGGTAAAAAGTGTTTTTGAGACTGTTGAAACATGGAACACTTGTACATTATTGCTGAGATTTTAATAGGTTGCAACCAGATTACCATATTTGCTGACAATTCTACTCCTAGGTATATACCCCAAAGAATTGAAAGCAAGGTCTCAACCAGGTTTGTTCACCAATATTAATGACAGCATTATTAAGAATAGCCTAAAGGTGGAAATACTCCAACAGTCCATCAACCAATGAAAGGATAAATAAGGTACACCTACAAATGGAATATTATTTGGTAACAAAAAGGAATGAAGTGCGAGTACAAGCTAAAACATAGTGAACCTTGAAGACATTGAATTGAATGAAATAAGCCATACACAAAAAGACAAATATTGTATAATTGCTATCACATGAAAGCAATTCAGAGCCATGAAGCAGAGCAATGGTTACCAGGGTGGTGGGGAGGAGAGGAAGAGGGAATTATTGCTAAAGGGGCATGAGTTCCGGTTGGGATGATAAAGCATGTGGAAATGGTGGTCAACATTATAAAATATCGTCACTGTATTTAATGTCACAGTATTGTCAACTGATAAAGGTTAAAATGATTTTTAAGTTATGTATATCTTTTCACGATTGAAAGAAAAACATCAAGCAAGGTAATAAACACCTTAATAGAATGATAGATAAAACAGACATAATCCCCTCAATTGACTCAGAAAATGCTTTTGAAAAATCCCAACACCCGCTCATGATAAAAAAGCATTCTCAAAGCTAGCAATAGAAGGGAACTTGCCCAATATGATAAAGAGATTGATGAAAAATCCACAGCTAAGATTGAACTAAATTCTAAAGACTGAAAGATTGTTCCCTAAGATCAAAAGAACAAGACTTCATCAAAATTAAAAACCTTTGTGCATGAAAGGTACATGACCGGGGCTGATGGACAACTACCACACCAAGAAATCCAGAGAATCTACAACTGCAAGCAAGACAGTCCCATCCATCTGCCCTATGGGATCGCAGCTCCCTCTCAATTAGAGGAGTAGTAGACATCACCATCCCAGAATACAGGATTAGGGAATGAACTATGGACTAAAGTAGACTTATCGGTTTTCTACTATAGACTTATTATGATTCTAGCAATAGAAGAAATTATATCATTGTTGGAGGCACTGCCACCTGGAGGTTCTGGGGGTAGGGAGAGGGAAACACAGGTGTAATGCGGGGGCCTTCTTGGGACTTGGGAACTACCTCAATGACATTGCAATGACAGATACAGGCCATTATCGATCTTGCCATAACTTAAACAAATGTGTGAGAGAAAATTTTAAACTGGAATGTAAACTATAATCCACACCGAGTGGCAATGTTCTAGTATGTGTTCATAAATTATAACGAAGGCACCACACTAATGAAGGATGTTGCTAATGTGAGGAAATGTGGGAGGGGTTAGGGAGGGGGGCATATAAGAATCCCCTATACTTTTTATGTAACATTTATTATGTAATTTAAAAACCTTCTAGAGATAAAAAAAATTTTAATAAAAAAAAATTTTTTAATACCATATTTGACTCCCCAAGAAGGTACATTTTCAAGAAAGTAAAAAGAAAACCTAGAAAATTAGGAAATTATACTTATAAATTATAAATATGATGAGAGTTTAACATCCCAAACATGTAAAGTATTTCTAAATGTAAACAACAAAAGGAAAAATATCACAATTAAAAAATGGTCAGTTCCGCAACTGGTGAGGCACGTCTCGTTCTTGGTGGTGTTCAGTTGTCACGGTTGGTGGGCGGTAGCAGAGCCAAGATGCTGAGGAGTGTGCTGGCTGTTCGTCAAATTGCCCGGAGGACCATAAGTACTGCTTCACGCAGGCAATTAGAAAATAAAGTTCCAGAAAAACAGAAACTATTTCAGGAGGATAATGGGATTCCAGTGCATCTGAAGGGCGGGTTAGCTGATGCCCTCCTGTATAGAGCCATTATGATTCTTACAGTTGGTGGAACAGCATATGCTATGTATCAGCTGGCCGTGGCTTCATTTCCCAAGAAACAGGATTGACTTCAGTTTATCATCCCAGCAATGATAAATTGGTTCAGTTTAATTCAGCTCTCTGTGGACCAGTGATCTAATAAATAACTGAGCTTTAGGGGATCAATATTTATTGACTTGTACTAACTGCCACGAATAAAGCAGTCTTTACCATGAAAAAAAAAATGGGCAGACTTAAAGGACATTTTCCAAATGTGATATACCATTGAGAAATAAGCACATGAAAAGTTGCTAACCATCATTAGCAATTAGAGAAATACAAATGAAAAGGCAAGACCTATCACTCTTTTAAAATGGAAAATAAGTATTGGAGCAGATGTAGTGTAATCAAAACCCTCATACATTACTGGTAGAAATGTAAATTGGTAAAGTCACTGTGGAATCCAGTTTGGTAAGACCTCAATTAGTTAAATATAGATTTTCCATACGATTGAGCAATTACACCCCTACTTATATGCTGAAGCTTCAAAATATGTATTCAAATAAAATCTTCTCAAGGAATGGTTTAGCATCATTATTTACAATAGCCAAAGGCGGAAGCAACTCAAATGCCCATCAACTAATGAATAAACTAAATGGTATGTACACACAATAGAAGGAAATACAGCTATTAAGAGGAATGGGATTCTGATAAGAGTTAAAACATGCATGAACCAGAAAAACATTATGCTGAGTAAAATAAAACAGAAATAAGCAAGAAACAACAATATTGCAGAATGGCACTTACATGAACTATATAGAATAAGGACCTTCACATAGACAAAAAGCAGATCACCACTTAGCATGGGCTTGGGGTGGGTGATGGGGAGTAAAGAGTTTCTGTTTCGCGTGATGGATAACCTTTAGTAATGGTGGGAGCTCATGGCAGCACAACATTGTGAATGGAAGCAATATCACAGAATTGTATACTTACAAATGGTTAAAATGAAGGAAAATGAAGACAAGGCAAAGGATTGTGAGTGGTTTGCTCCTGTCGAGTCCAGACTGCTCAGCTGTGGTTATAGAACAAGGAGTCAGTGCCTCAGTGCTGAGTTGGAAGTGGTAGAAAATGGCCCTCTATGCAGAGACTGCATAGAATTACTTCAGTACAGGTAAGAATATTCTCAAAGATATGGAGAAAACACTACCTTGGTATACCCTGAAGTAGAATCTCCTAACATGAGTTACCACTGATGGTGGTAAAAATTATGCATGGTGCAGGAAAAGGCTTATTTAGACAAACTCATGCAGCTGGTGGAAATATACGGCATTTAATGCCGAGAGCTTTTTTATTGTTACTATTTATCAGTCAGTATTTGAAGGAAATCTTTGAACCACTCATGCCTTAAAGAATGATAGGGTCACATGAACTTTCATTTGCTCTCATGCACACAACCAGCATTAGGACACACACAGTTAAAAGCAATCAGAAGACAGAGAACACTTACTTAGAAGCTCAGTGACATGAATTGGTGGCATCCATTCTTCTCGTTATAAGACCTGCATTACATTGTACTCAGTTATTATTAGTATGCTTTGGATTTTGTAAAAAAAAAAAAAAAAAGCTTGTGTTTCTTAGCTTTAATTTTACGTAGTACATGTAAACCAAATAAATTTTTTTAAAAAAAATGAGGAAATTTGAATATTTCTGCATTATGTACCATCTGCACAAGTGCTCTAAATCAGCTGAGGCTTGGAGCCAGTTAGACGTCTGTGGATTCTGAGTGTATTCGAAGGTAGGAAAGTGGGTGTCAGAGAAAGAGCACAGAGGGGCTGACTCTGGGGATGGAGCTGCAGTTGGTGAAGCAGGGAAACCTGGGGGACCCACCTTGCCTAAAGTTATGCACGTCGTGGTGGGAATTACAGGTGAACCAAGGGCAGGTCTGTCTCCTCATCAGCCTGTTCCCTCAGCCAGGGTGGAAGAGCAACATGGCGGCGGCTTCCCAACAGGCGCTGTGGCCCCACTTTCCTGCCAGCCACCATGGCCCCTTGGCGCCAAGGCTCGCCCTGCCTAGAACTCCCATTGTCCCTGAAGCTGCGACTTCAGCACACAACCCCCCACCTCTCTCCCTCAGACAGGCCTTGCCTGAGGGGCTTGCGGTTTCCCTGAGGAAGGGTAGGCCAGGGAGCAGCCTGGGGCAAAGGAGGACAAGAGGAGGCGAGGAGGATCCCTCTGTGAAGGGGAAGCCTGAGGACCCTCCTTGGGCTGAGGTGTGTCTCACCCAGATACTGCAGGAGAAGTGGGGGAGGCTCGGTCCTCCTCAGTCCCCCAGATCCGGGAGCCCCTGTGGCCGCTGCGCACTGAAGCACGCTCTGCCTACCCCTCACATTGGCTCAGCAGCTGTCCCGGCCCTGATGCACCACATACCCTCACGTCACAGGCACTGAAAAAGGGTTTGGGTTACCATCTTGTGGAGGATTATCTGTGTCTTTCCAGGTAAAGCGATATCAGTCATATAAACCTTCCCAAGAGCCCATAGATCTTCCATGAAAGTGGCCCGGTGTTTACAGAAGGGAAAAGCTATCTGATTAAAAGACCCTGCCTAGGAGCCATTCCTACTGGAGCAAGGCATCCAAGCTCTGACCAGGAACCAGAGTAGGAGAAGCCTGCAACACTGCTCTTCACCCACAGGCCAGCTGCCCACTCATTTTCTGCTCTACTCGCACCCTTGACACTTGTAGGCAAGCTCATCGGAACCCCAAGGTAGAAGGTGGCTCTAACCTTAAACCTAAATCCTAACCCAGAAAAAGAACCTGATCATGAATTTTGAACCTTCAATTCTAACAATAATGTGAAGTCTTAACCCTAACCTCTGACCCGAACCCTAAGCCTCTCTATAATATAGACAAACTCATCCTCGACATATCTTGGATGAATGTCTTATTGATTCCCCTTGACATACAGGGAGGTCGTGTCGCTGGGTTCTTGAGGCTGTATTGTAGCAGAACCACCACGAGCTTGACCAGGAATAGACAGAGAAGGGACAACAAGAAAGACTTTCTGACTCTTAAAGTTCTACAAACTGGTAAACTACCCAGCTATACACATGATTCCATTCAAGGGAAATGAATGACTGTGATAATAAATAAAAAATAATAACCACAATAGAATGTAGTGAAAAAGATCACCTCAACTGACATAGAAAAAGCTTTTGAAAGATTAAAACATATTTTCTTGATAAAGAACATTCACTACACTGGGTAGAGAAGGGAACTTCCTCACATGCTAAAGGGACTTTATGAAAATCACACAGCTAAAATTAGAGCCAATGGTGAAAGAGTGAAGGATTATCTTCTATAATCAGGAACAAAACAGAGTGCCTGCTTTCACCCTCCTCTTCCTGGAAGTTCTATCCAGAGCCACTAGGCAAAAAATAAATAAATAAAAGGCATCCATATTGGAAGGCAAAAAGTAAAATTATCACTATAAATAAAGAAAACATGATCTTATATGAACTTAAAACTCAAGGCCAACATTATTAAGAATGTATCTACAAGAAAATAGAATATGTACAACAAAAATTCATGGCCTTACAAATAAACAATTAGAAAAGACAGAAAATTTTGTGTCAGACAAGCCCATAGAAGGCGGGTCCCCACCGACTGGGACACATATCACTCTTGCTAAGAAAAAATTGCTGGGTCCAAGAGTGCACATCCATTAAGGGAAAAGACAGGACTCGAATGTCCCTCTCAAGAGGAGTATCGAGTCCCCTCCATGGAAGTAATTACCCAGGTACCCTCAGTTACTTCTTTTTCTGTTTTATCCCCCGACCCACCCAGAGATGGCTCCCTTGTCTGTCTGCTTGTTGTCTGCTCATCTTTCTCAGGAGGCACCAGGAACCGAACCCAGGACCTTCCATGTGGGAGATGATTTCCCAGCTGCTTAAGCCACTTCCACTCTCCGCTCGTCGTGCCTCATTACAGCTTGTCTTCTTTAGGAGGCACTGGGAACAGAACCCGTGACCTTCCATGTGGGAGGTAGGTGCCCGGTTGCTTCAGGCACATCTGCTCCCCTTCCCCATTGGTTTCTTCTGATTTGGTTGGGAGAAATTACTTTACAAGACAGAGGGCTCCACATTTCCCACTGGCACGGGACAACTCATTCAATGCCAGATACCAATCCATAACTTGACCACCTTCCTTGGAGTCATCAAATCCTACCTTTGATAATTTAACACATAACTTAATTTCTAAATCACCTGACATTTCCAGAGGGCCTCTCAAGGCCAAACATAACTTTCTTCTCCATCCTACTCCATGGGACATTTATTAGGAAGAACTTTCTCATATATTGGGTTATCAAGATCAACTTTCCCCTAAAGTTCTCATTTCACAAGCCCCCATCTCATCTCCATTGCACATGTTCTCTATAACAGCTTTACCTGATTTCCCAGAAATCCTCTCTCATCTCAGACCTCACCAAACTAGCATCAACCTGAGGAACTAAACAAACTATTATGCAATTGTCCCCCTTTTTGGGGTAAAAATTCCACTAATATTGGACAAATATTGGGTACAGAAACCCTTAGAGAAGAAATATATCCATCCTCAAAAAACAAACAAACAAACAAACAAACAAACAAACAAACAAAAACAACTAGCTAGGTCATTTCTTAGGTCTCATAGGATTTTTTTGCTGATTGTGGATACCTCATTTTTCCATAATTGTTTCACTTCATTATGCTACATGGCTATGACATCAGTTCCTGAGCATTGATTTGGGGCTCACCAGCTAAACAGGTGTGTGAATGTATTAAATGCTCACCTTTATCACCCCAACCCTTAGAATTCCTAACTACACTTTACCTCCTCACTGATAGGCATGAACCACAAGTCTACCGTTGTGTATGTAGTTGATTTTGTATGTTTTTGAAATACATTAAAGCCACCCCTTGCAAAAGTACTATGGCATTTCAGTTGCTAAAGTGTTTCTTGAATGGATTCTTCCTCCCTTGGAAACCTCTTCTACTATTTCAAATTGGAAGAGGTCTCATTTCACAGATAAATTCATACAAGAAATAAAATGTCCATGTACATCAGCCAAAGGTTTCATTACCTTTATCACCCATAGTTATCAGGTGCTATTGAGAGGGCTGATGAAACCCTAAAATCTAAGTTAGCTAAATTATCTAAAGAACTGGACTCATATTGGTCAGCAGTGCTGTCTATTGACCTTTAGACTTTAGGCCTTCACCTACATTGTCTATTCCACTTTGAAACCATCACAGGAAGAGCTATGAGAAGGCCCTATGAATCCCTACTAGCAGAAGACTAAATTTTTGCTCCAGCAGACATCCTCAAGTACTGCCAGACACTAATCAAGTACACCCACTCCTATAACCAACAAGTTAGGGCAGTCTTCCCATTTGCACTCTGTGGCCAACCAGGATACACAACCCACAGGTAGAAAACCTGATGTTTTGAACATCGTCAATGAAAAACTAACCATGAACCCAGGTGGGGAAGACCTCCTACTGTTTCACTCATTTAAACCTACTGTTACATTACAGGGTGTTCAACCTTGGGCCCATGTTTCACAGTTAAAAAATTTGAAAACTATTCAGACTGGTAAAGCACCCCAACCTCAACCTGAACCTTCACCAGGAGCTTCCAGAGGTAGATGGCAACTAAACTAGACAGTTTTCATCCAGACATTTGGAAGAAGTGGATGATGTCATGAAGTGGTCAATTTCCACCCAATAGCACAGAACAAGACCAGATATTCTTACCTGCTGCCCTGTCTTTCTTCTCCCCATCTATATAAGCATTTAGTTATTCATCCTCTACCCACTAAAATGTCAAATCTCCATCCTCAACAACACCCTTTCTCCACCATGATTTTCTCTTGTCTCCTCTTTACCTATTCTGGCCTATGTACTCCTGCCATAAGCACAATTCCTTCAGCCTCCTGTTAGAATAGCAAATGAAACCAATCCCAGTAACTGCTCGCTCTGTTTCTTCCCCACTTACTCCCCAAATGGGTATTCCTCTAGTAACCGTCCCCTTCACACTTGTGGACTGACCCTGACAGGAAACCTCAGATGCCAAGATAGATCTCCTTTCTGTAATGACTCTGGGCTACACCTCAGGAGTTCCTGACTG
The DNA here is from genome assembly GCA_026826555.1 of Tolypeutes matacus. Classification (NCBI taxonomy): domain Eukaryota; kingdom Metazoa; phylum Chordata; class Mammalia; order Cingulata; family Chlamyphoridae; genus Tolypeutes; species Tolypeutes matacus. The sequence continues at coordinate 15,837 of JAKSZT010039242.1, forward strand.
TGATTACAATGTGGCCTCTTTAACCAAGAAACATGGATTTCACTAGAAACCAGGTTCTATACAGCAAGACTCCTTGCAACCTCATGAGATGGGAACATACTTTAGGACCCCACTCAAAGATAAACCCTAACTCTTACCACAATCTCCAAACACCTACTCCAACCCTTAAACCCCAACATTTAAACCCCAACCATTAAACCCTAAACCCTCTTACGCCTAATCCCCACCCCCAACTATCTCCCCAACCCACTAACACCCTAAACCCAACCCCCTAACCCCAAACCCTTAACCATGGCCCTCGTACAAGTTCCCCAGATGATAATACATCCAGTGTTCATGAATTGAAAGACCGACATTATTAAAATAGCAAAACTGGGAAGTGGGTGTGGCTCAAGCAGTTGGGTGCCCGCCTACCACATTGAAGGTCCCAGGTTCGGTTCCCGGTGCCTCCTAAAAAAAAAAAAAAAACCGGACAACTAGCAGAGTCAGATCACACACAATGAACAGACATAGAGAGCAGACAGCGAGTGCAAACAATGGGGGGTGGGAATAAATAAATAAATAAATAAATAAATAAATAAATAGATAGATAGATGGATGAATAAATAAATAAATAAATAAATAAATAAATAAAATCTTTTAAAAAAGGGTTATTAATACTGCCTAAAGTGACCTACATGTTCAACATGCACAGGGCAGCCCAGAACAGGGATGGACCCAGGCAGGTTTCTGGGCACCAGGAGTGGGGCCTGGGAGTGGAGACAGAGAGGCATTCAGTCCAGCCTCTGACCACAATGGAGAGACAGCCCCTTGGACCAGGCCCCGTTTGCTCATCTATGAGAATCCCTGGCAACCCAGCTCCCAGGGCAGCTGTGGGGCTCTCAGGTGTGCCAACTGCTGGGAGCTCAGGCCTCAGAGGGTCCTCTCCTCACAAGCCTCAGGGCTCCTTCCCCACCCTGCCCTGGTCCCCAGGCTCACTCACCTCCAGATATTCATGCATGGCAGAGTCCATCATCAAAAACTGAGTGAGTAAAGTCCCCAGGCAAGTGGCAGTGCCCTGGATGACATCTTATGGCATCGGGTGGGTGGGGATGAGTACAGGCTCTCAGGTGCACCTGAGACCTCTCCCTGAAAACCCTCAGCCTCAGACTCCTAGGAAAACCCAGCACCACCCTGGGACAGTCTCGAGGACTTAGCTGTCACCCATTAGTTCCCCTCCCACCTCCAAAGACCCCAAACTCCCTTGAGTCACCCCCCAGCACCAGTTTTTCTTCAATCACCAGTTTACCCCCTCCCCACAAAGGCACCCTAGTCCCTTCTTCCTGGCTCCCAGGATTCCCATGGCTCACGACCCTCAAAGTTCCAGGGGAGGGCACAGTGAAGTGTGGCTATCCAGGCTTAGTGGCCAGGAGGGGTGGCAGGGTTAAGGACGAGGTCACTGAGGCCCTTGGTCCCTCCGCATGTCCCATGGGGGCCTTGTGCAGGTGGACTGGCCTCCCTGAGCCTGTTTCTCCATCTGTGACATGAGAACAAAGACCTGACCCTCATCGCAAGTCCAGAAGCCTCAGGGTTGCACACTAGCAGAGCAGATGCTCTGGCCATCGCACTCCCCCCTCAGAGTCACGGGAACGCTCAGCCACGTGCATTTTCTCCTTGAACCTCACCACCTCGCCGTGAGGGCAGCACCACTGGGTGGTCATGCCTCTATTCCACATGAGGACACAGAGGCCCGAGAGAGTGTTGACTTGTACAGATTCACTCAGGGCGTCAGAGAACAGGCTGCTCCCTCCAGACAGAGGCCCCGTCTGAGCTGGCTTCACCCCAACACCCACCACCACTATCTGGTGTCTGCTTCTCCTGGCCTCTGAGTGGGGGCGGCCTGGGGTCATCCAGCCATGGAGCTTGAGGATGGGGTGTCTCTGGAGGCCTGGTTGAGCAGCTCCTGCCTGCCCAGCCCACTGCACTGGAGACCCCAAAGCCTGCCCGAGGCCATAGCAAAGGCACCCCCTCCCAGGGGCCCATTCAGGACATTCTCCTGCAGACAAGTCCCTGCGTCCACTCAGGAGTGGGTCTCCCAGGAGCCAGGTCTGACTGTCCAGGTAGGTGCAGGCAGCCAGCAGTACTGGGCCTTGAAGTTCTGCTTCCTCTTTCATGTGGAAGCTTCGTAGTTTCCTGTCTCCTAAATACTTCCCACAGCTCTCTGGCACACATGCCATCATAATGAGGCAGTTATGAGACCCCCACACGGATGGACACTTCTCTCCTGCCAGCTCACCACATCCTCCTGGGACATCCCAGCTGCCTCCACTGCATCTGAGAACCACAGCCTAAGGCCATACAGCTGCCCCCCCACCTTCCCAAAAACTAAACACGATCCCTTTTCTTCTTCTTCCAGAACAGGCCAGACTGGATACTTTCAAAGAAACTTCCAGTGAAAAACTAAGAAGCCCATCTCGTGAGCCCTGACCCCCCAGCCTCCTTTACCTGGATGACCAGCTTGCTGCCCTGGGAATAGTTGCTTTCATTTGAGAAAATCTCAGACAGCGACTCAAAAAGGCGGAAGCTGTCCCTGAGGAGGCAAGAAGGAAGGAGAAAGGTGGGGGTAGGTGGGCGGGTGAAGGGGCTGATTCACTTGCTTAAGCTACCTGGGACCCAGATGCCTAGGTGGGTGGTGCTGAACCTGGGCAGCTCTGAGGCTGCAGGGCATGGTGGACTTGGTGCTGAGCTCTCAGGTGGGTACAGTGGGGACCCCAACTCCCATTTCTTGAGCAGCTGGTTTTGACCTGTGTAGATTAGAACTGGACAGAGTGGGCTGCTGAGAAGCACACACTGGACAAGCTCCCATTTAGCTCAACTCTGTAACTGACAGAGGAGGGAACCAGGACTGAGGCAGAAGAGCTGAGCTCAGGTCATGTGGGGACCTAGAGCCCACCCCACCCGGTCCCTGACCAGGAGCCACTGCCTCCCAGGCCCCCTGCAGGGTGATGCCTCAGCCCCCATGGGGTCCTTAGTCAACATGGTGTCCCTGGGGAGAGGCCTGCCTACCTGGACACTTCCTCCCATTTCTTCCTGAGATGGTGAATTGCATGGCTTTCAAGAGCAGAGAGGATGGCGTAGAATGAGGAGACGTTGTTAAGGACTTGGCACTCTTGGTAGGGAGAGAAAATGAGCTGTGAGGTGTGGTCTCAGTGGCCCCTGATCCAGCTTCAGACCCTCAGCTGACATCTCCCTCATGGGAGGAAACAGACCCCCAGGGAGCCCTGAGGGCATGCAGTGGACCCAGAGAGACCCCCCATGGAGACCTGAGGGCATGCAGTGGACCCAGAGAGACCCCCAGGGAGCCCTGAGGGCACACCATGGACCCATATGGGGACACCCATGTTCCCCCTGAGGGAGCAGCCTGGGTGGGAAGTGAGGAGAGTGGGGTGCTCAGCTCCAGCCAGGGAGGGCCTGGGGGCTGAGGGCTGACCAGAGCACAGAGGGGCTCCAGGACCCCAGAGAGGGCCCTGAGCGCACCCTGGCCACCGCGATCCAGTGCTCCACCACCCTGGCCAAGTGCGCGGCCTGCATGCTGCAGTCCCCGAGGCAGGTGGTGACGATGCAGTTGGTCACCCGGTTGAACTGGGAGATGACGGCGCGCACGGTGGACGCCATGTACTCCTGGCCCTTCTTGTCGCACTGGGACCAGATGGCGCCCAGACCGTGATAGGGCAGCACCTTCATGAACACCTCCTGGGGAGAGGGGATGTCAGCCGGCCCCGCCCACCAGCTCAGACCCCACAAGCCCTCAGGACCCAGGCCGGGCAACCACCACAGTGAGTGCGTGCAGCAGGTATGGTGAGTGCCCACATCTACTCCCCAGAGGATAAGTGCGGGCTTGGGGATCAATAAACCTGCCCAGGTTACAATGGTGGGGGCGGAGCTGGGGGTTTGAGCCCTGATCATAGGACTCTGCATCAGGGATGGGAAGGCTGGGGTGGCAGATCCTGGAGGAAGACACCCCCAGCTCCACCCTGCAAGCGAGGCTGCTCACTGCATCCATCCATGTCAGCTGCTCGGCCACCAGCTCAGGAGGGAAAGCCAGGAGGTCAGCCTTCTCCTCATGCAGCCCATCCTCTGAGGGCTCAGGCCAGGGGCAGGATGGCTCTGGGGGTGCAGCCCACCCAGGTGCTGATTTGAGCTCTGGCAGTGGCTCTGGTGCTGGTGCTAGACTTGCCTCCCCCTCGAGAGCCATTGCTGCTGAGGCTGAGTTAACTGGCTGTAGCTCCAGAATGGGTACAGGTGCCACCTGAGCAGGTGGCCCTGGAGGTGGTGGTAGGACTGCCTCCTGCTCAGGAACTGGTGATACTGATGATGACGTGACTGCCTCCAGCCTGGCAGCAGGTGTTGCATCTGGGGATGGGGCTGGCTCTACCTCCAGAGGGGGCATTCATGCTACCTCCATAGGTGGCAATGGAGGTGCCACCCAAGCATCTTCAAGCTCTAGAGCCAGTGTTTCTGGTGCTGAAGGAGCAGGCTCTACCTCCAGAGAGGGCAGTGTCGACTTGTACATAGGTGGGAAAGTAGGTGGAGATGGACTTGCCTCTGGCTCCAGAATTGGAACATCCAATGGTGACGTGGGTGCCTCTGGCTCTGGAACTTGTGCTCCGAAGTGTGCTGTAGCTGCCTCCAGCTCCTGAGCAGATGCTCCAGCTCATGAGGTAGGATGGCCTAGCTCCAGGGCAGGCACTGGTGCTATAGCAGGTAATGTATCAGGCTCTATGTCCAGAGAAGGTACTGGCACAAACTTGGTAGCTGGTAGTACAGATGGCAATGGAGCTGACTCAGGCTCTGGATCTGCCCCTGTGTCAGCCTCAGGAGGTGAAACAGGTGCTAGAAGTCACCCTGAAGGCATTTGCAGCTCTGGTGCTGACAAAGGAGCTGGAGAAGAGGCAGGTTCCACACCATGAATGGATCTCAGTGTCTTTCAAATACAGAGAAGATCCCACTACCTCTAGGGGAAGATCCAGCCCCTGTCTCCCAGCCTGCAGCCTCCAACATGGCTTGTCTGGGCTCCTCCTTGCTCCTGCCCAAGGGCAACCTCTGGTAACTCCTACTTCTGTGGTCCAAGCCCCACTCCACAAGCTCACAGGCTCCCACTTGGAGGCCTCCTCACCCTCTGGGTCTGCCTCAGTGGGCTCTGGGAGGCTCATCTTTGAAAGCAGCACCACAGCTCGGCACTCCAGGGCAGAGCCAGGCAGGTGCTCCTGGGCATAGGCCACTAGCAGCTGGAGGCAGGGGGAGTCTGGAGGCTGCAGGAAATCCTCAGAGTACTGGTGCCCAGCAGGGAGGAGAGGGTGCTGAGGTGGAGGGGTGGGCAGCACTGTCAGACTCTGGCCTTTCCTTCCATGCTGCCCCCAGGGACCCTCCCACTGGAACCTAAGGCACATAAGCACAGGGAAGTGTTCTGCCTGGTCTGTTCATAGCCCGGCACTGACACACAGTAGGAGCTTCATCACTGTGTGGGTGATGAGGGGAAGGGTTTGTCCTCCTGCCCCGGCCCTCATGACCCCCAGCCAGTATTGCCTGCCCAGGAGCTGCCTCATCTTCCTCCGTGTGTTGTGTGTGTCTCCTCTTCCCAGTGACACTGCCTCCCTATGACAGGGGTGCAGCTGGCCCTGCCCTCGCTGCAGGAGGCAGCAAGACTGCGGTCCATGGCAGACCTGGTGCAGGCTGCTCCCCTCTCCTGTCATGGGTCTGTGAGGTGGTGTTTGGGGGCCCTGGGGCTGTGAGGGGCTGTGGTGGGGAAGGGCTCTCTTGGGGACTGACCTGGAGCCCCCAAGGCCCTCTGCAGCCAGTGCCCAGGACCCAGACTCAGCCTCCTTTACTCCTTTCCACATGGAGGGGAAAGCCCTGGGACTCAGCCCTCCAGGGTCACAGGATGTGTGGCGCCCAGACCCTGCCTGGTCCTTCCTGCCACCCCCCACCCACTCCCCACACTGGGCTCTGCAGTGGAGAGACCCTACCCTCACCCAACGTGCACTCACTTTTTCATTTCAAGGCCCACCACTGCCTTGGAGGTCACGTCCATACCTAGGGGAGACTGTGAGTGCATCACATTGACTTACTGAGTGTCCCCTGCTGATGACAACTCATCTTATTGCTGCGGCCCAAACTCAAATGGCACCCAGAAGGCAGGGGCTTTTGTCTGCTTTGTTCACTGCACACAGCTACATGCCTAAGGAAGCTCCTGCACCTAGTAGACACTTGGTGTGTACTGCGTGAAGGAATGAGCCCTAAGCAGCACCTTCTCAGAGGTGGGGTGGGCCTGGACCCTCTGGCAGCCGACAGTGATTCCTGCTCTGACCACACCAAGGCTGGAGGCCCCAAAAAGGGATCTCAGTCCTCCTTTTGAAATGAGGAAATGGGTCAGTGAGGAGTAAGGATAAGAGCCTCCTCACTGGGCAGGGGAAAGTCCTGCCTAGGAGCAACCCTGTCCCTGCAGCCATCCCAGCCACTGAGCCAGGCTCAGGGAGGCCCTTTCCACAGATCCTCCCAGTTAGTCCTTACAATCAGCCTTGGAGGTGGGTCCTCAGAGCACCCCCTTCCCAGGGAGGAAACTGAGGCCAGGGGGTGAAATGGCATTTTTGAGACATGAGCATGATGGGGCAGAGCAGTGCAGGTATCGGAATGGGGCGGGTGCTCACCTGAGGAACAGCCGGTCCAGGACCTGCTCGGTGCTGGTGAACATCCGGTAAGTCCCAAGGAAGATGTCAACGTACCTGAGGTTGCCCTCCGGGGAGGCAGGTGCTCCATCAGCTTCTCCCAGGGACCTGCCTTCACCTGTGCACTGTGTGGCTTTCCTCCCTCGTCGGAGCCTCATCGTTCTTCCTCTGGGGTGGACAGAGGAGGCACATGCAGTCAGAGGCAGTACCGTGGGCCCAGGTGGGCTCCTCACAGACAGCCGTGGTGACCCAGCTGTGCCCCTCAGGGATGTCATCTGGCCCCTCTGTGAAAGGCATGTCTCATGTGCTCTGCACAGCCATCCCTTTCCTGGGAGCCTCTACCAGGGCGGGAGGGTCAGTGCCTGGGGTCCTGGGAGGTGTCCAGGGCAGCAGAGCCGACAGGGCCACAGGAAAGGACCATCTGAGGTCCAGCAGTGCGAAAGGCCACATCGTGGCTTGGAGCCACCTTCCTTCTGGAATATTGTGCAACTGAGTCAGGCCCACTCCTGACCTGGGAAGGCAAAGGGGACAGCCACGGGAGTTGGCAAGAACCTCCTGAGTGAGCATAGCTGCACGGCTTGGAGCAGGGATGGAAGGACAGTCACTAAGATGCTGCCGGGGCCATGGGGCCAAGAGCGGACCCAGAAACACAACAGCACAAGACACACGTGTCTGAAGTGAGCCCACCCCTCAGCCTGCCCTGAAGGGAAGCCCATGGAAAAGACCCTCCTAACATTCCTCTAACCATCTGAAGTGACCTGCCCTGGTCTATGGAATGGCAGTGTGGAGGGTGATTGGGGACCCAGGTCCTCGGGAAGTGGATATGGGGCCATCCAAGTGGGAAAGCCCTGGGGAGAGAGCGGGGAGTGGCCAGGGTGGAACACAGCCCTGGGGAGCTCCCCCACTGTTTTGGGACCCCAATTGGTGCCTGCTCCCACCTGGAACCAGCACTGACCCTAACCAGGGCCACGACGAACCTGTACCTTCTGCAGAGAGACGGTGTAGATGAGCCCATCCTCCAGCTCCTCGCCCACCACCTGCGTGGAGCTCTGTGAACACAGCACCCAGCAGCCGGGCAAGGGCATCAGCATGGGACCTGCCCTGCTTGCAGGGACTGCTACACCTCATTGGGGCTGGGACCCAGGTCAGACCCAGGTGACGTCTGCCTACCCTCCATCCCATTGGAGTGGAGACAAGAGCTCGAGGGCTCAGGACCCACACTGTCCACGTGGGTGCCCCCAAGAGGCACCTTCCCCCCTCCAGCCATGACCAGCAGGTGACAGGGAAGGACCTAC
>JAKSZT010039244.1:0-11480 GCA_026826555.1 Tolypeutes matacus
AAAAAGACCTACACATTTTATTCTGTAGAAGATCTGAGTTTATAAATGAAGAAAATGTAATTAAAATAGTTTTGCCCAAAATTCTTGACATCTGAATTTTAACAATGTGTGAAATACCACATCTCTTTTATTCAACTGCTCATATTAACTTAAAATATCATATCTGCTCTGTAAGGATTAAGAAAAAAAATTCCCCTAAACAGTTTCATCAGATAAAGGGTTTTTCTTCCAACATGCTGCAGAGAGTGGCATTTTCCATCCTTTACCTTGTAATGCTAGAGTAAAAGTTGACATCAGAGCAGCATTCTCTTCACTAAATTAAATGAATTAAATTGGAGTAAAACTAGAGAAGATATATATGAATGCATGACATCACAAACATTAATTTCCATCATAATTCATTCTAATGCATACAAAATAAGAAGTAACACTACAGTCCACTCCCAACCTTGGATAGTTACATGACTGAGCCATTCATAATTTGAAAATTAGTTATGTAAATATATATGAGTGATAAATATATACTTATAAATAAAAATATATATTTATGTAATTATTTATGAACATAGCTTACTTCATGAAATCATGAACTCTCATCTATAATATAGTAAAAGCACAGGTATTATATATCATATATACATTTTATACAGCTTATTAGCAAAGAATGGCTAGTCTTGCTTATTTAGTGTCCCTACATGTCTTTCAAGGGTGCATTCATTGAAATGAGAAGTTCATTGAAATTATATGACAGTTCATTGAAATTATAATTCCTATTATTTAAAGAGTATAATGACAAAGGTATCTGTAACAGATTGTATTTTCCAAAGAATACTGCAAAATAACACCTGCCCACAATCTCCATTGGAACCTTGCTACTCCTTATTAATATTTGGAATCCATATCCCCTCCCATTGAACTTGGGCTGATAGGTCTTTTTGACATCTTTGTCCAATGTAGTATAGAAATGTTCTTAAATTCTCTGTTCCTTGGGATGGGTATAGGCCATCATTATCTCCTTGTTAGTTGTCTTAGGTGAATCTCATGAAGTAGAGACTAGGTGTTGCAACTCTGTTGAAATTCTGGGCTCAACTGGCACATGGATGGACAAAAGAATTAAGTCTCTGGGACATACATGTATAAAGTATAATGATAATTATGGAATCAAATAAAAGGGGCAGAAGACCTATGTTTAGAGAAACTATAAATGAGTCTAACTCTGTTACACTGGGGAACATAAGTTCCAAAGTAAGGCCCACTAACAGGGTGCTGAATTCCTGAACTATCTGTCCTGCTTATAGTTTCTGGATGTCTCTAGAGCCTTCAGCAGCCCTGGTAGTTAAAGCACTGTTTATTGTGGCAGTCAATGAGATCTTGCTGAGACTTTTATAAGCATAACATCTGGAATGACCTCCCAACACAATTTGCAATCTCTTAGCCATAAAAACTCATTTGCATTTACCATTTCCCCATTTTGGTCAAAGTATTTTTCCAGATGCATTTCTTCTTGGCACTTGGTAATAATCCCTTGGTGCCAGGGAGGCTCATCCCCAGGAGTCATGTCCCATACTGGGGAAAGATACTGTGTTTATATGCTGAGTTTGGCTAAGAGAGAAGTCACATTTGAGCAACAAAGAGGCCTTCAGGAGAGAACTTAGGCAGTATATAATACTAAGGTAAGTTTCAATTTCACAAGAAAAGATTCATAAGTAAAATCATCAATATCAAAGGCCTGGCATAATGATCAGTTTTCCTTCACTAGGTACTGCCTTTTTCCTTGGGGAAATCTTGTTGTCCTATTAGAGAATGTAGCAAAACTCTCCAGGATGGGAATTCAATGTTCTTTTGCTTATTATGTGGACCTCCACCCACCAAGATAATGCCCCATGAACACTTGAACATATTCATATGCCTTAGAGGTATGCTCCACGTGAACTCCTTCCCATGCATACCCCATCACTGACACCCTGCACCAGTGATCCTCCCCTGCCAGAGCTTTGACCCTTTTGTGATCCCAAACTCTCCAAAATGAAGCCAATAAAATAACCAAATAAAATTAATAAGGAAATGAAATTAAAAAAAATTAAATAATAAAATTAAAAATTTTGAAATAAAAAGTTTTTAGGCATTGTTTCTTTCATCACTGTAAGATCTCTTGTCTTGTATAAACAGTGTCATTTTCTTCCATATATTTCATCTTTTTTCCCCCCCTGGGCCCAAGCTCCATTTGCATATGGATGTTTTTTGTTTTTTTTAATATAAGTTTTTAATTTTTTAAAATATACTTAGATTACATAAATGTTACATAAAAATACAGGGGATTCCCATATGCATTGTGATTCTAGCATATGGTTGTTATTTATTGTATAGTACCTTCTTGTATTTGCTAAAAATATTAAAATGTTACCATTACTTATTTGTCCATAAGTCACATTAGTTGTATTTTTCATATGTATCACCATATTCTTAACACCTTGAAGTAGAGGAAATTCTTGTGTCTATATTATTAATCATAATTTGCATTTACCACCAAAATCACTGTTATATGGTCCCTAGATTATATCCTCTAGCTTTCTTTCAATTAACATTAACCTCCCTAGGCTACATCTTTCACCCACAATTGCATTGATAAATCAGGAGTGTCAGTCATACTCATTATAATGTGCTACCATCAACAATATACAGTTCCACATATTTATACAATCCAACTTGTTTATTGATTACGCACTTTATTTTTTATAATATACTTTAAAAAAAAAACTCATAGATTACATAAGTGTAACATAAAGAATATGGGGGATTCCTATATGCCCTGCTTCCTACCCCTTGCACATTTTCTCACATTAACAACATCATTCATTAGTGTGGTACATTTGCTACAATTGATGGACACATTTGGAGTGTGGGTTATACTTTAAATGTAGTTTACATTCTATCCCACAGAATTTTGTAATTTATGACGATATATAATGGCCTGTATCAGATATATAATGGCCTGTAACAGTTCTTTCATCGCAAGAATCAAATAATTCTACAGTAGAATACCATTAAGTCTATGCAAGTCCATGATTCATTCTCCCATCCTGAGGATTCTGGGATGGTGATGCCCACGTTGACTCTAATTGGAAAGGGGTTTAGATCCCATGGAGAAGATGGATGGAAAAATCTTGCTAGGCAGTTGTAGACTTTCTCTGCTCCTTATGATGGTCATTGTCCATCATCATCTCATTGTTAGTTGTCCTGGGTGAGTGCCATGAACTGGAGAGTAGGTGTTGCAATGCTTTTGAGATTCAGGGACCAACCAGCACATAGAAAACCAAAGATTTAAGTCTTGTGGACATACACCTATCCACTCCAGTGCTAACTATAGGCTCAAAAGGAAAGGGGAGAAGAGCCATGTGTAGGGAATCCAAAAATGAGTCCAACTCTGTCACACTGGATAGCATAAATTCAAAAGTAGGGCCCACTGGCAGGGTGCAAAACTCCTGAGTTGTCTGCCCTGCCTATAGTGTCTGGGTGTCTCCAGAGCTCTCAGTAGCCCTGCTATTTGAGGCAATATTTACTTTGCTAGTTGATGAGATCCTGATGAGACATGTATAAGTGTAAGCTCTGGAATGACCTTCCAACTCACTCTGAAGTCTCTTAACCATAAAAACTCATTTGTCTTTACCCTTTCTCCTTTTGGTCAAGTTCTTTTTCCAGTTGCATTGCTAGTTGGTGCTTGGTAGTAATCCTTCAGTGCCAGAGAAGCTCATCTCCAGGAGTCATGTCCCATGCTGGAAGGAAGGGAATGTATTTATAATATGTGTTTGGCATAGAGAGAGGCCATATTTGATCAACAAGGAAGCTCTCAGGAGGTAACTCAATTTCAAAAGTAAAGTTTCATAAGTACACTCATCACTATTAAGGGCCCATCAATGGTCCATCTTCCTTCACTAGTTACTGCCCCTGTACTTGGGGAATTCTTGCTGTCCCATTAGAGAATGTGGAAGAGCTCCCCAGGATGTGAATTTGATATTCTTCTGGTTATTGTGTGAATCTCCACCCACTGTTACAATGCCCCATAAACACTTGAACACATTCATATGACTTATAGTTATGCCCCAGGTGAAACTCTTCCCATGCATCCCCCAGCTCTGACACCCCACACCAATGACCCTCCATTGCTGTGGTTGTAACCCTTTTGTGATCCAAAATTTCTTCATAATTAAAGCCAAAAAAGTAACCAAATACTATTAATAGAAAATGATATAATGATAGTTTTGCAAATAATAAATGAAATAGAATTTTTTTAATTAAAAATGTTTGAAATTTTAAAAAATAATAAAAATATAAAATTTTTTAAAATGACATTATATCTTTCATCACTGTAAGATCTGTTGTCTTGTATGTACAGTGTCTTATTTGTTTTTTCATTTTGTATTCTAAGATTTAGGTTACAGAAAAATCATGTAGAGAATATAGGTGATTTACATATACCCAATATCCTCTCCCTTTTCCCTTTTCCTCTATTGATAACATTTTATATGTGAATAGTACATTTGTTACAATTGATGTACAAACATTGAAACATTGCTACTAACCATGTTCAATGATTTACATTATGGTTTACATTTTGGACAATTCAGTATAATAGATTTTGATGAAATTTATCATGTTTTGTGTTGATCGTTGGAAGATCATGTAGAACAAGTCCATCACCCCCCCAAAATGCCCCATGTTCCATCTGTTCTATTCCTCCTTCCACCTCTCCTTGGCACCCATGGTAACCACCATAATTAACTCATTGAAGGATATGATTCTTAGTTACTTACAACATTGAGGGCTTGACATACTGACCTGTTTTCCCCTATTAGGCACTGCCTATGCTCTTGAGAGACTCCTGCCTCTCTATTTGATATGATAGCAGGACTCCCCAGGATGGGAGTCCAACACCTTCCCACTGATACAACACACTATGACAAACTGAACACTACACCCTCCCTAGAATCCTTTCCCAGGTGTACACTGTCCTGCATGACCCCACATCAAATACCTTAACCAGTAACCCTCCACTGCCATATTTACCAAAAGAATATTCCCAACATTTCAGTTTCAATCGTTTACCCACAAATCCCTAAATATCACCTGCTTCTTTCCCCAAACCACCCCCCAGTTCCTTGGACAGTCCAACCCAAACTTTCTTCTTTACCCCCCTCACAGACCAGCACCACCCAATCCAAAAGCATCACTGCACCACTGTTATGCCCATCCACTGCACAACTACACCATTCCACATTATCATAGATTTTGAACATATAGGCATTGATGCAACATTCTCACTTTCTGTCTCCTGTATAGCTAACATCCAAAGTCTAGCTCTGTGAGTCCACTCAATTTGCTTAACTCATATCATTGAGATCATGTAATATTTGGCCTTCAGTGACTGGCTTGCTTCACTCAAAATAAGGTCTTCAAGTTTCATCCATGATATACCGTGTGTTAATACTGATTTCCTTCTTATAGCTGAGTTATATTTCATTGTATGTATATACCACAATTTGTTTATCCATTCATCCATTGATGGAAATTTGGGTTGTTTCCAACTTTTAGCAATAGTGAACAATGCCACTATGAACATTGGTGTACATATATCTCTTCATGTCTCTACCTTTAATTCTTCTGGTTATATACCCAGAAGTGGGACTGCTGGATCATATGGCAGTTCTCTAGTTATCTTCCTGAAGAATCAGCAAACTCTCTTTCACAATGGCTGCACCATTCTACATTCCAACCAGCAATGGATAAGTGTGCCCTTTCCTCCACATCCTCGTAAACATTTGTAGTCCTCTTTTTTTTTTTTAATAGCCACCAGTCTAATGGATCTAAAATGATATCTCAATGTAGTTTTGATTTGAATTTCCCTGATAGCTAGTGATGTTGACAATCTTTTCATGTGATTTTTAGCCATTTGTATTTCTTCTTTGGATAAGTGTGTTTTCAAATCACTTGCTCAGTTTTTAAATGGGTTGTTTGTCTTTTTATTTTCGAGGTGCAGGATTTCTTAATATATGCTAGATATTAGGCCCCTATCAAATATATGGTTACCAAACACTTTCTCCCATTGTGTAGGCTGCTTTTTCACTTTCTTGACAAACTCTTCTGAGGTGCAAAGGTTTTTTTTTTTTTAATTTTGAGGAGGTCCCATTTATTTATTTTTCTTTCATTGCTCATGCTTTGGGTATATAGTTCATGAAATCATTCCCTAATAAATTATCTTATAGATGCTTCTCTAAATATTCTTCCAAGATCTTTATGGTCTTGCCCCATATATTTAGATATTTGATTCATTTTGAGATAACTTTGTAGTAAAATGATAGATGGTGTTCCTCTTTCATTCTTTTGGATATGGACATCCAGTTCTCCAAACACCTTTTGTTTAAAAGGCCATTCTTTCTTAGGTGAGTTGGCTTGGTGGCCATGTCAAATATCAGTTGACTGTATATGTCAGGATTTATATCAGAACTCTCAGTTCAGTTCCATTGGTCAGTATGTCTAACTTTCTGCCAATACAATGCAGTTTTGACCACTTTAGCTTTGTATTATGTTTTAAAGTCAGGTAGTTTGATTCCTCCTAATTAATTTTTCTTTTTCAATTTGTCTTTGGCTATTCAGAGCCCCTTGCCATTCCAAATAAATTTCCTAATTATCTTTCCCAGTTTAGTAAAAAATTCTTGGGCAATTTTTATTGGGATTGTGTTAAACCTGTTAATAAATTTGGGAAGGATAGATATCTTAATGATGTTTAGTCATCCTACCCATGAACAGGGAATATTCTTCAATTTATTTAGGTCTTCTTTGATTTCCTTAAATATGTTGTGTAGTTCACTGCATAAAAGTCATTTACATCTTTAGCTAAATTTATCCCTAGGTATTTGATTATTTTAGTTGCTATTGTAAATGGGATTTTTTTCTTGATGTCCTCCTTAGTTTGCTCATTATTGGTGTACAGAAATGCTAATATTTTTGCACATTGATCTTATAACCTGCCACTTTACTGATCTCACTTATAAGCTCTGGAAGCTTTGTTTTTTATTTCTCAGGACTTTCTATGTATAGAATTATGTCATCTGCAAGTAAAGAAAATTTTACTTCTTCCTTTCCGATTTGAATGCCTTTTATAACTTTTTCTTGTATAAGAGTGTGAGTAATTACTTCTAACACAATGTAAAATGAGAGAGGTGAAAGTCAGCTGTATTTTGTTGAATTCTCTTTCTGCATCTATAGAGATTATCATGACATTTTTTTTCTTTAGATCTGTTTATGTGCTCTATTACATTGTATTACATTGATTGATTTTCTTTTGTTTGAACCATCCTTGCATACGAGAATGAAACCCACTTGGTCATGGTGTATAATTCATTTGATGTGCTTTTGAATATGATTAGCAAGTATTTTGCTTAGGATTTTAGCATCTAGTTTCACTAGAGAGATTCGTCTATAGTTTTCATTTCTTGTGGCATCTTTGGCTTTGGTATTAGCATGATGTTGGCATCATAGAATGAGTTAGGCAATGTTCCCTTCACTTCTATTTTTTGGAAGAGTTTAAGCAGGATTTGTGTTAGTACTTTCTGGAATATTTGGTAGAATTCACATGTGAAGAAGTCTGGTCCTGGGCTTCCTTAACCAGGAGATTTATGAAGACTAATTGTATCTCAGTACTTGTGATCAGTCTGTTGAGTTCATCAATTTCTTCTTTACTCAATGTAGGCTGTTTGTGTGTTTTTAGAAATTTGTCCATTTCCACTAAATTATACATATTTTTGGCATACAATTTTTCAAAATATCCTGATATGATGCCCTCTATTTCTCTGAGGACAGTAATTATATCTCCTGCCTCGTTTCTTATTTTATGTATTTGCATATTCTATCTTTTTTTCTTTATTAGTCTAGCAAATGGTTTGTCAATTTTATTCATTTTCTCAAAAAACCAGCTTTTGGTTTTGTTTACTTTTTCTAGTGCTTTCTTATTTTCAATTTCATTTAGCTCTACTCTACTATTTTTTTTTATTTTCTTCTTTCTACTTGTTTTAGGGTTAGTTCATTATTCTTTTTTTAATTCCGCTAGGTGTGCACTTAGGTCTCTGATTTTAGCACTTTCTTCTTTTTTGAGATAGGCATTTATGGCTATGAATTTCCTTCTTATTACAGCTTTGGCTGAATCCCATAGGTTTTGCTACATTGTGTTGTCATTTTCATTTGTTTCAAGGTAGTTACTGATTTCTTTTGTAAGTTCCTCCTTGACACACTGTTGTCTAAGAATATGTTGATTCACTTCCATATCTTCATACCTAATCTGGTTCTCTGACCCTTACTAATTTCCAGCTTCATTCCATTATGATCAGATAAATTATTTTGTATAATTTCAATCTTTCTAAATTCATTTGCAGTTATTCTGTGGCTTAGCATGTGTTCTATCCTGGAGAATGATCCATGTGCACTCGAGAAGAATGTATAGCCCACTGTATTTGGGTGTAATATTCTGTATATGTCTATCAGATTCAGAACCTATAATGTATTATTCAAGGTCTCTGTTTCTTTATTGATCCTTTATTGGGATGTTCTGTCGAATGGTAATAATGGTGTAGAAGTAGATAATAAGCATCTATTTCTCCACTTAGTTTTTCCAATGTTTGCATCATGTATTTTGAGGTGCCCTGGTTTAGTGCATAAATGTTTATGCTTATTCTTCCTTCTTGATAGTATACCCCTTTCATTAATATATCATGCCCTTCTTTGTGTCTTACACAAGTTTTACATTTAAAGTATATTTTGTCTGATATTAGTACAGCTACTCCTGCCTTTTTTTAATTATTGTTTGCATGTAAAATTATTTTCCGCCCATTCACTTTCAGCCTCCTTGCATCCCTGTATCTAATGTGTTTTTCTTATAGTCAGGATATAGATGGGTCATATTTCCTTATCCATTCTGCCAATCTGTGTCTCTTTACTAAAAAGTTTAATCCATTAAAATTCAATGATATTACTACCAAGGAATTATGTACATTAGTCACATTTTCTTTAGGTTTATGTGCACCATATTTTGTTTTTATTCATCTTTTCACCATTTAGTTGTTGCTAAAATCTCCTCCAAATCTCTTTATCCTGTTTTTTTTCCTTTCAACCTGCAGAACTCCTTTTAGTATTTCCTGAAGTACAGGTTTATTATTGACAAACCCTTAATTTCTATTTATCTGTGAATATTTTGAACTATCCCTCATTTTTTAATGCCAGCGTTGCTGGATAGAGCATTCTTGGCTGGAAGGTTTTTTGTTTGTTTGTTTGTTTGTTTGTTTGTTTGCACCTTAACTATGTCATAAACTGCCTTCTTGCCTCCATGGTTTCAGATGAGAAATCAGCACTTAATTTTATCTAGCTTCCCTTGTATGTGGTGGATCTCTTTTTTCTTGCTGTTTTCAGTATTTTCTCTTTGTCTTGAGCATGAGACAATTTGAGAAGTATATGTCTTGGAGCAGATCTTTGAGTATTTATGTCTGGGGTGTGCTGCACTTCCTGAACTTGTATGTCCATGTCCTTCAATAAGGTTCAGAAACTTTCAGCCATCATTTCTTTCAACTGTCCTTCTGTTCTCTTTCCCTTCTATTCTCCCTCTGGGATGCCTGTAATGTGTATGTTGGTGTGCCTCATGTTATCATTCAAATCCCTCAGTTCCTAATGGATCTTTTCTATCTTTTTATCTATCTGTTCCACTATCTGTCTGATTTCAGTTGTAATGTCTTCTACATCATTGACTCTTTCCTCTGCCTCTTCAAATCTCCTATTATGTGCTTCAGTGTATTTTTTATTTCTTGCATTATGTCTTTCATTGCTATCATATCTGTTATCTTTTATGTATGCTTACAATTTCTTTGGTATGTTCTCCCAGTGTCTTCTTAATATCCTAAACATTTTCTTTCACTTCATTAAATTGATTCATGCTATTTGTTCGATTCCTTGCATTGTACCATTCATCACCATCAGGTCCATTCTCTTTTAATGTATGTTTACATTTTTTCAGTATGTTCCCCCAGTGTCTTCTTAATATCCTTTATCTCTTCCTTCACCTCACTAAGTTGATTCATGATATTTGTTTTGACATCCTTGATTAGTTTTTCTACATTCTGCATCTCCTCCTGTTTTTGTAGTTTGCTCTATAGACTGGGCTGTTTCTTTCTCTTTCTCAGTATGGCTAGTAATTTTTTGTTGGTGTCTGTGCATGTGTTTATCTTTATGGACTTATTTGGTTGTTTAGCTTCTCTTTCTACTGTAGGGTTATGTTTTATTGTTTCTTTTGTTATGGTAAGGTTAAGTTTTGATAAGTGGTTCCACTTATTCTATATCCTTGCTTTTGTCCATGTTTTGGTTTCCTTTGAGCTCTTTATCTCTTTGTACTGCTCCCTTCAGATTGATGCCCTGAAGACTCCTGCTCTGTGGATTCCCAAAACAGCTCACTTGGGTAGTATTTTGTCCCTTCTCTGACTTTTTTTGTGAAAGAGCTGTGCCGTGCCAATGTACAATGACACTATTTTCTGGGAACTCCTCTACGATATTTGTTTGGACATCTCTGAACAGTTGTTCCATTTACTGCATCTCATCCTGTTTTTCAGTTTGTTGTTGGACTGGGCCATGTTTTCCTGTTTCTTAGTATGGCTTGTAATTTTTTGTTGGTGTCTAAGCATTTATATAACTTGAGGGGTTTATTTAGTTGATTTTCTTTCCTTTCAACTCAAGGTTTTATTTTGTGTTGTTTTTATGTGTGTGTTAAGACTTCAATTTGTCACTTTGTTCCTCTTATTCTTTTTCCTTACTATTGTTTATGTTTCCTTGGAAAAAATTAGGACCAGAGAAAAGGAAAGAAATAAGAAGTGAGAAAGAATAATAGTAATAACAATTTTGAAAGGTTGAAGAGGAACCATACAAGACCTAGGAAAATGAATAGTTGACACAAGTAAGAAGTACAGAGGCATAAGAATAAAAACGTGGAATAGAAACAATTAAATGAGAATCAAAATAAAGAAAAATATATAGAATGAATTAAAAGGCCAGAATGACGAGGAGAGGAAAAGAAAAAAGAAAAAGGAAAAAATAAAAAGGAAAGAGAACAGAGAAAAAATAAAAAGAAAGAAAAACAAGAAAAATCAAAGACCAAATAAAAAGAGGTGGAATGAAAGAACAACTACAGAAAACAGAAGATAGAAAAAAATGAAGCAATAAAAACAAATAACATAGATAGAAAAAATCAGTAAAAGAAAAAAAAAAGAAACAAGGAAAGTGGTAACACAACAAACAAACAACAAGATAGCAGCAACTAACAAAAAAAACAAAGAAAGAAAAAAACAAAAAACAAGGAAACACAACCTTCCCTCTTAGGCCCCTAAGGAGCTTCTCAGACTGCTGGTATTCATCAATCAATCACCCTGCATCCTGCCCTCTGCACGTTTGAA
>JAKSZT010039245.1:0-18524 GCA_026826555.1 Tolypeutes matacus
TCCAATTTGGGAAGCGCAACGATATCTCCTTTATATTTGTTCTTTCATTCATGGTTCTTCTTGCTTCAAATGAGCATCACATCCAGTTTGGTGACTTCATAAGTAGGAAATGGGGAAGTGATACAGCACTTGATTTATCATGGGGACAAAACAACAGCACACAAAGCAACCCTGGAACCTTCAGGCTTCTGAAGGATAAGAAAGGTGCAGCTTCCAAAGATGCATGAGTAAGGTGGCCCCAGGTCAAAGGCCATCATGGCAACCCAGTAAATCCTGAATATTTTGGGTTGGACTGACTATTTTTGTTCAATTTTTTTCTTCTATTTATTTGGATTAGGTACATTATTTAATATTCTTTAAAGATTTCCACTGAAATTATATCATTTTTGCTTTCCTTTCCAAATCTGCACTTTTAATTTATTATTGACTGGCCAAATAACGTATTTTAAAATATTTTATATCCTGTATTAGTCAGCCAAAGATGTGCTAATGCAAAATACCAGAAATCTCTGGGTCTTTATAAAGGGTGTTTATTTGGGGTAGAAACTTACAGTTACCAGGCCATAAAGCATAAATTTCTTCCTTCCCCAAAATCTGTTACCCCAACTTGGAGCATGACAGCTGCCAACATTTGCCAGGGTTCAGGTTTCTTGGGTTCCTCTCTCCCCACAGCTGCATTTCTCTCTGGGCTCAGCTCCTCTGTTTCCTCCTCGAGGTGAGCTGTAGAATATGAAGCTCTCTAAACTTTGCCTCTCGCTACAAGGCCATCTCTGAACTGTCAAGTGAAATGCTTGTCTCTTTTCCCTGGGGCCTTCTGTCCTTGCTCATCAGAAAAACAACATCAAAACTACTCCAGTTCTGTCTTTTGCCATGTCTTTTTATGTTTGAGACCCCAACCACCAAGGGGAGGGCTCAACACCCTACTGACTGTGGCCCAGTCTACGCCCTTATCATAACTTATTCATTCCCAGATTAAGAAACCAGTTTACAAGCATAATCCAATATCTATTTATGGAATACATAACAATATCAAACTGCTACATATCCATTTACCCATTTTATGCTACATATTATTCCATGGTGTATTTTAACACTTTATTGATGACCTAGGCCACGGATATCACTATTACTGTATCCATTCAATTGTCCTTAAGATATATGAATTTGATTAACAGATATTGTTCTTCAATCCATCCTGAACCTTGAACCTTCTAAGATTATTTTCTTTCTGCCTGAAGAATATTCTTTTACATTTCTTTTAAAGTCAGTTGCTGCTAGCAAACTTAGTTTTTTTGGTTGTTGTTGTTGATCTGCATGTTTTTCTATTTTTATTTTTTTGAAACTATTTGTACATTTAATAATTGAAAATATAAACTTTAAATACTACAACTTAAACAGAGATAAATAAATATATGCATTTCTCAATTAAATGTAATGGTTGCATATAAAATTTTTTTGGATCAAACCATATGTTACACAATATATTTGGTTCATAGTAGTGCATTTGTACAGTATTTGTCCTTTTGTGTCTGACTTGCTTCCCTCAACATAATGTCCCCCAGTTTCATCCATGTTGCCACATGATTTACGCTTTCATTTCTTCTTACAGCTGCATAATATTCCATTGTGTGAACAGACCAAATTTTGTTTATGCATTCATCTGTTGATGGACACTTGGGTTGTTTCCAACTTTTGGCAATGGTGAATAATGTTGCTATGAACATCGGTGTGCAGATGTCTGTTCGTGTCACTGCTCTCAGTTCTTCTGGTTATATACCCAGTAGTGGTATTGCAGGGTCATTTGGCAAGTCTATATTCAACTTCTTTAGGAACTGCCAAACAGTCCTCCACAGTGGTTGTAACATTCTGCATTCCCACCAACAATGAAGAAGTGTTCCTATCTCTCCACATCCTCTCCAACACTTGTAGTTCTCTTTTCTAATAGTGGCCATTCTGATAGGTGAAAAATGACATCTCATTGTTGTTTTGATTTGCATTTCCCTAATCATGAGTGTGTTGAGCATTTCTTCCTATGTTTTTTTGCCATTTGTATTTCTTCTTTGGAGAAATGTCTATTCAAGGTTTTGCCAGTTTTTAATTGGGTCATTTGTCTTTTTATTGTTGAGTTGTAACATCTCTTCATATATCCTGGATATTAAACCCTTTTCAGATATGTGATTTCCAAATATTTTTCCCATTGAGTTGGCTGCCTTTTCACCTTTCTGATAAACTCCTGTGAGGTGCAAAAGTGCTTAATTTTGTGGAGGTCCCATTTATCTGTTTTTTCTTTTATTGCATGTGCTTTGGGTGTAAGGTCCAAGAAACCACCACCTACTACAAGGTCTTGAAGATGTTATCCTGCATATTCTTCTAGTAGTTTTATGGTCCTGGCTTTTATATTTAGATCTTTGATCCAGTTTGACTTGATTCTTTTATAGGGGCAGAGATAGAGGTGCTCTTTCATTCTTTTGGTTATAGATAACCAGTTCTCCCAACACCATTTGTTGAAGAGACTGTTTTTTTCTCATTAGCGTGGGCTTCATAGGTTTGTCAAAATCCAGCTGACTGTATAGGTGAGGGTATATTTCTGAGTTCTCAATTCTATTCCACTGATCGATGTGTCTATCTTTATGCCTGTACCATGCTGTTTTGACTACTGTAGATTTGTAATATGTTTCAAGGTCAGGCAGTGAAATTCCTCCCACAGCTCTTCTTTTTAGAGTGCTTTTGTCTATTCGGGTGCACTTAACCTTCAAGATGAATTTGATAATTGCCTTCTCTAATTCTGTATGTAAGCTCTTGGGATTTTAATTGATATTGCATGGAAAATGTAAATCAGTTTGGGCAAGATTAAATTCTTCACAATATTTATTCTTCCAATCCATGAACACGGAATACCTTTCCATTTGTTTAGGTGTTTTTCATTTCTTTCAGCACTGTTTTGTAGGTTTTTGCATATAGATCCTGTACTTCTTTGGTTAAATTTACTCCTAGGTATTTGAGTCTTTTTGTTGCTATTGAAAATGGAATTTCCCTCCTGATTTCTTCCTCAGTTGTTCAGTACTAGTGTACAAAAGCATTACTGATTTTTGCGTGTTGATCTTGTATCCTGCCACTTTGCTGAACTCATTTATTAGTGCAAATAGCTTTGTTGTAGATACTTCAGGATTTTCTAAGTACAGGATCATGTCATCTGCAAACAGTGAGAGTTTTACTTCCTCTTTTCCTATTTGGATGCCTTCAATATTTTTGAGTTGTCTAATTGCTCTGGCCAGAACTTCTAGTACAATGTTGATTAAAAATGGTGACAGTGGGCATCCTTGTCTTGTTCCCGATCTTAGAGGGAAAGCTTTCAACCTTTCCCCATTGAGTATGATGTTGGCTGTGGATTTTTCATTTATGCCTTTTATCATATTGAGGATTTCTCCTTTTATTCCTACTTTTGAAGTATTTTTATCCAAAAAGGATGTTGGATTTTGTCAAATGAGTTTTTGCATCTATTGAAATAATCATGTGATTTTATTCCTACAATTCATCAATGTGGTGTAATACATTGATTGATATTCTTATGTCAAACTACTTTTGCATACCAGGAATAAATCCCACTTGGTCGTGATGTATAAGTCTTTTGACATGCTGTTGGATTCAATTTGCAAGTATTTTGTTGGGAATTTTTGTATCTATGTACATTAGAGAGATTGGTCTGTAATTTTCTTTTCTTGTAGAATGATTATCTGGCTTTGGTATTAGGGTGATGTTGGCTTCATAAAATGTGTTGGGTAATTTTCCCTCCTCTTCAATTTTTTGGAAGAGTTTAAACAGGATTGGTGTTGATTCTTTTGAAATGCTTTGTAGAATTCACCTGTGAAGCCATCTTGTTCTGGACTTTTCTTTGCTGGGAGATACTTTATGACTGATTCTATGTCCTAAATTGTGATTGATTTGTTAAGTTATTGTATTTCTTGTAGCGTCAGTGTTGGTTAGTTATGTGTTTCTAGAAATTTGTCCATTTCATCTATGTTGTCTAGTTTGTTGGCATATAATTTCTCATAATATCCTCTTATGATTCTTTGTATTTCTGTGAGGTCATTTGTAATCCCCCCCCCTTTCATTTCTGACTGTGTTTATTTGAATCTTCTCTCTTTTTTTCTTTGTTAGTCTATCGAGGGGGTTGTCAATTGTATTGATCTACTCAAAGAAGCAGCTTTTGGTTTCGTTGATTTTCTCTATTGTTTTTCTGTTCTCAATTGCATTTATTTCTGCTCTCATCTTTATTATTTCTTTCCTTCTGTTTGCTTTGGGATTCATCTGCTGTTCTTTTTCTAGTTTCTTTAGTTGTTCAGTTAAATCTTTGAGTTTAGCACTTTCTTGTTTTTTAAAATAGGCTTTTAGGGCTATAAATTCCCTCTCAAGACTGCCTTCACTGTATCCCATAAGTTTTGATACGTTGTATTTTCCTTTTCATTTGTCTCAATATATTTATTGATTTCACTTGCAATTTCTTCTTTGACCTACCGAATATTTTGGAGTGTGTTGCTCCGTGTCAACAGATTTGCAATTTTACTTCTTTCTTGCCTGTTATTGATTTCTAGTTTCATTCCATTATGATCTGAGAAGGTGTTTTGTATAATTTCCATGTTTTTATATTTATTGAGAGCTGAATTGTGACCTCACATGTGGTCTATCCTGGAGAAAGATCCATGGGCACTTCTGAAGAATGTGTAACCTGCTGAGTTTGGATGCAGTGTTCTGTTAGGTCTAACATGTTTATCATATTTTTCAAGTTCACTGTTTCCTTTTTGATCTTCTGTCTAGTTGTTCTATCTAATGATGTGAGAGGGGTGTTGAAGTCTCCGACAAATATTGTAGAAATGTCTATTTCTCCCTTCTGTTTTGCCAGAGTTTGGCTCACATATTTTGGGGGTACCCCGGTTAGGTGCATATATATTTATGATTGTTTTATCTTCCTGGAGGATCATCCCTTTTATTAATATATAATGGCCTTCTATATCTCTTATCACCTTTTTGCATCTAAAGTCTGTTTTGTCTGATACTATTATATATACCCCAGCACTTTTCTGTTTATTATTTGCATGGAATATCATTTTCCAACCTTTTATTTTCAGCCGGTGTGTCATTTTGATGTAATAATGAATTCCAAAAATATAATTGAATCATGCTTGTAAACTGATCTGTTAATCTGGGCATGATTAGGTTAGGATTAGGGCATTGAGCCCCACCCCTTGGTGGGTGGGGAATTGAATATAAAAAGCAAGGCAAAGGAAAGTTGAAGCAGTCTTTTGAGAAGCAGTTTTGATGTTGAAAAGAAGGCCCCAGGGGAAGAAAAGCAAGCCGTTCGCCTAATCATCTACAGCTGACCTTGTGGAGGAAACAGGAGCTAAGCCCGGAGAGAAACGCAGCCCCGGGAAGAGAGGAACCCCAGAAGCCTGAACCCTGGCAAACGCCAGCAGCTGTCTTGCTCTAACACGTGGCAATGGACTGTGGTGAGAGAAGAAACTTAATGCTTTATGGCCTGGTATCTGTGGACCTCTACCCCAAATAAATACCCTTTATAAAGACCAACCCATTTTTGGTATTTTACATTAGCACCCCTTTGGCTGACTAATACAGCCGGTTTGTATTATTGTAAGCAGCATATGGATGGCTTGTGTTTTTTTTATCCATTCTGTCAGCCTGTATCTTTTGATTGGGGAATTTAATCCATTCACATTCAGTGATATGATATGACTGAAAATGCACTATTTATTTCCTCCATTGTATTGTTTGGTTTTCATATGCCATTTTGATTTTGTCTCTCTTTTTACTCTTTTGGTTATCCTTTCTGCTTTACTTTCTTCTACACTCTCCTCCAAACCTCTCTCTCCTGCCTTTTTCTTGCAGGTTCTAAGGCTTCCTTTAATATTTCCTGCAAAGTTGGATTCTTCTTTACAAACTCTCTTAGTTTCTGTTTCTTTTTGAATGTTTTATACTCACCTTCATATTTGAAGGACAGTTTTACTGGATAAAGATTCTCATCTGGCAGTTTTTCTCTTTCAGTTTCCTTATTGTGTCATAACACTGTCTTCTCATGTCCATGCTTTCTGAAGAAAAATATGCACTAAATTTTACTGGAAATCCTTCGTACATGATTGTTTGCTTCTGTCTTGCTGCTCTAAGAATTTTCTCTTTATCTTTTACATTTGACATTCTGAATAGTATACATCTTGGCATAGGTCTATTTGGATTTATTCTCATTGGGGTACGGTGTGCTCTTTGGATATGTAACTTCCTCTCTTTTGTGAGAGTTGGGAATTTTCAGCTATTATTTCCTCCAATACACTTTCTGCCCATTTCCCTTTGTCTTCCCCTTCTGGAACTCCCATGACATGTATGTTGTTGTGTTTTGTGTTGTCATTCAACTCTCTGAGCCCATGCTCAATTTTTTCCATTCTTTTCTCTCTCTGTTCTAGTCTCTCTTCAATTTTAGGTGATCTGTCTTCAGTATCACTTATTCTTTCTTCTATCATTTTGAGTCTGCTGTTGTATGCCTCAAATGTGTTTTTGACTTCACCTATTGTGTCTTTCATTCCTATGAACTCTGTTACTTTTCTCTTCAGGATTTCAAATTCTTCTTTGCATTCGCTCAGTGTCTTCTTGATGTCATTTATCTCTTTAACTTTATTTTCTTTCATCTCATTAATTTGATTTTGGAAATTTGTGCTCATCTCATTGATTAGTTCTCTCAAATTCTGCAGCTCTTCTGGTACTTTGATGTGTTCCTTTTCTTGAGCCTTGTCTTCTATTTCCTTACTATGGTTCATAATTTTTACTGCTATTTAGGCATCTGGTTAGGTTGTATTTTACTTAGATGCTATATCTCTTTTCCTTTAATAGGGTTTTAGTGGGAGGAGGCTGAGAGTTACCACAGCTCTTTGATTTTTGTCTAAACCTTGATTGTTAGGATTGTCCTGCTGGTTGCTCAAAACTGGGTACTGGACGCAGTTATTGGTTGTAGGTTCATTTCCTAGGTCCTTGGGCAGGGAGGCTATAGAGGCCAGGAAAATCCTCTCATACTTATTAATTTTCTTATGTGCACTTCCTTAGTCTGTCAGGTGACGGCGCTCATTGGCAGCTCTCAATTCAATGCCTGGTCGGAGTGTAATCATTGTGACACAGATCAGATCAATGTGGTAGAGCTTCCTGTTGGGAGGCTAAGAGCCTTGTAATTCAAATTTTATGAGACAGTTCTCCAGTCTTCTCTGGTAGCCCCCTCCATTTTCCCAGCTAGGAAATATTTACTCTCCCATCTGAATCCTCAACAATCAATCCCTGTTAGTAGAAGAGGAGATTGGGAGGTTTGTACATTTTTAGTCCCTTGAAGGATCCAAGTCAAACAATGGTGCAGCCCCACCCAGCCTGGAAGGGCTCGCAGGACAGGGCAGACCAAACCTATGAGTCAAAAGCAGGGTCAGCCCCAGGCTCTCTCTCCCTTCTCCTGTGGAGTCCTCAACAATTAGTACAGGCTAGAAGAGAGGGAGGTTGCAAGGGTAGGATTTCTCCAGTCCTTACTGGGGTCCCAAGGCAAACCACTGTGTGTAAGGCTCCATGGGGCTCCACAGTCCAAATTTGCAGGTCAGAACCTGAGTCAGCCTAAGACCGTGTCCCTCTCTTTCCCCTTTCCGGGAATGGTAGATCCTTGGAGCCCCCTTTGTCTACAGTTTCAGGCCCAGAAGCCCGAGAATTCTAAAGACTGTGGCGTAGGGTGCTGGCCACAGGAGCAGCCACTGCTGGTTCCAACTCATGGTTCTGGTTCTGTTGTTATGAGTTCCCTGTTTTGCCCCACTCTCCTCTGGATGGTGTCCAGACTGCACCTGCTATCATAAACACTAGAAGATCTATTTCGGGGAGGTGTCACCCTGTTTTCTAGCTATTTTTCTGGAGCAGAGATTACTGTGTCTTACTAGACTGCCATCTTCCCAGAAGTAGCGACTTTATTTGATTTTACTCATCTGTAACTGTATGTATTACACTTCTTCCTGATGGATTGAGATGAATTAAATCTCAGGCCCTCGATGATTTCCACTGCTTTTGAGAGCACCCTGAGGGCTGAATTTCTCCATTTTATTGTAATGTAATCAGTTCTTTAGAGTAGAAATTAGGGGCTTTCAGTTTTAACACCTCCGTCCTGCCATCCACAACCCAGGCAAAATCTGTGCACTCTGAATCTGAGGATGGGAATAATGGCAAACTTCTCAAGTTACACACCTGATTTTGGAGCTAAGATTTGGTGGCAAAAGCTCTGTATATTGTGTTCATCTTGGGACCATTCTAGGGACCAGTGTATTGGTGTTCAGTACCCCTTTTTGCTCAATGATGGCCACAGCCAATGTAAAGTCACTGCTTCATGAGTTCCCATTTCTCCTGGACTTAGGAGACCCCTCCTGATCCCTGTGCCCTGGGTTAATGCCCTCATTTGAGTCTTGTGTGGACCCCAGAAATGTATGTTCTTACAGACTGATTGCTGTGTGTGTAAGCCTTTTATATGTAGGACATTTTGGTTAGATTCAGATAAGGGAACTTTTGATTAGGTCATTTTTGTTAGATTGCTTTAGTTTAGTTAAGGGCCTCTGATTAGATTTCAGGCACCAGAATGGACCCAATCATGGGGTTGAAGTCTTAAATACACGGAACCCAAAGAGAAATATTGCTGCCATATTTACCCTGTCATGTAGGAGAGAGCTCCAGGATCTCAGAGCTCCAGGATCTCAGACAGAGGAAACTTGAGTGGCTGAGGGAGAGGCCAGAGGCTAGAGTCATGGGGCAGCTTGAAGCTGAATGCATCCAGGCCAGAAGAGAAGGGAGAGGTGTGCGCAATTGTATCTTATGGGCCTCTGCTGAGCTCAGAGAGAAAGTGAGTTTGGAAGAGAAGGCAGAGGGAAATGTCAGGCCCAACATTTGCCTTGGCAGGCACGCAGGAGCAACTGATCCTTGCTAAGACAGCATTTTTGATGATGCCTTGATTTGGACATTTTGACAGCCTCAGAACTATAAGTTTTAAACCTAATGAATTCCAAAAAGCCAACTTATTTCTGGTATTTTGCATTGGCAGCACTTGGCTAACTCACACAGTTAGGGACACAGTGTTGGAGAGCTGCCCTGTTCCAAAATGGCAGTGTGATGCTGCTGCACAATGTATTTACCTATAAACTGTGGGTGTCTCGAGACTAGGCAGGAAGGAGTACTGCTAAAATGGAGGAGGAAGTGGTCTTTACCAGCAAACTCTACAAGACAGGGAGTCAGGCAGGGGAGTCACATGGTTTGGGGACTAGTCTAAAGTCACAGATGCCTGAGTATGATGTACCTGCCTCAGATTGTGGTTGTCCAGGTGGACTGGGGCCAAGAAAAGCATGGGACCTGGAATCAGGTGCAGCATATGAGTCAGGGCACAGACACTTAACTTTCTGCTCCTGCTCCTTTTGCCCTTACCTGCTTCCCTTGAGCTCCAGCATTGTCCCTCTGAGGAGACTGCTCTTACTGTACCCCTCCTGGGTCTCAGGCACAGACTTAGATCTCCTGCTTCCAGTTGCACATTTACCTTCTCCAATCTTGGGGCAGCTAAAGAAAGAGCAATACCAAGATGAAAACTGTTGGTGCCAGGAAGAAAATGTCAAAATTTACATTAGAGCATTGGGTACAGCAATGACATCACCAGAATGAGCAAGGTTAGGGCAGTGACCTTAATAAATAGTAAGGGAAATCCCAGAAAATCCTGGGACCTAGGACAGACAAGAATAGAAGTAATGTTGTGAAATAGTGCCATGTTTGCAGAAAACTTCAGATGATGGAGATACCAGATATTTCTCAGACTAATTAAATATAAAATTTTCAAAACATTTTGAGCAGTGTTGAAAATGATGCAGATCTCTTCAATCCCAAAAGAGAATGGAGGATTTGGATGGGAAGAAGCTGATGAAGAGCTGAAGAAGCAGGAATATAACAAGTGTTCACTGCAGTTCTCCAAGCCAGAGAAGGACTGTTATGTTTGGAAACCAAACTCTTAGAGCCCCAATGAAAACCATCATCATAGGTTGTGCATGTGCAAAGGAGGACCAGGTGGAAGCTCTGCTCAGAACTCACAGCCTCAGTTAGTGATGTGAGTCACTCTAGCAGGTATTCACTGTGGAGTAAGCCACAGGAAGTCCACCTTCTCCTGTGGTGTGAACAGCTCTCTAACTAGACACGTGTAGAGAGCAGTGTTGCCTTCACATGGTCACATCCATGCTCCTCATGGTCCATGCCCACTCTTGCTGAGGGAGACCTCCACCCATCCAGGCAGCTGGGGAGGGAGTTAGGTGGGTGAACAATTTTCCTATATGGGCGGCTGTATTTGCAAAGGATGAGGAAAGTGCCCCCCCCCCAGTAATATTGCAGATACAAATTAATATCTTCAAATGAACCACTATGTATGATTTTATTGTACACTATTTCCATAATTTCTTTTAAAGTATAACCAAATTATCCTTGCAAAGAGTATAAAAATAATTTATGCCTGTTATGGCAAACAACCAAATTCCTTCTCTAGTCTCAATTTCCATTCTTCCTTCCTCAGAATTATCTGCACTGGCAGATTCATTTGCGTACACATTTCTGTTTGAAAATACATGCATTCTCTAGTTTCATCTATCCCACACCCTATCTCATTTGAGAAAAAATATTGTAGTACAACTTAAGAATATTAATAAGCTTTCTAACTTCTTAAAATACTTGAGATTAGGAGTATATCATTTAATTATTAAAGATTCATTTCTGGTTTAAAATAGCAAAGAAAATTGCAGTTAAGTAAAAAGCAGGCCACTGTAGTCCACTGGCTGTTAAACTTGAATCCTCATCAGAATGAGGTGAAGAAACTGGAAAAATGTCAATGGTTGGGGTGCTTTGTAAGAAAATGCTACAATAATGGGCAGCATTATTTTAAAACTGGTCATTTCTTTAATGATTACCAAGAATGTAATGGATTGAAGAACCAATGAAAACAACCAGGATAATTTTAAAGAAGTGGAAAACCCTTCTTTACATAAACTAAGGGAAATCTCCAGTTGTGATGCATAAATTATTGGTAACAAATTGAACACAGATGAGTGTGGAAGAAGAAGTGGGGGTAGGAGATCACAGAACAAATTGCAAGTGCACTTTTCCAAGATGAGAAAGACATCCTGAATTGCAAATTCACAGCCGCTTCCTTAAAAGATTGGCAACAAGTTGCAAAGACTGGAGGTGGAGATTATTTGGAGATTCACATTCATTACATTCACAGGGTTTCTCTCCAGTATGAATGTTGTAATGTTTAATGAGATACTGCCTCTGGCTGAAGGCTATTCCACATTTCTTACATATAGAGTGTTTCCTTCCACTATGAATTTTCTCATGGTCAATGAGATAAGATTTGCTATTGATGGCTTTCCTACATTCCTTACATATTTGGGGTTTCCCTCCAGTTTGTCTTCTCTGGTGTATGATGAGGCATGATTTCTGAATGAAAGCTTTCCCACATCCATCACAGTCATAGGGTTTCTCTCCAGTATGTATTCTCGAATGGCTAATGAGGTTTTCCTTCTGGTTGAAGGCTTTTCCACAGTCATTACATATATAGGGTTTTTCTCCAGAATTAATACTCTCATGCATAATGAACAATTGCCAGCCAAAAGGCTGAAGGCTTTTCTGCATTCTTTACATTCATTTTGTTTTTGTCCACCATGAGACTTTTCATGTTCTGTGAGATATGATTTGTACTGAAAGGCTTTTTTACATGTCTTACATTTATAGGGTTTCTTTGCACTAGGAAACCTTTTGAACCTGAGATTTGACATTTGAATTAAAGCTTTCCCACATATATATCAGTTCTCTTCAGTAATAATTTTCTGATGAATAAAGAGGATTTCTCTTAGGTTGAAAAGTTTCCCACATGTATAACATTTCTATGCTTGTTCCCCTGTATGGCTTTTAAATGAGGAGTAAAAAATGACTGTAAAGAGCAGGCTACATTCAGGACACTCATATGATTTCTCTCTAGTTTGAATTTTCTCATATTGCATGAGGTTTTGTTTCAGATGGAAAGATTCACATGTTCATTACAATACTAACTAATGTATGAATATTTCATGCTGAGTGAGATTTAATGCCTGGATGAAAGATTTCCAATATTCTTTATATACACAAGGTTTCACTCCTGCATGTTTCTTTCATGTGACTCTAGCTTTCCCAAATTCATGAAATCCCAAATTGTTTCTTAGAAGGATTCATTCTTTGGTATCTCATGAGTTTGAATTTCCAAGAAAACTTCACACTCATTACAATTAACGGGGAGGACCACCATGTGGGTCAAACTGGCAAAACACATTGTCTTCATTCTTTTACCTTACATAGATTCCCTCATGCTTAGGGAAGCATGATGCAAATTCCTTCCAAGTGAGTTTTATTTTGTGGAAACAATGCTTGCCGTCAGAGAACCTATTTTCCCAACTCCTTACATTCTCTGTCTTCATCTTAAGTCTGTCCTGTTGTTGAAGTGGATATAGTTTCACTCACAAGCCTTTCATTACAAACACATTTCTGTTTGTAAATACATGCATTCTCTAGTTTCATCCCAACCCACACCCTATCACATATGAGAAAAATTTTTGAGTAAAACTTAAAAATATGAATAAATTTTCTAACTTCTTAAAATCCTTGAGATTAGAAGTATATCATCTAATGATGAAAGGGTCATTTCTGATTTAATATACTAAGAAAAATTGGAGTGAATTAGAAAGCAGTCTGTTGTAATTCAATGTGGAGGTAGACGGTGCCTGGAATGATCCAAAGAATGTTAGGGACCAGGGGAACCTCACTCCATGTGGAATGCAGGCAAGTTTATTTGGGCTGAAGCTGCTTTTTATACTACATAGCTGATAATAAAATTAGGGCATCCTTCACTCGTTCCTCTGCTTAGTAGGTGAGAGTGCTGCCTGTTTCTGTGTTCCCAGACAATCTTTCTTGGGAATTCAGACAATAACATCTTTGTGGTGTGTTCATTCTGCTCTGCCTCCTCCTACTGATGTTTGCAGTTTACACTGTCCTGGGAGACATTTACTAATGTTTCTCCACCAGAAAGCATGCTTTTTAAATGCTTAACCCTTTATGCTCTGGCTGTCAGCATCTTTTCCAACAATTCAACCGTTTTTGTTTTTGGTAAAAGGTGACTGTGCCTGTGTTACGTTGCCCTCCTCTGAAGGTCATGCCCATCACTGGCCACCAGCCAAGCACCATGGACAGTAGTTGAAGAGTTAAGTGTTTTAAGCAGATTCAAGTTATTGGCATGACTGTCCTTTTCAGCCCAATTAATGCAGGATGGCAGGGGTTTGTGAATGCCTCCTAATACAGTTAAGAGTAGCAGAGCACCAATGATCATCACACTGAAGTTAGCAAGTACAGAGGTTGATTTCCACTAATGTAGGGGTTTTCTTTTATTTAATTGATCTGTCAATGCTTGCCATGATTTGCTACCTGAAAGTGAAGTAAGTTGATTCTGAGACATGCTCAAAATCTCTTGCAAATCTGTAATTTCTATAGATAAATTTATGTGATGACCTATTAAGTGGTTTTTAATTTTTTTTCTACTTCATAATGGGAATCATTGCTTGGGAGAGGAGTGATAGAAAAAACAGTTTCATTCCAATCACACTTTGAACCTTGTTTTAAATTTAGATTATATACCTGATCTCCCATTTGTGTAACAGCCATCTCTAAGTCATTAAGCCTATTGTTAATCTGCTCCCAATATATGCCTGACTAAGCCATAACACACTAGCATTATGATGGCAATTTCTAACATATTGTCGTGTTTGGATATTCTCATGTAGGGCAGTTCTTGCCACATCAGCAGCTGTAATAATACCTATAAGCCCTAATAAAGCAGCTATAATTAATCCAATTAAACATTTGGTTCTATTCAAATAATGATTTAGAAAGTTCCAAAGGATTTCATTCTCAGGGGAAGAGTGCCAGCAGTGATTCATGTGAATTGATGACATGGATGTCCTATTTGTACCACAGAAGAACTTTCCTATAAAACAGACTTTGATACACAAGTGTAAAGGGAGCAATTGCCTCAGAAAAATCATGTTTGATTAATGCTTGCTGTTCCTACTATAAAAACAATGGGATCCTGTACAAATACTTTAAGAAATTAAGTGGATTTTCTTTTTAAATTGCTAATATAAGTTTTATTGCCTTGCTGTTCAAAAATTGGGCTAGTTCCCAAAAATACATTCCAGAAATAATTTTTAGTTTTGTTAAGTTTAGTGTCCCACACTTGTGGGATAAATCTTCCCTGATGAGTCCTATTTAGTGACGTATTTATACTTATGACATCGCCAAATTTCTAAAAATTATGATAGCTCTCATTAGTTGTTTTTGTTGAATTACTAATTTTTCAACTTATGGTTGTGTTTACATTAGGTTTCGGTATCCCCATAAGGGCCTGATTCTTTAAAATTCTATAGGAATTATTAAAGAGCACAACCTCAGATGAAACATGGTATGTATGCCACTTATCACTTTGTACTATGATTTTGGGGCTCTATACATGGATCAATGGATCCTATGCATTTAGGTCATTCAAGAAAAGGAAATTTTCAATAAATTTCCCTTCCTTATCAGGTTTTAGGGGAAGCACGAATCAACGGGCCCAGGAAAATGCAGACTGATTAATATAAACAGGGTACGATTTGTCCCCCCAAGTTAACAATTCTAAAAGAGGTGAATTAGCAATATAAGCCCAATATGTACAATTATGTGAAAGTACACTTCTTACTACTGTGGTTCTCAAGGTAAGCATAGAAAGGAATAACTGTGTTAGAGTGACATTCTGCCTTTAAGAAGTTAGCTTCTTTTCTGCTTTTTCTGTCAGCTTCTTCGGCTTGTTTATGTCTAGGTTTCTGATGTCTGGACAGGACCCAAAGCTGGTCTCCTTTATCTGTAATGATAAGAGCAAAACCTCGTCCGTATATCCTAACTTAACTTCAGCCTTATCCCATCGATTATTACTTTTATGCTTTCAGTAAACTAGTTGTACAATATTTGTTTCTGTATTATTGCCTGATTTTTGCCAGAAATGCTCTGCTGCTGATGTATATGATTCTGAACTTTGGCTGAAAAAATTTATTGTAAATAATGCTTAATATAATTGTTCTCACACCTCACCATTTCCACCTTTTTTGTTTGGCAGGATTTATACAGATTTAAGTGTTAATTTTTTTAATGATAAGTATGCATACATTCACAGGCTTACTAAATCATGGGATACACTGATATTATTGGCTTATTTTTGGCTAGAGTCCTGGATAGATCCAAGATAAATGTTAATATATATTTAATTTAATAAACTTTTGACAATTAGGGTGAGAAACAAATAACATAACAAATTAAAAGTTTAAGTCAATATTGAAAAGTTACAGAATGACAGATAAATAGAGCAGTTTTATATATATATATATTTATATATATATTTATATATATAAATACCAATATTTAGCTTTTAACTGGGAAGTGTTGAAGTAGCAAAACTCTTCAAGTAGCAAAACTCTACAACAATGTAGAGTTTTGGTTGACTGCGTTTAGGATTAATGAATTTGAAACTATTATAGAGGCCAATTTGTGAGTATTTTGCTATTTCACAAGGAAGGGGCTAGTATCCTCAGGAAGGAACACATCACTCCCTCGACCGTACATTTTAATGTTTATGCATCAATCCCTGGGAGAATGGCCAGCTCCCCAATGGAGGAATACAACCCTTGTTGAAATGCACTTTATTTTTTTAATTTGTTACAAAACGTCTTTGATGTGCTTAATATTTTAATTTCCATTATTTTTCCTGAAATGTGAAAAGTGTTAAATAGCAAGGCATTGGTTTGTTGATTAACAAAGATTTCTGCATGATGCTTGATTTTAGGCTTGAACAATAATTACTAAACCTTTTTTTTTTTTTTAAGATATTTAGTTTCAGGACTGTTCAAATTAAAATCAAAAGATTTATATATATACTTAATAAAAGACCTTTATGTGTAACAAACAGGTTATTAAATTATTTATATATGCAATGTATTGTATTGAAGTTTTGAGTAATATTTAAGTATATTATACATAATTCATAACTACAGTAGATTATACAATAACAGACATCCAATGAATAAACTTTCATTTCTTAAGCATTTAAGATTCTTAGTAGCATTATTAGAATGACCTCAATCTTTTTAATTTTGTATACTTTGATGCATAGGTAAAAAGAAATTAGTATTTCCTATTTGGGCTGTGGGGTAATACATTAACATGTAATTTTAATACTTGCATTGGTTTTGCTGTTAACATTATAATTAGAATTGAGGCTGTTGCTTACAGTATTAATATAAACTTGATTTATTGTTGGCTATTTTACAGGAAGGGGATGTGGGCTGGCTTGACTTGTTTAAGAAAATATAAAAGAAATTTTAAGCAAGTTTTAAAACAAAGTGAGAGTGACATAACTGGATATTAATTTTTTGCAACAAAATAGCAATATTTGGGTCCACTGCATGCTGCAGTAGTGTTATTTTATTTTACTATAATTTACTGTTATACACTACCCTGTCAGCCTTTAATGGCTGCTTTCTTCCTGTAGTTATAACTAAAAATTATTATTAATAACATTATATTTTATTTAATGAAATATTAAATTAAATATAATTGAAACATTATTAAAAATTCAGGAATTTTATACACTTTTAAAGTATTCATATCAACTTTTTATTCACATAACTGTAATTGTTAAAAATGAGAAAAATTCTTTTAATTATACAACAGTTTTAAATACTTCATTAAACTGATATCACATGAACATAACTATTTTTAGTATTTTACTTGTTTTTTTAGGTAAAAGACCAAGTTATTTGTGACAGTTTGAAATAAAAGCTATCTTTCAGGATTTGACTTTGAGAAAGCAGGTTCAAACATTGTGTTCTCTTTTAAAGTGATAAGACCTGTTTCTTCTTGGAAACAATAAGATTAAAGTACAAGAAACTATTTTGATAAAACAGACTTGCTTTATTGCAAACTGATTTATTTTATTTCTTTATTTCATTTTTTTCTTTTTTCTTTTTTTTTTTTTTTTGGAGGGGAGAGCTTGAACCCAGTCCCTCACTACCACAAATTATGCAGTCGAGTTCCCACATTTGGGGAAATCGCAGGGATCAGCACATCCGGAGTGCAATGGATAAGCCTTGCCCTGGGAAAACCACCTTCGTGATCATGGTATCTCCCCTGCCAGGTAAGTATGCATACTGATTTTTGGGGAGAAACTTTGCAAACTTTTACTAAAACAGACAAATGGCTTGAGAATCTTTGAGAAAGAATAAAACTTTAACTTTATATTATTAGGTTGTTTGACATTAAAGCTTTTAAATTTTTTTAGATAGACTGCTTAAATTTTACTTATCTTTGACCACAAAAATTCCTTTTTCATAAGCCTTTTGCACTTTTATTTTTATGCAGGTTTTGTCCCACATTTTACTTTGTTTTAATAACTAGTTATTTTATCTTAGGATAAAATGACTTTCTTTACTTTAATAATAAAGCACATTCTATATACCTTCCATACTTTTAACCACATTGATTTTGGAAACTACTTCCAAGCAAACATCTAACAACATATTATTACCATCAACATTAAACAAACATGTTAGAATAATGATTTGAGTATAACTATTTTTATTATTTTAAAATAATATCCATATTTATCTATTAATAAAAGTGCTTATTTAATTTTTGGCCATTTGAATAGAGCTCTCATAATAATCTTCATTTATTAATTTCATATTCCCATCCAGTGGTATAAAAATATACACTGACACTGAACAAACAGACAAATCCAAAAAGAATTATGACACACTAACAGAAACATAAAGCTTACTAATTTGACCCATAATTTTCACTCCTTTGGTATGGCTATCTTGAAGACCTCCATCATTTCACATCTTTGATTTTACTGTTTTAAAGATCTTTTCTGGAATCTTTGTTACCTGTAATATATAAGCTTGTTCTTTGAAACACTTTTGTTCGTAATCAGCAACCAGCCAGGACAACTTAAACAGTCTCAATACAGTTAAGCTGTAAATTAGCACTTTATACAGATATTTAACATGTATATTTTGGATTACAACTCTTTAGGAGTACACTTAGGCTCAAAGTTCAGATTACTGTGGTAGGACTTTTAATTCCTGTTCTTAGTTTTGGGTATACTCAGTGAAGGAGTAATAAACTTAGTTTCAGCTGAGGAAGGATCGACAGCTGTACTACTTTTGGTAACAACCTTAAGTTCGGTTACAGGCTGGAGTGAACTGCTCTGTTGCTGACTAGGTAAATTTGAGCAAGGCTGGGAAATGTGCTCATATTGTTTGTCTAAGGGCATTCAGCACGCCCCACTTGGAAGATTCCTGAGTTATTAATGAGACTAC
>JAKSZT010039246.1:0-40357 GCA_026826555.1 Tolypeutes matacus
TATGATACTCTTTATTTCTGTGGGGTCAGTAGTGATATCACCTTGCTCATTCCTTATTTTATATATTTGCATCTGTTCTCTCTTTTTCTTTGTTAGTCTGGCTAAGGGTTTGTCTATTTTGTTGATATTCTCGAAGAACCAGCTTTTGGTTTTGTTTATTTTTTCTAGTGCTTTCTTATTCTGTATTTCATTTAGTTCTGCTCTAATCTTTGTTATTTCCTTCTTTCTACTTCCTTTAGGTTTAGTTTTTTGTTTTTTTTCCAATTCCTCCAAGTGTGCAGTTAGGTCTTCAATTTTAGCTCTTTCTTCTTTTTTAATATATGAATTTATGGCTATGAACTTCCCTCTCAGGACTGCTTTCGCTGCATCCCATAGGTTTTGATATGTTTTGTTGTTGTTTTCATTAGTTTCAAGGTCGTTACTGATTTCTTTTCAAATTTCCTCTTTGACCCACTGTTTGTCTAAGTGTGTGTTGTTTAACCTCCATATCCTTGTGCCTAACCTGTTTCTCTGGCCCTT
The DNA here is from genome assembly GCA_026826555.1 of Tolypeutes matacus. Classification (NCBI taxonomy): domain Eukaryota; kingdom Metazoa; phylum Chordata; class Mammalia; order Cingulata; family Chlamyphoridae; genus Tolypeutes; species Tolypeutes matacus. Next base: position 520 of record JAKSZT010039246.1, read on the forward strand.
ATTGATTTCCAACTTCATTCCATTGTGGTCAGAGAAATTACTTTTTATAATCTCAATCTTTCTGAATTCATTGAGTGTTGTTTTGTGGCCTAGCATGTGGTCTATTTTGGAGTATGTTCCTTGTGCACTGGAGAAAAATGTAAATCCCGCTGTATTTGGGTGTAGTGTTCTGTATATGTCTATTAAGTCCAAATCTTCTAATGTATTGTTGAGTTCCTTAGTTTCTTTATTAATAGTCTGCCTAGATGTTCTGTCTAATGATGATAGTGGTGTGTTGAAGTCCCCTGCTATAATTGTAGAGGAATTTATTTCTCCTCTTAGTTTTTCCAGAGTTTGCCGCACGTATTTTGAGGCACCTCGATTAGGTGCATAAATGTTGATGATTGTTCTCTCTTCTTGAGATATTACTCCTTTTACTAATATGTAGTGTCCATCTTTGTCTCTTACAATAGTTTTGCATTTAAAGTCTAATTTGTCTGATATTAGAATAGCTTCTCCTGCCCTTTTTTGGCTATTGTTAGCTTGTAAAATGGTTTTCCAGCCATTCACTTTCAGCCTCCTTGAATCCCTGGGCAGAAGGTGGGTTTCTTGTAGACAGCATATAGATGGATCATATTTTCTTATCCATTCTGCCTATCTGTTTCTTTTGATTGGTGAATTTAATCCATTAACATTGTATTATTACTCGTAACGAATTTCTTACTTCAGTCATTTTTTCTTTCGGTTAATGTATGTCATATGTTGTTTTGTTTCTCTTTTTGAGTTTTCAGTTGTTTTTAAACTCTCCTCCAACTCTCTCTCCTTTGTTTTTTCCTTTCAACTTGTAGAGATTCCTTTAGTATTTCTTGAAGTGCTGGTTTCTTCTTGACATACACTCTTAATTGCTGTTTATCTGTGAATATTTTGAACTCTCCATCATTTTTGAATGCCAATTTTGCTGGATAGAGAATTCGTGGCTGGAAGTTTTTTTCTTTTAGTGTTTTGACTATGTCATACCACTGTCTTCTTGCCTCCATGGTTTCAGCTGAGAAATCAGCACTTAATCTTATTGTGCTTCCCTTGTATGTGATGGTTCTCTTTTCTCTTGCTGCCTTGAGTATTTTCTCTTTGTCTTGAGCATTGGACAATTTGACAAGTATATGTCTTGGAGTTGGCCTGTTGGGATTTATAGTATTTGGGGTGCGCTGTGCTTCCTGGATCTGCACATCCATCTCTCTCAATAGAGTTGGGAAATTTTCAGCCATAACTTCCTTCAACACTCCTTCTGTTCCCTTTCCCTTCTCTTCTCCTTCTGGGATGCCCATAATGCGTATGTTTGTGCGTCTTGCATTATCGGTTAATTCCCTGTGACCATACTGGATTTTTTCTATCTTTTTTCTATTTTTTCTACAATCTCTTTGATTTCAACTGTATTGTCTTCCATATCACTAATTCTTTCCTCTGCCTGTTCATTTCTGCTGCCATGTGAGTCCAGCATCTTTTTCATTTCTTGACTTGTGTCTTTGTTCGCCATCATATCCATTACCTTTTTAGGTGTGCTAGCTATTTCTTCAGTATGTTCTCCCAGTGTCTTCTTTATATCCTTAATCTCTTCCTTCAGTTCTTTAAGTTGGTCCATGATATTTGTTTGGAAAGCTTTGATTAGTTGTTTGATGTACTGCATTGATTCCTGGTTTTTATTTTGTGCACTGGACTGGTCCATGTTTTCCAGTTTCTCAGAGTCATTTGTATTTTTCTGTTGCCCTCTGGTCATCATATTATCTTGATGGGTTTGTTCAGTTGATTAGCTTTTCTCTATTCTCTAGAATTTTATTTAGCTGTTGGTTTTGCGTGTGAGTTAAGTTTTCTCTTTGGCAGTTTTTCTTCTTATTTTATTTCCTTGCTTCTTTCTATGTTCCCTTGAAGGCAAAAGGTTAGGGCCAGAGGAATCAAAAGGTGTAAGGAAGGGAGAAGGATAATAGAAATATTGATAAAAGTTAGAAGAGGGGCAAAATGAGACTTAATGAGATGAATATTTAACTTGAATAGGCAGTGTAGAGTACTAGGAAAAAATATTGAGTTCCTACAATGGACTGGGAAAACAAATGGAGGAATATATATATATAGTGATTTAGAAGGCTAGAATTATGAGGAGGGAGAGAAATATTAGAGAATGGTCTGAAAGGAAAAAGTTAATACTAATAAAAAAAAAAGAAGAAGAAAACAAAATAGTTGGGATAGAAATTGACACCCTTAAGTTGTGGGCCTATGAAAAAATGTTGTCTCTAAGAGCCACAACAGAAAACAGAAGGCAGAAAGATGCAGGAAGGATAAGCGATAGTTTGTAATACAGAATCAATATATACAGTGAGTGGGAAATTGCTGAATAAGAAGCCCAGCAAATAAGCGACCAGCTGGCAGCACCTATTTTAAAAAAAAAAATAGAAAGAAAAAGGAAGGGGGGAGGAAAACGGGAATAATTGCAATAGACCAGAAAGTAACAGAGAGCAACCAAAGATCCACACAGGTGAGCAGTCAAACAGAGCTAAGGGGGGTCAATGATTCCCCTAGGGTCCAAGTGGATCCTTCCTGCCTACTTGTGTTTATCAATGAATTTCCCCACAGGGTTATATATGCAGGTCCTGAAGCAGCTTTAGCTATTAAACTAAATTAAAAAGAATTTATTTTTCATTTGTTGAGGTGACCTCACTTTTTTTTTTTTTTTATTTAGCCAAATGCAGGACCCAAAATAATTCCTCCTCTAGACCAAACCCCTTACGGAAGGGACCCTAGCTGGGCCCGTGGAAATTAATCAAGCACGTCCCACTTTCCGGACTCCCCAGGTTAGCTAAAGCTCTGATGTTAGTCAGTGAGGAGTGCTAAAGATGGCAGATTCCGCCCCTTCTGGCGCCGAGCTCCAGTGTCACCGGGCTGCTCAGTAAATCAGTTTGAATGCAGATTTGTGTCTGCTCTCAGCCTAATGCTGCTTCATGTCGGCTATCTGCTCCCCAAAGCTATGGGGCAGTGCAGGCAGCCAGATCAATGTCTAAAAATATAAAATACCCTTCCCTGTCTTCCAACAGAACCCTCCCTTTTTTGGGAAGTGTCCCTTCATCCTGGCTCCGCAACGGCCCAGGTCTTATCCCTGGGTGGCTAGGGAAATCAGCTGCGTTGGCTGACCAAAATCCCCCCTCCGGTTCACTGGGTGCTGATTAGTTCGTTTGCTCTGTTCACACAAGTTCCAAGGGGCGCCAGGCAGCCAGATCCCCAGAAAATAAAACTTTTTCGCCCCACCCGCGGCTCCAAATGGCCGTTTTATTTTTTTTTTCCTAACCGCGGGCTCAGCCGCCTGTGCCAACCAACACCGGCAGCCTCAAAACTCACGAATCTCCACCGTTCGGTCCACGCGGCCGATCCGCGCAGATAGATGTCCCAAGCCTCTCACTCCACGTGTGCACAGCACAGACCCCTGGGCAGGACCCCGTCCCCAATCCGCCTTGCTCTGGGAGCTTGCAGTGTGTGCCCTCCTACACTAACGCCATCTTGGCCCCTCTGTCTCTAATATGTCTTGACATAGATGCCTTAGAATCTATTTTGCTTTGAGTTTTTGGAGCTCCTGGATGTATATATTTTGTATTTGATTAGATTTGGGGATTTTGTTCATTTTTTTAAATTGATATGCTTTTTCTGTCCCTTTTGCTCCCTCCTGTCTTTTTGGAACTCAAATGATGTATAAGTTAGTAGATGTCTTAGTGTGCCACATATCCCTCAGCACTTGTTCATAGTTTTTCATTTTTTCTTTCATCTCACACTAGATAATTTCATTTATCTTCCCTTCCAAATGGCTCTTTCTTTCTCCTGTGTATTCAAATCTGCTGTTGAGTCCATCTTATAAGTGTTTCATTTCAATAAGTTACTTTGCAACACACAAACTTCTGTGTGCTTCTTTTTTCATAATATATTTTTATTTTATCCAGAGAATGTTTCCCTCATTCCTTTAGTTCATTTAATATGGATCCTTTTACTTATTGAACATGTTCAGGATAGTTAATTCAAAATCTTCAATAGTTCCAAATTATGCATTCCCTCTGGCATAGTCTCTAGCAAATTCATTTTTTCCCTCTAATTGGTTTTTACTGCCTTGTTTCTCCATTGGTTTTGTAGAGAACTGGACATTCTGAGTATTATGAGGCTAATACTCCTGAAATCTAATTATTCCACTTCTCTGGAATTGCTAGGTTTGTGTTGTTTTTCGTTGGCTGGAAACATCGATTTCTGACATTTCCAAACTCTTTTTGCTCAAAAATGGAAATGGAAAGGGAAATTAGAAACACATAAACTGCCTTTTTAAGACTCTTCAGTGTCTTTTTCTGGACAGGGTTTGGAAACATGTATGCCCTCAAAGGTAGTACTACCCAATGATCTGAGTTAGGTGACCAATACTGATCAACAGTGAAAATTGATCAGACCACACCTCCCCAAAATTTGGAGGACTATTTCTTTGTACCCCACCCTGGCACAGGAAAGCTGTACATAAGCCTGGAATACAGTCTCCACTGCTGCCTATCAACTGTCTGGTAGGTGATAGACATAGCACAATGGATAAAATTCACCAGTATTTACTGCAATTTACCAGTTTCTTCATCCAGTTCTTCACTGGATGCTTCACCATGTTCCACTAGACCCCAAAGTTTCAAAATAGTTGATACAAATGGTTCCTTCCATGTCAATAGTCATTTTATTGCATTGACTGATCCATGGAGTTCCTTCTCCACCATCTTCCCTCAATTGTCTATCTATCAATTTTTGACAGTGAGTTATGGATGCCTCCTCCTATTATTCTTGATTGTCTATATCTCTCTTAATATTATTAGATTTCATAGGAGTGAAACTCCATGGTTGCAGTCATGGTTCTATTTTCAGAACCTGGTCTGAGTACTGACAGTAACACTTCCCAATGTGTGAGGTTTTGGGCAAATGTATGGATTCCCTTCCCCTCAATTTCTTCATCAAGAAAACAAAGCTAAGTACAATGACATGTGTGCAGTCCTAGCTTGTTGTCGGTCCTTACATAACAGCTGAGATAGATGGATGTAATTAGGTTCTATTCGGGAAACTTGAGGCTTCCCTCTGGGCTGGATTTAGGGTCCAGCAGACTGCTTGCCACATCACAGGGACAGCACAAATATTTGTTCAATGAAGACGGCAACCTAAGCCCTGTTTAAGGAAACTCATAAAATGTCAAGCAAGTTGGAAATGAACACAAATAGCTCTTTTTATGTCAGTTTGAATCCTTATTTCTCCATGTGTTGAACCACAATATCAGAGGTGGGGTCTGCCACCTACTTAGCTCACATCCTTGCCATGTGCCTGGGCAAAAAGTTGCTGTGCACATGTGGGTTATTTGAGAAATGCATCTCTGTTTGTGTGGTGAGGGTAAAACCTGATGGAGAGTGGAAAGTGAAGCTCAGCACAGACCAAAAAGCAACAGTGAGATATTGGCAGCTTTATTTTCCTATAATTTATTGTATACCCCATAGACTTGTAGGAGAAACAAAATCTGGACTATGTGTAGGACCCCTTTTGTTCCAGAGGGTGGCACCTGAGTTTCAAGGCTGTCTTGGGAAGGTCTATCCAAATGTCAAGGCTCCAGTTCAGTTGGTGTGAATCTTCAGGGGATTGGGGACAGGCATCTCTCACTGTGACCCTTTGTCCCAACCCCACTCTTCATCTCCTCCTTTCCAGACCCCTATCACCTCTTTCAAAGCCACATATACTCTTTCTGGGTTGGTGTCATATAAGCAGATACCTGCAGAAACTTCTGAGGTGGAAACAAAGACCTGACACTGGAATGGAGGTAAGAAGCACCTAATCCCTCCAAGGCCCTCCCTCTGGGCACCTGCTTACTCCAAGTGGAGCAGAGTCATCCAGAAGCTGGGTTGTCCTGAGAGTTCTGATTGTGTCCTGCTCCATCTCATTCATCAGCTGATCAGTGTGGAATACTAATGCCACCAACTGGTGTAATATTAAGGCAGCACCTGCCCCTGCTTTTCTGCACCAAAAAAACCCCTAATATCACTGCTCCCTCCCAAACTTGGGCTGTACTTTGTTTTTGGTTTAGCCTTTACCATACTCAAAGTCAAGTAAATGCAAGAATAGGATGCATTCAGGGTGCTTTCTGTGGAGGAGAGATGGGGACATACAGGCATGGCCTCCCAGTCTTCTGAATCTCCCCCTATCTTGTAAATGGTCCTTCCCAAGGAAATATTCCAGTCTGTTTCCAGTCTGATCTGCATCATGTAGATCATCTCCTTCCTGGACAAAGGTCCCCTTTGCTGGTCATCTCTCCATAGGCTGAGTATTGGGTGCTCCACTGTCTGTGCACTCTGCAGGCTTTGCTTGGGCAAAGGAACCTCAAGCTTAGCTTCACATTGATGGCTGGACCCCAGATACCTGAACCATCTGGAGAAGAGCACATTACACTATAATGAGGCTCTTCCTGACCATAGGACAAATATATGCATTACTAGGTGCTCAGAATAGTTTATTGACCAATTCCTATGGATAATGAGGCTTATAGTGTATAAATGATGGCTCCAAGTTGGGGATCTTGGGATAACTTTGAAATCAGTGTTTCAGGGACCTTAATCACTGCTTATTTTCTTAAATCAACTTCATCCTCTTAAAAATCAGTCTATTCAGTCAAGAAATAAAGGTGTAGCTGATGATTATATCTAATCTAAATGAATTGAAATATATATATATCAAATTCTTGAGTCATTGAAATTCCATTGCATTACCTATCAAATGAAATATATCATTGTCATTCAGAGATTAAAATATTCATTGATTGATACAGTCAAAGGACACTAGAATATTTTGAAAAATATAAGGTACCCAGTGTTTCATTTTTACAAAGGACCACATTAAATTAATGACCCACTTGCTTGTTTTATAATGACACATTTTTGTCTTATTTCCTAATGTTGGTTACTATGATAAATTGCTTTCCTTGTCTATATTATTGTCATATGTCAACATACTGGACACATTATAAGAAGACCACTGTTAGATACTCAGTTAACCAGTTATGAAAATTTTGGTTGCTCAGGGAAGCAACAGGCTACAGTGAACTCAATGCACTGTCACCCATACAGGCAGCAATGCACCTGGCTCCACATCTTTCTATTCTGATCTTCCTGAGGAGCTGAGAGCTTCATGACCCAGATCTGGGATCAACTATTTTGAGAGGCCTGGGGCTGGGGCTGCTTTGCATATGCTGAACTTCACCCCTCCTTTGTTTCCTGATGCTGCATCTGATGCATCACTCAAGTGCAGGTCAGCATGTCTCCCAGAGGTATATGGCCACTCATAATACTGCAGAACCTTAAAGACTGAGTGATTAAAAAATTGCATCTTATCAAAGTCAACATCTTCAGTGTTAAGTCATGTTGACAGCATGCACTTATGAGGGGATGTGATGAGAAGGGCACTTTAACTCTGTTGTCTTCCTCCCAAACCCATGGCCTCAGATTATTCATAAGGAAAACAGCAGACAAATTCCCATGGAGGGGCCACCTACAACATCCCTGGCTGTTCCTCCTCAAATGGTCAAGTTTATCTAATAAGGTCATTCTGAGAAAATCTCACCACCAAGCAAAACCCAAAGAGATGTGACAACCAAATGCCATGTGGTGTCTGGGATGGAAGCTAAGACAGAAATGGGTCATTTGGGAAACCTGAGGAAATCTCTATAAACTGAGTACTTTAGTTAGCAGTGATGTATCATTATTAAATATTTCATTGTGACAAATGTTCCATACTAATGCAGTATAACTACAGGGCACTGTGCATGTAGTATGCAAAAGCATTCCATACTACCTACCCATATTTCTGTAAGTCTACAACTACTGTAAGAAATGAATTTAATTTTTGCATGACTGATCATGCACAGGCCCTTGTGTAGGTTAGCAGAACAAGAATGATCCATCCACGGGGTCTGGTCTGAGTGACCCCATCAGCTCCCACATAAAGCTCAGGCCAATATGCCAAGATGCTTACCCTGAGCAGTTGGGCCTGGGAGCTCCTCCACATGGCCTCAGCTCCCTAGCCTGCCCCTGTCCCTTCCTCAGGTCCCAACCAAGCTCCTGCATGGAGACTGCACACACTTGGCTGGAGGTAATTGGTCCTTGAGGGCTACTCCTGCTCTTTGACCCCTCCTTGCTCCCCAGTGACTTAGGTGTGCACCCTATGCAGTTGGTCCTGATTGATTTAAATGACAGCAGCAAACAAAGGAGGAAACAAGTGGTAGGAATTAGGGCTTTTAAACCCAGACTTCTATCTCCCCTTTAATAAGGGTAAGAATATTTTTTATCTTTCATGACAATGTAAACGTCTTCAATTTAGATAAAAAGCAGTTTGAGGCCCATCCTTTATAACCCTTTACTTTTGGGCTATCTTTCCTAACTTTACTTTCAATGTTTCTGAAAATATGGCTTTGGGTTGTTCCTGGCTAGTTTTAGTGTGGAAAACATGTTCCTGAAATTGCTTTGCTCCTGTCTACTCTTTCAGTTTGAAATGCTGAAGTGCCCCAAGCCTCTCTCTCCAAGCTCCTTGGCCTGCTGACACTGTCATCATCTGTTCAGTTGATTGGTAAGAGGGGAAAACAGCACCTGTGTTTTTGATGCAAGAGTAGGTGAAGTACTTTAACATAAGCCACTCTGGCTTCACAAAGTGGAGATGACTGACTCAACTCCCTCTTAAACTGGGTAAAGAGGTATTGAGTTGAGTGTATGGGTGCACAGACAGATTGCACTCTGAATGATAACAGTGGACTCAGGAGAGAAAGGCCAAAGGACATAATGTTCAGCTATTCATGGTTCCATGCATTGTGGAGAAGGGTGGGGAAGAGCTGGTCACTGCTTTGCTCCAGTGGAGACCCTTGGATGTGAGAACCCTGGGATTGAGGAATCCCCACTCCATCTTGCTGGACCATTAGCACTCCAGTTCTGCAGAGACACAGTTTGGGCTCAGGTCAGCAGGCTGTGCACTCATTGGCCTTTGTATGGGTGGGGGCAGAGATTGAGGAACATGAACAGGCTGGCTTCAATAAGCATGGTCACAGAACCCCCAACATATCTGTTCCTGAACTGAAATCCACCATGGTGTGAATGTCCATGGCCAGGTATAAATTTCTGCAAATCCTCAGCATCTCTGTTCATGAGATACTGGAGAGGGACTAGCCCCCTGGTTAGGAAAGCTCCTTGTTCTCAGGGAGTCCTTACCTACAGGGAAACTCAAGGGCAGGTTCTCCAACCCTCCCTCTTTCCTGGGAAGCCTGGACTGAGGTGTGCCAACCACAGAAGAGGTGAATGAAATGTTCACCTTGGGGTTGATAGAACAGCAGTTTCTTGGACCCAGTGTGGGGAGCTCACGGAAGACAGAATCTATCTATGATGCATCCCAACCTGCCCCAGCTTCCTGGTTTAGGGCTAGGATTCTGGAGAGGTTTGTGATGTTGAGGGGTCTCAGAGGCCTGGGAACTGGGTGAATGTATTGACAGGAGGTCCCAGGAAACACTGAATTTATATTCTTCATTTCTTTGCTTCATCCCTATCCCCTGGCACAGCCTGGCACTTATTTAAGGAAGAAAATTATCACTTAGTTCAAGAGAACCTGGATGGGGTTAGAATCAGGAGTTGGTCTCCTGCTGGCAAAAGGTTCCAGCTGCTCAAAGAGCAGCCCTGGATGTCTATAACCCTGAGCCCACACAGTCTGAAAATAGTCCTGAAGTGGACCAGGCAGGGTTAGGTTTTTCAGGTTTTGACTGAAGGGCCTGCTGCCAGGTTACTCACAGCTGTGGTCTGACGGTTCCCCCTTCACCTGCTATGAGGCCTGCAAGACTCAAATTGCTCTGGTGCATCAGACTACTTCCCATGCTGTACCATGAGCTGCTGATCCCCTTAGAATATGCAAACCCCCTAAGTTAGCCCAATTTCTGCCCATCTTGACCTCTCTGCAGGTGAGAATTCCATCCTGTGCTTGAGGCAGTCTTCTCTATGAAGCCTCACCTTGTCCTCAACCGAATTGATTTTTCCACTTTGGGAGTTCTGAAGCCTGGAGCACGTTGGTCAATCTGTGCTTCATGATCAATCTCCCAGTAGCTTTCACATGCCTGGATAATATAGGAAATGTTCACAATTTAAGTGAAAACAGTCTGTATTTTTTGTGATAATGTATGACAGTGCAGGCACAGCCACATACAAGAAGGAGAATCTGTCATGGGGAGGGTGTCTGTGTGGCTGAGATGGATACAGGAAGGGCTCCAGAAGGGAGGGTTAATCTTCTGATTGTCTCACTTAGTGCAGGGGCATACATTAAAACCCTAGTCATGTTTGCTTCCTAGGCCAATGGCACCACCACAAACATATTCTTAGCTGAACTGGCATGCAGAGAGGATTCATTTCCCACCTGGGCCTTGTGCTCCCCTCTGCGAGGCACTGTTTGCTTCTGAGGACACCTTGGAGAGGTTGACCCACCCAATGGCAACAAACAACCACACAGTTGTGGTGGAATTTTTCCTGCAGGGTTTCTCAGAAAACCTCCAGTTCCAGGGTATTTTCTTGGTTCTCTTCCTCCTCCTTTACCTGATGGCTCTTACTGGGAACTGCCTCATCCTCATGGCCATCTGCCTGAATCCAGCCCTCCACACACAAATGTACTTCTTTCTCAGCAACCTGGCCATTGTAGACATCATTGGCACATCCACTGTTCTCCCCAAGTTGCTGGAGAACCTGGTGGGCAAAGGTTGCATCATCTCTTATGGGGGTTGCATGACCCAGCTCTTCTTCATATCATGGGTACTTGGGACTGAGCTGCTGCTGATCACAGTCATGGCCTATGACCGTTATGTCGCCATCTGCCAGCCCCTGCAGTACTGCACACTGATGAGCAAACACCTTTGTGTCCTGCTGGCAAGCAGCGTGTGGTTGTTTGGTGGAATCAACAGTTCTGTGCACACTGGCCTGATGGCACAGCTAACTTTCTGTGGCTCAAATCAGATCCATAACTTCCTGTGTGAAATCCCCACACTGCTGATGCTCGCTTGTGGCCCTACATACCTGAACAACATCATGGTTGTCATCGCAGATGTTTACTTTGGGGTGCTCAATTTCCTCCTCACCATGGCTTCCTATGTCTTCATCATTGCCAGTATCTTGCGTATCCGCTCAGTTGAGGGCAAGCGCCGGGCTTTCTCCACTTGTTCTTCTCATCTTTTGGTGGCCTGCATGTACTACTCTACTATCATCTACACCTATATCCTCCCTGGTTTTGGGTCCTCTGTGAAAAATGGCAAAGTGGTTGCCATCCTGTACACAGCTGTTAGCCCCACTGTGAACCCCCTTATCTACACTTTGCAGAACAAGGATGTAAAAGCAGCCCTCAGGAAGGTTTTTCCACATTTGGTAAGTGAAAGGAAAAGGCCAATGTGAACTTTGCTCAGTGTTCATTTAAAAAAAATGACTTTGAAAATCTGATGCAAGAGGCAGGGGAAAGAATGTAGTTCATGTGATAGATTCATAAACAATGTGTTCCCCTAATGGGAACTGGCCAGCCTTTTACATGGGAACTTTAACTAAATTATCCAAGTAGCTAACTGTGAGTGTTCTCAGGGCTTCAGGGACCTGGATGTGATGGAGAAAGGCAAGGAAGCCTGAGTGGCCAGGAGGAACAGCAGAAGTCTCATTAAGATATGCCAGTGGGTTCCGTGTAATATTTTAGGTAATCTAAGCACCTCTTAAAATATATGTATATATATATATATATATATAAATAACATTTTTGTAAGCAAATACACATATATGCATATATATTTATATATCATTTTACAAATGTTTGTATGTATTGTGAGAATTTTGATTTTTACCCATAATAAAAAAAATAAAAAAAAAAAAAGATATGCCTGAAAAACCCTCCCTCCTATGTCAGCCAACATTTGCACACACCTTTGTGTACCAGGGAACAAGGTTCTATCCTCGATATGTGGATATGGCTGTCCACTTTCTCTCTCAGGGTGGAAATCTCAGGTTCTTGAGTGAGGCCTATTAAGTCCACTGCTTACTACATTCTGACATGGGGTTTCTCCATATCCTGCTCTCAATAACCTCACCAGGACCCTGGGTCTCTGACCCACCTCCCTTGGTATGATATTGGTGAAGAGACAAGAAGCCCTGCCCCTCATTATGTTTGTGAGGTTTTGAGGTTTTGATACTGTGAAGTAAACAAGAGATGGCATCATGCTGTCTTTCATTTTAGTGACATGCAGAAAAGAGGTGATTTTTTTTTTTTATTCATTCCTTCCTTTTATGAATGTGCACCACCATCCTTTAACTGAGAATATTTACCTTGCTGGAAGGAGTTGTTTTTGATCCTTAGTTTGGACAAAAGCTTTTCAACATTTTTTCTAAAGAAATCAATTTTATTGATACATATTAATAAAACATACAATTCATACAAAGTGTAAAATCAATGGTATTTGCTATAATCACATAGCTATGCAGCCATTACTTCAATCATTATTGGAGCATTTTCATTATTTCAATAATAATAATAAGCAAAAAACAGGCAAACAAACAAGAAAAGCCCTCACCTCTCAATCTCTATTTCCCCTGCTGTACATAGCTTCTATTTCGGGTTAGTCTTGCACACTTACTTATTTGCTTATTAAGTAGTTTTATTAAGATATATTCACGTATCATATGATCTATCCAAATTTCAACATTATTTTTTATGGATGCAATTCCTTCTCAATGTCATTAGTAATAGTATCGTTATAATTATTATTATTAGCCTTATTAGCTTCTGACCTCTGAATGTTTCCATTCTTCACCCTTCAGCCTCAATTCTCTTCTATTATATTGATATTTATATTCCTGCCAACATGTGCCTTTATAATTCTTGCCAATGACACCTAAATTTATACCACAGTCCATACTCATCTCCAGATCCAAATCAATTTTTATAACTGCTTAGTTACCGTAGCCCTTGAAAGTTTTCCAAGAATGCATTCAACAGTCTAAATGTACAATCTTCACTTCCATCAACACATCTGGTTTTAAGAATCAATTACAATTACTGAAAAATTTTTGACCCGCTTTTCTAGCTTCTCTAGCCATAGCATCCTCAAATTACATTGAGTTAATCTGAATACCTCTCACATCTGATGTTTCTCCCATCTCTAACACTCACCCCAAGATGCCTGGCAGACTCAACACATTTCACATTATTTTTCTACATCTATTTTTTTTTTAAAGATTTTATTTATTTATTCATTTATCCCCCCCCCTTGCTGCCTATGCTCGCCGGGCCAGCCAACCACGCCACGCGGGCGGGCCCGCCCTCACCAGGAGGCCCCGGGAACCGAACCCGGGACCTCCCATATGGTAAACGGGAGCCCCACTGATTGAGTCACAGCCGCTTTCCTACATCTATTTTTTATTTTTCTTTATTTCTGATGGAGTTTTAGATTACATATGAGTTGAAATATAAAGTACCTGTGACTTCTTTCCCATAGCAAAATATCTTTTGTTTCATTCATATTGTTGATATTTGTATTTATCATCTGCCACCATCTGTATTTATCATTAACTCTTGCCGGTGATAACTAATTACAGCGTTTATCATTAATTTGTTCCTTTTATTTTTATTATTATGCCATTGTATGAATATGGTACATTTTATTTATCCATTCATCTTTTAATGGTTATTTGTGTTATCTCTAATTTTAGCTGTTAGGAACATAATGTGAATAAAGCCATCTCTAAAATGACCACCAGAGGAGGGATGTCAATGGTCCACCTAGGTTAGAAGTGTATGTTTAAGTGAATCTCCATGTCCTGCCAGAACATAGATTCAGTCACCTGCAGTGCCTTCAGCCTTCCAGGTGACTGGACACATAGGGTGCTGCACTCACTTCGGCCCTTTGACAAAAGCTGCTGTGGAGTCAGGTTTTGTGTCTAAAACTTGATGGAGAGCTGAATGCAAAGTTTTAGATAGACCCAGGAAAGGTGAGTGAGTAATGGGCAACTTCATTTTTCTATAATTCATTGTAGACCCCATTTGCCTTGTGGCAATAACATAATCTGGCCCATTTGGAGGTCTTTTTTAGCAGGATCTGGGATGAGGCATTGACAGGTGTAGGCCTATCTGGTCCTAGGGCTCTGACCCAGTTGGTTTGTATCCTGATGTCAGTGGGGTGAGCCAGGCAGGTCTCACTGTGACCCTCCTTCCCAATTCCCCCAGTTCCTCCTCCCCAGCCACCTCCATTTCCTTCTTCCAAGGCCTGTGCACCCTTTCTGGGGATGGAAGCATGAGGGGAGATCTCTGCAATTGCTTTTGAGGCAGAGACAAAGATCTGAAACTAGAACTGAGGCAGAAAGTGTCTTTCACTTCCAAGGCCCTCCTTCCAGGCATCTGACTACTATAAGGGGAAGAGAGGGAAATCCAAATGTTCTAATTTACCACATGATCCTCCTGCCTTCTGCTCCATATCCCTCTCCAGATGGTTACCTTGGAAGTTGGATACTCATGCCCCTACTGGGTTTAACCTTCATGGGAGATCCTGCCAAATTTTCTTGTCTGTACCCTCAACCATTTGACCTCACAGTGTACCTTCACTGCTTTCTCACAGACATGGGCTGCTCTTCACACATTGCTCAGCCTCTTCAATTGTCAAAGGCATTCAAATGCATGAATCAGCTTCGGGCAATGTGCTTTCTGCAGGGGAAAGAAGGGGAGATACAGGTGAGACCTTCTAATCTTCTGTATCTCTCTCTGCCTTTTAAATGGTCCTTCCGAAGAGGACATTCCTGCCTGTTCCTGTAATCATGTATCTCACTCCCCTCCTGGACTGAGATCCACATTGCTGATCTCTCTGCAGGCTGAGCACAGGATCCCCCACAGTCTACTGGCACTGCTTGAGTAAGGTAACCTTGATCTAAGCCTTGCTCTGTGCACTGGACATGCTCCTTGCAAACCTAAAATTCTCTGGGGAAAAGTGGTCATTGCACTGTCATGAGGAACTTCCCAGACACAGGATATATGTATGTGTGTACTAGGTGCCCAGAAAATTTTATTAACAAATTCCTATGGGTAAAGAAGTGTATAGGTTATAAATGATGGTTATGTGTTTGGGACCTTGGAACAACACTGAAATCAGAGTGGAAGGGACATTGATCAATGAATATTTTCAGGCTCAGGCCAATGGGGCAAGAGATTTTCTCCAAGTAGTCATGCCTGGATGACCCAACCTCTGGCCTCAGGGCCCTGGCTTTCTCTTGGCCACTCCTCAGGTCTTCACCCAGCCCTGGCCTGAAGACTGCACCCACAGGACCCTTGTTTACTTCTGGAAAGGAGTATTTGCTACCTGAGGTCCACTCTTGTTCTTTGGTCCCTCTTGCTTATGAGAGACTTTGGCTTCCAACATGAGCAGATGGTCTTGATTTAAAAGAGCAGGAAAAATTGGAGGCACCAAACCCACAGTACAGGACTTTCAACCCTAAGGTTATAATTTCCCTTTATACAAGGTAAGGATAATTTTTATCTTTCATGAAAATGTCAATGTCTTTGATTAAGATAGTAAGGAATTGGAGACATATTTTTGGGTAACATGGAAAATTTTAATCATGAGCAAACATTTGTTTATCTCTTGCTTTTTGGACAATTTCTGAATTTTCCTATCAATGTTTCTGAAAATATAAATTTAGTGTAAGATCTAACATAATATATTGTGGATAAAATGCCCTGCAACCTCTTTGTTCATGTCTTTTACAAATTTCATTTTGAAGTGCCGAAGTGCCCCGAGAGTCTCAGTTCCTTCACTATGCTTTCTCTGCTTCCTTCCTTCACAGCTGTTGGTAAGAAAATCACAAACAGTGTTTGTGGTTTTGCTCTCTATAATTCATCATAGTCTCTAAAATAAATAGTTCAGGTTGCAGGAGCTGGCTGACTCAGTTCAGTGTGAATCTGGGGTGGGAGGCACCAGGGTGAATGTGTGAATGAATGTGCAAGAAGAGGGCACCCTGGAAGTTAGCAGTGGACTGCAACTTGCAGTGACCAGCAGGCTTGGTCATCTGTACCTACATGGAAATGGTCCTTTGTGACATGGAGAAGGGTGTGTGGGGAGTGACTGTTGCATGGCTTGGATGGTGACCCTTGGATGTGAGCATCAGGGGATTGGGGAACCTCTACTCCATCCTGCTGCATCATTAGCACTCCAGTTATGCAGGACCACATCTTGGGCTTAAGGCAGCAGCCCATGCATTCATAGACCTTTGTAAGGACCAGGGACAAAGAGGGTGAGGGGAGTGGACTGGGCACAGTTGGCACTGTCTCAGAACCCGTAACATGCCTGAGCCTGCACTCCATCTACCACCTGTTCACAGCCAAATACATATTTCTGCAAATCTTCAGCATCTTTGTTCATGGAACACTGGGGAGAGACAAGAAAATGGTTAGATATGCACATATTGAATGTTCCTTGTACAGAGAAAATGGTTAGATATGCACATATTGAATGTTCCTTGTACTCAAGGAGTCCGTACCCTCCAGGAAGCTCCAGGCTTGGTTCCCATGCCCTCCTTCTTCTCCAAGAAGCCTGGGCCTGGGGAGTGTAAGGCATCAGGGGAGGGGAGAGAAATGTTCCCTTTTGTGTAGATGGATTGGCAGCTCTATAGGCCTGGGGTGTCTAGCTCAAGGAAGACAGTATCAGCTTGCTTCTCCTTAAATACTTCATTGTGATATTCATTAATTGGTGTAAAACAGTTGTTAACAGTTTCTTTTCACTTTGACATAAAATTCTCAATAAAATAAATATATCAATAAATTTGGACATTTTCTGAGTTTTGTCAGGTGCATAGAGCTACAAAACCCAAACCCCTATCAAGATATAGAACATAACTATTACCTCAGAAGGTCCCCTTCTGCCAGTATCAAGTCAATTCATATTCCATACTGAAGCTATCTTCTTCTGATTTTTTTTAGCATTGATCAGAATGCATGATCTAGAACCTCATATAAATAGGATTATAGATTACATGAAGCCTCTATCTTAGCATGCAATTTTTGAGGTTCATTTATGTTGTTGCATGTATAACTAGTTTGTGCATTTTTATTAGTGTTTATTTTATGACTATACCACATTTTCCTTATGCATCCACCTGTTGAGGGACACTTGTTTTTTTCTAACTTTTGGATATTATGAATAAAGCTGTTATGAAAATCTAACATAACATCTGTCCTTCTGCAGATGTGTTTTTGTTTATCTTGGTTAATTGAATAGGAATGCAAGCACTCTATCTTAGGGAATGTTTGTTTGACTTAGTAAGAAACTGTCATTGTTTTTTTTTCAAGTGGTTATACCAGTTTTGCAGTTCTACCAGGAATAAATGAGAGTTCTGGTTGATCCACATTCTCATGAACAAATGATATTATACAGAGAAATGTTTAAAAAATTTGAAATCTAATCATCCTTTTCCCCTGCTTATCATATTTAAATAACTTCTTATTGCTCGTGGATGAAGTTAGACATTTCACATGATCTGTCCTGTACTTTTATTTTCTAGAATAAGACTACAGTGTTATAAAATTCTCCTTAAATAATTATTTTTTGAATTGTTTCTTATTTTTAAAGAAGTTTTAGATTACATAAATGTTACATAAAAATATAGGGGACTCCCATATACCTTATTCTCCCCCTCCCACACTTTCCCACATTAACATCTTTCATCAGTTTGGTATATTTGTTGCAACTGATAAACAAATATTGAAGCATTGCAACAAAAAATGGACTATAATTTACATTATAGTTGTCACTTTGCTCCACAAAATTTTATAGGTTTTGACTAAATGCATAATGGCCTGTATCTGTCACTGTAATGTCATGCAGGACAATTCCAATGGCCCAGAAATGCACCTGTGTTACACATATTCTTCCCTCTCCCTCCCTTCAGAACCTCTGGTGGCCACTGACTTTATATCAATGATACACATTCTTCCATTGCTAGCAAAATAAGTGTATAATAGAATAATAATAGAATAATAACTTCTACTTTAGTCCATTGTTCATTCCCCAGTCTTGAGTATTTTGAGATGGTGGTGCCCACTCTGTTTCTGATTGAGAGGAGGCTTAGATCCCATGGGGCAGATGGATGGAATTTTCCAACTTGCAGTTGTAGATACATTCTCTTTATTTTATGGGCATTGTCCATCATCATCCTTTTGTTATTTACCCTGGATGAGTCCAATGAACTAGAGAGTAGTTATTGCAACTCTGCTGAGAATCAGGATTCAACTGGCATATGAACAGACTGAAGATTTAATTCTCTGAGAAATATAATTAACAAGTATAGTACTAATTTTAGATTCAAATAAAAGGGACAGAAGAGCCATAAGTAGGGAAATTATAAATTAGTCTAACTCTTATACATTGGGGAGCATATATCCCAAATTAAAGCCCACTGACAAGGTGCCAAACACCTGAGATTGTCTGCCCTGCTTATAATGTCTAGTTGTCTCTAGAGCCCTCAGGAACCCTGATGTTTTAGGCATGGTTTACTGTGGCAATCAATAAGGTCCTGCTGAGACATGCATAAGTCTAGATCTGGAATGACTTCCTGACTTACTTTGAAATCTCTCAACCATGAAAACTCATTTGTATTTAAATACTTCCTTAACATCATCACACACAATCAAATATGTTATGTTTTCATTTTCAATAAATTCACAATACGGTCTAATTACCCTTTTGATTTCTTATTTGAACCATGTGCTATTTAGAAGTGTGATATTTAGTTTCCAATATTTTAGGTATTTCCCAGATATCTCTATGTTGTTGATTTCATTAAATTCTTTAATTGTCATAGAGCATATTTTATATTACTCAGAACTTTTACATTTGTAAAACAGGTTTGATTGTCTAGTTTATGGTCTTTCCTAGGAAATGTTTTTGAATGGGGAAGAAACCATGAACTTCAGAATTAGGAAAAAGGTTGGATTGCTGCACATTGCTGCCCAGAGTTCTCTCTTTTTCCCAAAATCATTCTGTAAAATATTGATTCTAAAATTATGTCTCTTCAGGGAAGCGGCTGTGGCTCAATCAGTAGGGCTCCCGTTTACCATATGGGAGGCCCCGGGTTCGGTTCCCAGGGCCTCCTGGTGAAGGCAAGCCCGCCCGCACGGCGTGGTTAGCTGACCCAGTGAGCACAAGCAGCAAGGGGGGGATAAATGAATAAATAAATAATAAAATCTTTAAAAAAAATAAAATAAAATAAAATAAAATTATGTCTCTTCATACTCTTTTCAAGGTTTTCAAGGTCTTCTATAATCCAGCTCCACATATTCTAAACTTGGTTTTCCCCCTTTCCCTCACCCCTGTCTCAGTCCCAATCCCAGTACCAAGTTCTCTGTCAGAATGTTAGCTGTTGCCCCTCCCATGCTCTTTGTTACTTCATCTGGGCTGAACCTTTACATCATGCAGGTCTAGGTAAAAATGCCACCTCAGAGAATACTTTTTGCCACTTTATCTAAAAATCCACATACTCACACAACATTATTCTCTTTGTTTCTTTTAATGCATTAATCACTATGTGCACGTATCTTGTGTACTACTTATTCATTTTTATTTCACTAGTTTATAAGCTCCTTGAGGACATGGGGGTTTGATTGTTTGGTTCACTGCTATATTCCTAGAATTTGGGACAAGACCTGGCATGTAGTAGGCACCTAATAAGTACAAGTCAGTGAATGAATGTCTCCTCATAGCAGAGTGTGAGCTCTATGTGTGTGAGGCTCTTGTCTGCCAAAAAAAAAAAAATCTGAGCATGTAGCTGAGTACCTGGTACATAGTAGGTGCTTATTAAAAATTTGTGGAATGAATTGCATTCCCAGGAGAACTTTGATGTTGAATAACAGATTGTATATGTGAACTTTGTGGAGGTTTTTGAGTAGTGCCACTCATCTATACATTGTTTTATGACCACAGAAGCCAGCTTTTTCTAATGGTTAGGAAGTCAAAGAAGCAAAATGGCAGATGTGATCAAAATCTTAACTCCATAGCCAAGTATTCCCCAACCCAGCTCTACAGAAGGAGACATGTCACCAAGAGGCAGAAGTAGACTGGAGGAATGAGATAATGGTTTGGAAAGATTGGAGATATTCAAGGAGACTTCTCTGAAAGAAGGACTGAAAATGCACTTGTATCCCTTTAAAGGGAATTCCCAGTAGAGCTGGAAGTGTGAGGTTCAAATAGGACTTGAGTGAAAGTACCTTGGAATGCTAGTGCAGCACCCCCTGCAGTGGGAAAAGGTAGTACAGAAGGACCCCTCCCAAAAGACCTCATGCCAGGAGAATTTCATTTATGGACATGGAAATGTGAATTACATATAATTTTCACATAACCTGAAATATTATCTTTTGATTTTTCAGGCATTTAAAAATGTAAAACTACTGTTAGCTCTAGAGACTTACAAAAACAGGCACAGATCAGGATTGGCCAAAGGCTATGGTTATCCTAAAATTGCCTAGGCAGCCAGAGGTTTATTGTTGCCTTGATTTATGGAGAAAGCATGTATGAAAGCAAAATGCTGAGGCAGTGCCAGCAAGAGGCTATGAATATGTAGCCCTAAATCCCTGCTAGAAACAGGAAAGTTGTGAAGTCCAACAGAATTCTTGTGTTGATGTCCAGCTAATGAGGATTAATTACTGTGTGTCTCCAACTTAGCATGATGGATTTCTTACCTTGGGAGACTATGGGATTCAGTTTACCAGTAGAATGAGAACCCCACTGTCTGAACTGCCAATCCAGTGCTTGGACATGGATTGCCTACAGCATTAGCCCTGTTTTAGCCAAGAATCAACCACAGGTGCCAAGAATGTCATCAGTTATTACTTAAAGATTATATCAATCCCTGAGACCTGGTCACTTTCTCTTGTTCTGTCTAATTAGAGCACATAGATTCTATGATAAATGATCCCTGCCCAAAGTTAATTGTTAGCTCACATTTCTGGGGTGATTTCAAGGTGATATTGATACTCTCTAGTCATTGCCACAAATCTTCTACAGTTATTGGGTACAGACTACCAATCAGTAGCTCTTTTTATGTATATGGTAGTCAGACAGATTGTAAAATAAATATGCTGTAGTCAATCAGCACTGGGTCTCTCCCATGTTGGAGAAATGTTTCAAATGGGCCTAAGGGGAGCAGAATAAACCCTGTGGATTAACATTTGAGATATCAATACATACACTTAAAATTTTATGTTTTGATAGATACAATAATACCTATATATATGTTTGCATTTGTAAAGGTTTCTATACTATCTCTATAAAACCCATTATTAATGTACAAATCTGCACTCAGATCTTGGTTTGTAAAGAAAATTATGCAATAAAGGGAACTAGTGTCCTTTGAAGTGTGGTTGGTTACAGCCTGGGGCAGAAAAAAGACATGATGAGCCTGGATCATCCCTTGAGGTGATATAACAAGGAAATGGTGGTGTTCTCTCTTATTTTGGGTCACAACAAAGTACTGACATTATCTTACTGCCAGGCCATGAAGCTGGACTCTGGGAGTGCCCTTGTTTACCTGGGCTTATAACACACAGCAAAGCCTTCTTTCTTTAAACTAGTGTTTTCTTAGTCATATCTGAAGCTTGAGCAACATGGCCAAACCTGTGGGCACTATAGCCTGCTTTCCTTGTTTGATTTTTCTCATGCCAGGACTTGCAATAATGATGTTCCTCAAAAAAAAAAGAGGGTGTAGTTTGATTACTGATCACTGATTTCCATCATGGCTTTGATCACTGTAGGCTGGCAGAGAGTACCACCATTATTTAAACCTCAAAGGCAGAAGAACAGAGGAGTCTTAAAAAGACAATAATATTTTATTCATCCATTTCCCATTGTATGAGAACATAATGGTTTTGAAAAGTTACAAACTGGTTCAGGCCTCAACAAGAGAAAAACCAGCAACTCCACAAGAGTGGAAGAACTAGATTTCCAGATTTGCAACAAGTTAATACACAGAATGCCTAGTTCTCAAAACATGTTCAAACACAGGAAGAATCAGAATAGTATTGCCCATGATAAGGAAAAAACAAGAATTTGACAAAAATAACCCTGAGGAATCTCATAAATTGGAACTATTCAAACAAACAAAAAAAAGACCTAAATGAACAGTTTAAAATATGTTCAATTATCTAGGTATCCAGGATCAATGAACTAAAGGAAAGTAAGAAAATATTGTCTGAATAAAATATAGGCAGAGAAATTATAAAAAGGGATGAAAAAGAAATTATGGAACTGAAAATGCAATAAATGAAAAGAAAAAACACACTAGAATAACTCAAGAGCAGATTTGAGCAGACAAAATAAAAGATCAGAAGACTTGCATACAAGACAATTTAATTTATCCAGAGTGAGAAGCAGAAGGAAAAAAAAGAATAAACAAAATGAATGAAGGCTCAGGAAACTGTGGAACACTGTCATGTGTACAATGATATGCACAAGTGGAGTCACAGAAGGACAAGAGAGAGAGAAGAAAAAAAATTATATATATAATGGCTGGAAACTTCCAAAATCTGAGAAAATACATAAACATACACATCCAAAGAGCTCAAAAAACATCTAGCCAAATAAACTCACAGAGGTGCAGACCAAGACAAGTATGAAGGAACTGAAAACCCATAGAAAAAGAATTGTGAAAGCAGCAAGGTGCAACTTATCATATACAAGATTCCCAACAAGATTAACAGCTGAAATCGCAGCAGTAACTATGAAGTCTTAAAAACAATAAGATAAAACAACCAGCAAGATGGTGTCAGAGTAAGGAATTCCAAGAGTCAGCTCATGCAACAGGGCAGTTAATAATCACCCAGAGCTATCTAAAGCACCTGTTTGGATGTTCCAGGAGACCATAAGGGCATCCTACAACATGCCTTTGAGAGTATCGAAGGAGAAGACTGCCCATCTGCAGAGAAGATTCATGAGTAGAGCACTCCACCACAGAGAGTCCAGTGCCTTTACTCCACTGTTGGTGCAAGTCACCCTGGGAGATATTAAGTGATTGGAATTGGAAGCTCTAGTGCCCAAAAATGGAGGAGGAAGACTTGGTTGGGCACCAACTTCAGCTATTGATTAGTAAATTCAGCTGGCTGAAGTATAATTCTAAGAACAGGTAAGTTTGTAACTGTACTAGCTGGAAAGAGGACAAGAGCTGCCATTTTGATGCTGCCCTTGGCATGAGGAGTAGACAAGCTGATTGAAAATCACAATGAATGTAAGGACTGGCTTCTTTCCACCCAGATCAGACTGCCACCCTAGCCTAGGCTCCAGGCCCACCTCTGGCAGAGAGGAAGTTGGCAGGATCTGAACCAGCCTCTTGGGTAACTGCAGGTAAATTTGATCAACATAGACTGAATAGTCAGATCCCTGAGGATCTAACCCTGCACTCCAATAAGATAGGAGAAGAGCTGTGTTTCCTGAGCCTTTTCAGGAACTATAAGCACTTTCAGCTCACACAAACTGGATTACTGAGCACTTTCAATTCCATCTCCATCCCTCCAACCCCATAGGATAGGAGGGGTCTAGATTTTCTTCAGCTTCTCTGGGAAACTGCAGGCAGTTTCAGCCCACAGAGACTGGATAGCTCTGGGTGATTACTAACTGCCCTATTACATGAGCTGACTCTTGGAATTCCTTATTCTGCCACCATCTTGCTGGTTGTTTTATCTCATTGTTTTTAAGAGACTGGACACTCAGGCACTGAAGCTCCATCCCTGCACCCCCAATAGGATAAGAGGAGAGTTGTGTTTTCTCAGCCTCTCTGTGTAACTGGAAGGTGCTTTCAGGCCATGCAATCTGAATAGTCAGAACACTTTAGTTCCATCCCTACCCCCAAGTAAAGTAGAAGGGGAGCTCTGTTTCCTCAACTTTTCTGGGCAATGGCAGGCACTTCTTCTCTGCACAGCTTGGAATGATGGATAATTGTGGCTCCACCTCCCTCAGTAGGATATGAGGGTCCTGGTATTTCCTCAGCCTCTCCAGGCAATGGCACAAACTCTCAGCCTACAGGGACTGAACTGTTGAGCATTGGTCATTCCATTCACACCCTGTAAAGGACAGAAGGGTCAGTAATCCCTCAGCTTCACAGGGCAACTGCAAGCACATTTGGCCCACATGAATTAGATTATTGGGCAGTCCAGAGGTCCATCCACAACCCTGGCAGGGAAGGGGCTGTGCTTTGTCAGTCTATGTAGAAAACTGTGGTTATTTTGCACTCACGTGGCATATATAGCTACATTTGTAGCTCCATCCCCATCCCAGGCAGTGGAAGAAGGGGCATGAACCTTCATCAGTCTCTCCAGGCAATGACAGATGGTCTTGGCCTGCATGACTTGAATTATTATGCATGGCTGTGGCTCTGTCCCTACCCCTGACAAAGGAAAAGCATGGGAGAAGCTTCATCTGTCCCTGGGGCAACAAGGCAGCTTCAGCTTCCAAAACTTACAGAACCAACTATATCCTAGGCTTCTGCTACACAACTGTCAAAGCAGAAAGGGTAAGGAAGCCCTCAACTAAAGATAGAAATTGCACCAGATGTCAGGACTCTAATGGAATATTATGGTCCATGACAGGAGACAGGAAGATATGGCACCATTAAAGGAACAAGATAAGCCTCAAGGTCATGTAAAAGAGTTGAAGCAACTGGTCAAGGATGGTCAAACAAATCTCCTTAATAAATTCAGTGAGATGGCTGAAGAAATTGAGGATATTGGGAGGACATTAGGTGAGCACAGGGACAAATTTTAAAGAATACATAGAAAAATATCTGATCTTTTGGGAATTAAAGGTGCAATAAGTGAAATTAAAATACACTGGAATCATGTAACATCATGTTTGAAGAGACAGAGGAAGGGATTGATGAGATTGAAGACATGGCTTCTGAAGGTGAACATACAGGAGAATGGATAAAGAAAGGAGTGGAAAGAATTGAGCAGAGTCTCAAGGAGTTGGACAATGGCAGAAGACATGCAAACATATGTGTTATGGTTGTCCCAAAGGGAAAAGAGAAGGGAAGGGGTAAAGGGAATATGTAAGGAAATAATGGTGGAGAATTTCCCAACCCTATTGAAGGGCATAGATATACAGATCAGGGAGGTGTGATGTACTCCCATTTGAATAGATCCAAGTGGACTGACTCTGAAATGCATGCTGATTGTGGTGCCAAATGCTGAGGATGGGGAGCGAATTCTGAGAGCAGAAAGAGAAAAGCAATGCATAACATATAAGGGATATCCAATAAGATTAAGTGCTGGTTTCTCATCACAAACTATGGAGGCAAGAAAGCCTCGGTATGATATATTTAAGAGACTGCGAGAGAAAAACTTCCAGACAAGAATCTTCTATCCGTCAAGACTGTCTTTCAAAAATATGGGAGAGTTTAGTATAGTCATAGATAAATAGAAACAAAGAGTTTATAACAAAGAGACCAACTTTGCAGGAAATATTAAAGGGAGTGCTACATTCTGATAAGCAAAGACAGGAGACAGAGGCTTGGAGAGAGACTAGAAATGAAGATTATTTCAGTAAAAGTAACTAAAGGTGTCAAAATTGTGGTGAAAATAAAATATGGCAGATAAAACCCAAAGTAGTAGCATTGAATGTTAATGGTTTAAATCCCCAATAAAAGACACAGACTAGTGGAATGGATAAGAAAATATGAACCATTTATATGCTGTCTACAAGAGACTCACCTTAAACCCCAGGATAACAATAGATTGAAAGTAAAAATCTGAAAATAAATATTCCATGCATGCAATATCAAAAAAAAAAAAATAGCCTGAGTAGTTATATCAGATTAAAGAGACTGTAAGAGACACTGGTAATGCACAATCTGAGAAGGAGTTCAGGAAAAACTTCCATTTACAATAGTGACTAAAAGAATCAAGTATTTAGCAATAAACTTAACCAAGGATGTAAAGCATTTGTATTCAAAAAACTACAAATTATTGTTAAAAGAAATAAAAATATGCATAAATAAGTAGAAGAACATTCCATGCTCATGGGTTGAAAGATTAAATATCATTAAGATATCAATTCTACCTAAATTGATTTACAGATTCAAGGCCATCCCAATGAAAATTCACCAGCAATTTCTTAAAAAATGGAAAACAAAATTATCAAAATTGTTTGGAAGGATGAGGGGTCCTTAAAAGCCAGAAACATCTTAAAAAGGAAAAACAAAGTTGGAGGGCTCTCACTTTCAGACTTTAAATCATTTTACTTAGCTACAGTGGTAGAGACAGCAGGGTATTGGCATAAGGGTAGACACAGAGCTTAATGGACCCTTGCATCTATGGTCAGGTGAGTTCTGAAGGGCCTGCCAGGTCCACCTATATGGGCCAGAATGATCTGTTCAACAAATGGTGTTGGGAAAACTGGATGTCTATAGCAGGATTAAGAAGGGAGGATCCCTATCTTGTACCTTATACAAGAATTGAATAAGGATAGATCAAAGAACTAAATATAAAAGCAAGATCCATAAAGTTCCTAGAAGAAAATGTAGGAAAACATCTTCAAACCTTGGTGGTAGGTATGGATTCTTAAAGTTTCTAAGAGAAGGGCTGAGAAAGACTACTGGTGCTTAATATATGTAGAAATTTTACTTAAATTTAGTGTAAAAGTATGGAAATGAATAGAGTTGATGGTAACACATTATATTGAGTAGCAGCTAGTTTTTTAAATGGGAATGTGGCTGGAAGGATAGTCTATGGGGGTAAATGTCAATTGAAAGAAAGCTGCAGAATAATCTAGGGACTGAATAACACAGTGAACCCAGAGGTGGATGAGAATTTTGATTGATGGCACTGATGCAAGAGTGTCCTTCTGTAATCTAGAGCAGATGTATGTTACTATTTCAGGGTGGTGGGAATATGGAGAAGCATGGGAAAAATGCAACTGGTGTGACCTATGGATTGTGGGTAACAATACTGTAATATTCATGCATCTATGCCAAAGATATACTTTGCTGATAGTGGGGGAGTATGGAAAAGTTGTGCCAAGTGTATGCTATTTACCATGGTTGATGGTAATAGTCCGATGATATTATCTTATAATCTGTAACAAATATTCCACCATGGTGTGGTATCTTGATGAAGGGGTGTTTTATGGGAATTCTACACATATGCATGATTGTTTTGTAAGTTCACAACTTCTGTAATAAAAATATATTTTAAAAAGTAAGGTAGGTTGGGGAAAAAATATACCAAATGTAAGATATGGACTATAGTTAGTATTAGATTTTGATGATATTATTTCATAATTTGTAACAAATGTCTCACAACAATGCAAGGTGTTGTGGTGGGTGGATGTATGGGACACCTGCATAATATTATGCACATTTGTTTTGTAGGTTCACAACTTTTACTATACACTTGTTTATGTATGTTAATGTATGAATGATATACTCCCATAAAATTTTAAAAAATCCATGGGATGACATATTTAAAGCCCATAAAGCAAAAAAAAAAAAAAAAAAAAAAAAAAAACTGTCATCCAAGAATTCTATATCTGGCAAAATTATCCTACAAGAATGAAGGAGAAATTAATTCTAGTCCAGATAAACAAAAACACAGACAGTCCATTTCCAGAAGACTTGCCCATAAAGAAATATTAAAAGAGGACTTCAGGCTGAAATAAAAGAACATTAGACAGTAACTTGAAGTTATAAGAAGATATGAAGAACATGGGCAAGGTTACTTAGGTAAATATGAAATAATTTATTTTGCTTTGTAATTCCTTTTTTCCCCAATATGACTTAAAAAGCAAGTTTGTAAAACAAAATGCAATTCTGTAACTGGGATACAATATATAAAGATGAAATCTGAGACTATAACATTTTAAAGTGGGAGGTTCAGATATGTATAGATTTGAGCATTTGTATACCACTGAAACAAAGATGTTGTAATTTGAACTTGCTATTAGTTTAAGATATTAATTGAAATCACAAATATAATCAGTAAGAAAATAATTAACCACAGAGAAAAGGAAAGAAGAAAGGATCTAAATTTGTACTCTACAAAAATTTATCTGAATAGAAAATAAGAAGTTAGGACTAACTAAGGAACAAAAAATCTTACCAAGCATACAGATAAAAGCAGTTTAATGTCTAAAGTAAATAATTCTTTCTCAGTTATTACTTGAAAGGCCACTGAATTAAACAGCCCTATTAATAGGTATCCCTATTAAAGAGACTCATTTTATATATAAAGACACAAAGAGGTGGGAAAAAGATATTCCATGCAAATATTAACCAAAGAGAGTTTGAGTGCATATATTGTTGCAAGATAAAATAATGTTTACATCATAAAATATGCAAAAGACAAAGGAAAAGATAATATATTGATAAAAGTCTCAATCCACCAAGAAGGTATAGCAATTATAAAACTATATGCACCTAAATCAGAGTCCTAAAATACATGAAGCAAAAATTGCCAGAATTGAAAGGAGAAACAAACTACTCCAGTAACCGTGGGAGACAACAATATACCACTTTCAGTAATTGATAGAACATAGAACATTTAGACAGAAAATCAATAATTTGAACAACAATATAAAATATCACATTTAACAAATGTATGTAAAATACTCTGCCAAACAATTTTCTTTCTTTGCATTGTGCATGGACCATTTTCCAAGATAAACCATACATGAGGCCTGAAAACAAATCTTAGTAAACTTTAAAAATTTGAAATCATACCAAATACCTTCTCTTCACAAATCAGTAACAAAAGGGGACTTGGAAATTTTATAAATGTGTGGAAATTAAATAACATTTAAATAAACAATGTGTCAGAAAAGGAATCTCAAGGAAAATAGAAAATACTAAGAGCTAATGAGTATGAAAAAATGTATACTAAACCTATGGGAATGAACGAAGTCAGTGTATGATGAGAAATATGCAGTCACAAATGCCTGCATTGAAAAAGAAGGAAGATCACAAATCAATAACTCAACTTGACACACAGAGAAACTAGGGGAAAAAGAAACTAATACTAAAATTAGTAGAAGGAAAGAAAAAAGTAAAGAATAAAAGGCAGAGAAAAATGAATTAGAAAATTAAAAACAATAGAGAAAATCAATGAAAGGAAATATTATTCCTTTGAAAAGATCAATAGAACAGAAACATTTTAGCCAGACTAATAGAGACAAAAAATAAAATAAAAAAATATATAATCAGCAATGAAAGTATGGTCATTACTGACAAATAACAGAAATAAAAATAATTTTTAAAATATTTTGAACAAATAGATGACAAGAAATTAGATAACCTAGTTGGAAAGAACAAATTCCTAGAAAATACAAATTCCAACTGTCTCAAGAATAAATAGAAAAACTCAACCAGACCTAAAACAAGTAAACTGATTGAATCATTAATCAAAAAACTTTCCAGCAAGGAAAGTCCAGGAACGGATGGTTACATTACTAATTTCTACCATGCATTTAACACCAATCCTTCTCAAATTGTTTAAAAAAGTAAAAGAGACGATAACTCCTGATTCTATGATGTCTACATTACCATGACCCCAAACCAGATAAAAACAGCACAAGAAAAGAAAATTAAGACCAATATCCCTTATGAATGAAGATGCAAAAATCTTCAATGAAATACTGGCAAATGATGAACACCAGTAAATAAAAAACATTATAAACTGTGGCCATGTAGAATTCATTAAAAGAATGAAAGTAAAGGTCAACATAAAAAATAAAAAATAATAATACACCACATTATTAGAATGAAGAAAAATACCACATGGTCATCTTAATTGATGCAGAAAAGGAGTTTGAAAAATTCTCCATATTTTTAAGATAAAATCTCTAAGGAAAGTGTATATGGAAGGACATCTTCTTAATAAAAGTCATTTGTGGAAAACAGCTAAGAATATTTGAAGAATGAAAGCTTTACCAACCAGGTGAAGAACAAGACAAGGATGCCACTGTCATGACTGCTATTGAATATTGTACTGGAAGTGTAGCTCAACCAATAAGATGAGGAAAAGAAATAAAATCAATCTAAATTGGAAAGGAAAAAGTAAAATATTTCAATTTGCATATAATATCATCCTATATATAGAAACTCCAAAAAATCATAAAGAAATCTACTAAGTCTGATTAACAAATGCACCAAATGAAAAGTATTTTAAAAAAAACATAAAATAAAATAAAGTTCCAATTAAAATATACTATAAAAGAATAAATTACCTAGAAATAAGTTAAGAGGTGAAAGATTATAGTACTTGAAAACTATAAAACATGGCTGAAATTAAAGTAGACATAAATAAATGGAAACACATCCTATGTTCATGTATTGTAAGACTTAATACTGTTAAAAGTGCTATACTACTAAAGTGATCTACAAATTCAATACATTTCCTATTAAAATTCTAGCAAATTTTTCTGCAGAAATGACAAATGTGATCCTCAAATACATATGGAACTTCCAGGGACACCAAATAGCAAAAATACTCTTGAAACTGAGCAACAAAATTAGAGTACTCACATTTCTTGATTTCAGAACTTACTAAGATGTACAGTCTTGAAAACAGTGTGGCACTAGCAAAGGGATACACATACAGAGAATGGAATAGAATTGATAGTTCAGAACTAATCTCTGATATCAAAGGCCAACAGATTTTCCACATGGGTGCCATGTTCATTCAATGGAGAAAGAATTTTCTGTTCAATAAATGATTCAAAAACTGAAAATCTACATGAAAAAGTATGATTTTGGATTCCTACACCTCATCATATATAAAATTTAATTCAAAGTTGATTAATTATATATATATATAAAATTGGAAAATTGTTGCAAGAATACATAGGTAAATGTCTACAAGACCTTGTACTATGTAATGGATTCTTAGATTTTATACCACAAGCACAAACATGCAAATATGAGGTAAATTGGATTTTATCAAAATTTTAAAGAACAACTTTTGTGTACCAAAGGACATTATCAAGAAACTGAAAACACAATCTCTAGAGTGGGACAGTATTTGGAAAGCTATATCTGATAAGGATTTATATTCAGAATATATAAATACTCCTACAATTGAACATAAAGACAAACATGTCAATTAAAAATAGAGAAATTATTTGTGTGCATTTCAAGAAAGAAAAGATACTGATGGCTAATAAGCACATACAGTTATGTTCAAATCTTTAGGAATTAGAGAAATGCAAACAAAAGTATAATGAGATAATACTCCACATCCACTCAGATGGCTATTCTTTTTTAAAAAACTATATATATATATATATATATATATATAATTATAAATTATACATATCAAGTATTGATAAGGTTGCAATGAAATAGGGACCTTAGTACATTGTTGATGGAAATGAAAAATGGTGCAGCCACTGTGGAAAACAGTTTGTCAATTCCTCAGAAAGTTTAGCATAATAGCCATATGACCCATTACTTCTACTTTGGTATATAGCTAAAAGAATTTTAATTGAGACTCAAAGAGATATTTGTACACTTGTTTTCATAATAACATTATTCAAAATAGCCAAAAGTTGGAAGTAACCCAAGTGTCTATCAAAGATGCATGGATAAAGGAATTGTGGTTTATCCATTCAATGGAATAATCCTTAGGTATAAAAATAAACAAAATGCTAATACATGCTACTACACATGTGTACTTTGAAGACACCTTTTTGAGTAAAATGTCAGATGCAAAATAAATATATTGACTCATATTTTGTATATGAAATACTTACAATAAGGAAATTCATAGAGACGGAAAGCAAAATACTGATTACCAAGGACTGGGAGGAGGTAATAATGGGAATTATTGCTTAATGAATAGGAATTTCTGTTTTATATAGTGAAAATATTCTGGGAAAATATATTAGTGAAGGTTACACAACATTTTCAATGTACCTATGTCAGAGAATATTACACTTAGAGTTGTTAAAATGTTTTTTAGATTATATATATATTTCCACAATAAAAATTAAACAGATAATATTTCAGAGAAGGAGAATAATAGATAATATCAATGAAATCAAAGATGGTTCTTTGAAAAAGAACAATAAAATTGATAGTCATCTCTCCAGACTAGTAAAAAAAATGAGAGGGGATATAAATTAATAATATATCAGTAATGAAAGAGTGACAATCACTACTGATCTAATGGAGATTTTAAAAGATAATAAATGAATAATTTGGTCACTTCTATGCCCTCAAATATTATAACAGATGAAATGGATAAATTCCTTGAAAGACAGAATTTACCAATACTTACACAAAGAGAAAAGATCCTAAATAAGTTCTGTATCTATTAAAGAAATTAAATCAACCCACGATTCCTACTAGGCCTCTTTTAATGTTGTGTTCAACAAATTCTGCATTTGGGTGTTCTACTTTTGCTTATGATCAAGAAAGCACTAGGCAAATATGGTTTCACTTATGAATTCTAAAAAATATTTAAAGAAAAAATGATGCTATTACTTTACAACTCCATAAAATTTAAGCAAAGGAAACATTTCTCAACACATTTTTCAAGGCCAGCATTGCCATAATACCAAACCAGACAAAAATTATGAAGGAAAATTACAGACCAATAAGTCTCATGAATATACATTCAGATATTCTCAAAAAAATATTAGCAGATCAAATGCAACAACATATAAAGGAAAATATCCATCACAACTCTGATGGTTAATTTAAGGTATCAACTTGGCTAGGTTATCATGTTCAGTTTTTGGTAAAACACAAGCACAGATGTTGCTGTGAGTATATTTTGTAGATGTGAATAGCATCTATAATCAGTTGAATTTTAGTAAATGCAATTATCATCTATAAGGTGTGTGGGCCTTGCCCAATCAGTTGATGCCCTAAAGGGGAAAAACTGTGGTTTCAAGAAAGAAGAAATACTGCATCAAGACTACATCATCTACCCCACTCTGTGTTTCTGACATGTTGTCTCACTTACTGATATCATACTTGACAGTATCCACATATAATTATTTCATTCCTTAAAATAAATCTCCTTAAGCACAAAAACACATGTTCACACACCCACACACATCCTGTTGGCTCTGTTTCTATGGGGAAGCTGGCTAGTAAAGATATCATTACCAGAAATTCTTAAGGATGGGTATTCTGAATTAGGTGTAGACTTGTGGAAACTGGCTGTTAATTCTGATTAGATTTTATTGTACTAACAACTCTATTTCAAGTGGTAAAGAGGGTTGTGAGTGTCCATGGTATGATGGGGCAATAGAGTTAGGCCAATGGAGACTCCTAATCTAATAAGTGTAAGGGGCAAGGTTGTAGGAGACCATGTGTTTGATTCCTTGGAACATTTCTTTGTCAAATTAAAGAATATAGTGCAATTAGCAGGTTGCTTCTATGTGTGCTGGAGTAATTAGAAAAAGAAATGGATGAGCCCAGAGCTCAAGTGTTGCATAAATGACCTGAAATTTTATATGTGTTTCTATGTGTTCCTTTACAGAAGCCCTTCAGTCCTGAAGCTTCAGGGCAGAGATATCTGGAAACCATACCCAGATTCTCATCCTGTGAATAACTAAATTAAAATCAAATTATAATTCCTGACTCCACAGGGTGTCTTTGATTAAAGAGAGAGTATTGTTTAAGAAATAATGGAATCCTGAACATTGAAATGGGACATATGGGAAAATCCTGATAAAGATGGGGGCAATGATTCTGCAGACTTCATTGTCATTAGGAGACTTATCCACATCCATCTTAGGAGGTAAACCCTACTTTGCTTGACAAATCTGTATTTAAATTTCCTGAGGTAGTTTGTTTCAAGCCATTGGTGATTCTTGTCAGGACCCAATCCCATCACTCTCCTCTTTGCTTTCATACATCTAAACTAGATCAAAGTCCCAACAAGCTATGAGAGCTGAGAAAACAAGTGTACTTTATCAATAGGTTGGCTATACTCCAAGAGAACTGCATAATGTTTCCAATTTATACTTATGAAATATGGGGAATATATGTGGCAATGGATTTTGAGAATGTGGGATAATGGTGCAAGTTACATTTAAGTTCAATAAGGTTGATTTTGTTGATGTGGGTCCAGTTAACTGAGGTTTTAGATTCAATGTTGTTCAGGGTAGGTAAGAAAGGGTGCTAAGAGTTTCTTTTGCTTCTTCTTTCCTTTAGATTTGCAGAAACATGAACCAAAAATGTCCTACACTACATGAAATTGAATTGCCAGAATTTCCCTGGTATGATATAGATGGAGGTATTCAAAAGGCTTAGGGAATTCAGAATGTTATACAAGATTTATCATATACAATTGTTCACCCACGTTGCAGGTGACAAGAGGATATATATTTCATCAAAAATGTGAGAAATTAACTGGTGAGAGAAACTCCAGCATCCTTTAAGTGCTCTGCACTCACTGTTCTCTATATGTGTGATATCACAGTGGACACATCTGCACTGACCCTGGATTCTGAAGTACAGTGGGTATAATTTGATCCTGCACTGGCAGGGGACAAGTGGCAACATTTAATCACCTTAAAATGATTAGAATAGTTACTGTAGGGAATTTCAAGATGACATTAGAGTAGGAGGGCACACACTGCAAGCTCCCAGAGCAAGGCGGATTGTGGACGGGGTCCTTCCCGGGGATCTATGCTGTGCACAAGTGGAGTGAGAAGCTTGAGACATATATCTGCGCGGATCGGCAGCATGGTCGGAACGGTGGAGATTCGGAATATAGAAAGAAGCAAGGAAATAAAATAAGAATAAAAACTGCCAAAGAGAAAACTTAACTCAAAAGCAGAACCAACAGCTAAATAAAATTCTAGAGCATAGAGAAAAGCTAATCAACTGCACAAACCCATCAAGATAATATGATGACCAGAGGGCAACAGAAAAATACAAATGTCTCTGAGAAATTGGAAAACATGGACCAGTCCAGTGCACAAAATAAAAACCAGGAAGCAATGTAGTACATCGAACAACTAATCAAAGCTATTCAAACAAATATCATGGACCAACTTAAAGAAATTAAGGAAGATTTTAAGGATATAAAGAAGACAGTGGGAGAACATACTGAAGAAATAGCTAACACACCTAAAAAGGTAATGGATATGATGGCGAACAAATACACAAGTTAAGAAATGAAAAAGACGCTGGACTCACATGGCAGCAGAATTGAACAGGCAGAGGAAAGAATTAGTGATATGGGAGACAATACAGTTAAAATCAAAGAGATTGTAGAAAAGATAGAAAAAAAGATAGAAAAAATCCAGTATGGTCACAGGGAATTAACCGATAATGCAAGATGCGCAAACATATGCATTATGGGCATCCCAGAAGGAGAAGAGAAGGGAAAGGGAACAGAAGGAGTGTTGAAGGAAGTTATGGCTGAAAACTTACCAACTCTATTGAGAGAGATGGATGTGCAGATCCAGGAAGCACAGCACACCCCAAATACTATAAATCCCAACAGGCCAACTCCAAGACATATACTTGTCAAATTGTCCAATGCTCAAGACAAAGAGAAAATACTCAAGGCAGCAAGAGAAAAGAGAACCATCACATACAAGGGAAGCACAATAAGATTAAGTGCTGATTTCTCAGCTGAAACCATGGAGGCAAGAAGACAGTGATATGACATAGTCAAAACACTAAAAGAAAAAAAATTCCAACGACAAATTATCTATCCAGCAAAATTGGCATTCGAAAATGATGGAGAGTTCAAAATATTCACAGATAAACAGCAATTAAGAGAGTATGTCAAGAAGAAACCAGCACTTCAAGAAATACTAAAGGAATCTCTACAAGTTGAAAGGAAAAAACAAAGGACAGAGAGTTGGAGGAGAGTTTAAAAACAACTGAAAACTCAAAAAGAGAAACAAAACAACATATGACATACATTAACCCAAAGAAAAAATGGCTGAAGTAAGAAATTCGTTAGGAGTAATAACACTGAATGTTAATGGATTAAATTCACCAATCAAAAGACACAGATTGGCAGAATGGATAAGGAAATATGATCCATCTATATACTGTCTACAAGAAACCCACCTTCGACCCAGGGATTCAAGGAGGCTGAAAGTGAATGGCTGGAAAATCATTTTACAAGCTAACAATAACCAAAAAAGGGCAAGAGTAGCTATTCTAATATCAAACAAAATAGATTTTAAATGCAAAATTATTGTAAGAGACAAAGATGGACACTACATATTAGTAAAAGGAGTAATCTCTCAAGAAGAGAGAACAATCATCAACATTTACGCACCTAATCGAGGTGCCTCAAAATACGTGCGGCAAACTCTGGAAAAACTAAGAGGAGAAATAAATTCCTCTACAATTATAGCAGGGGACTTCAACACACCACTATCATCATTAGACAGAACATCTGGGCAGAGAATCAATAAAGAAACTAAGGCACTCAACAATACATTAGAAGATTTGGACTTAATAGACATATACAAAACACTACACCCAAATACAGTGGGATTTACATTCTTCTCAAGTGCACACGGAACATACTCCAAAATAGACGACATGCTAGGCCACAAAACAACACTCAATGAATTCAGAAATATTGAGATTATACAAAGTAATTTCTCTGACCACAACGGAATGAAGTTGGAAATCAATAAGGGCCAGAAAAAAAGGTTAGGCACAAGGATATGGAAGTTAAACAACACACTCTTAGACAAACAGTGGGTCAAAGAGGAAATTTGAAAAGAAATCAGTAACTACCTTGAAACTAATGAAAACAACAACAAAACATATCAAAACCTATGGGATGCAGCGAAAGCAGTCCTGAGAAGGAAGTTCATAGCCATGAATTCATATATTAAAAAAGAAGAAAGATTCAAAATTGAAGACCTAACTGCACACTTGAAGGAATTGGAAAAACAACAACAAACTAAACCTAAAGGAAGTAGAAAACAGGAAATAACCAAGATTAGAGCAGAACTAAATGAAATAGAGAATAAGAAAGCACTGGAAACAATAAACAAAACCAAAAGCTGGTTCTTCGAGAATACCAACAAAATTGACAAACCCTTAGCCAGACTAACAAAGAAAAAGAGAGAACAGATGCAAATACATAAAATAAGGAATGAGCAAGGTGATATCACTACTGACCCCACAGAAATAAAGAGTATCATAAGAGGATACTTTGAAAAATTATATGCCAACAAGAATGACAATTTAGAGGTAATGGACAAGTTTCTAGAAACCCACAAACAGCCAACATTGATGAAAGAAGAAATAGATGAACTCAACAGCCCAATTACAAGTAAAGAAAAAGACTCAGTCATTAAAAACCTCCCCACTAAAAAGAGTCCTGGGCCAGATGGCTTCACAGCTGAATTCTACCAAACATTCCGGAAAGAGCTAACACCAATTCTACTTAAGCTCTTCCAAAAAATAGAAGTAGAAGGAATATTACCTAACTCATTCTATGATGCCAACATTACCCTAATACCAAAAGCAAATAAAGATACCACAAGAAAGGAAAATTACAGACCAATTTCTCTAATGAACCTAGATGCTAAAATCCTTAACAAAATACTTGCTAATCGCATTCAACAACATATCAAAGGGATTATACACCGTGACCAAGTGGGTTTCATCCCAGGTATGCAAGGCTGGTTCAATATAAGAAAATCAATCTATGTAATACACCACATAAACAAACTGAAAGAAAAAAATCACATGATCATCTCTATAGATGCCGAAAAAGCATTCGACAAAATACAGCACTCTTTCCTCATAAAAACACTACAAAAGATAGTAATAGATGGAAACTTTCTGAAAATAATAAAGGGTTTATATGAAAAACCCAAAGCTAACATCATTTTCAAAGGTGAAATCCTAAAAGCCTTCCCTCTGAGATCGGGAACAAGACAAGGATGCCCACTATCACCACTCCTATTTAACATTGTCTTAGAAGTACTTGCACAAGCACTGATACAAGAAAAGGACATAAAAGGCATCCAGATTGGAAAAGAAGAAGTAAAAATTTCATTATTTGCAGATGACATGATCCTATATATAGAAAGCCCTGAGAAATCTACAACAAGGCTTCTAGAACTTATAAAGGAATTCAGTAATGTTGCAGGCTATAAGATCAATGCTCAAAATTTAGTAGCATTTCTGTACACCAATAACCAGCAAACTGAGGAGGAAATCAGGAAAAAAATTACCATTTATAATAGTAAATAAAAGAATTAAATACCTAGGAATAAATTTAACTAAAGATGTAAAGGACTTATATACAGAAAACTACACAACACTGTTAAAGGAAATCAAAGAAGGCTTAAATAAATGGAAAAATATTCCCTGTTCATGGATGGGATGACTAAACATCATCAAGAGGTCAATCCTACCCAAATTTATCTACAGATTTAATGCAGTTCCAATAAAAGTCAACACTATATCTTTTAAGGAACTGGAAAAACTAACCACAAAATACATTTGGAGAGGCAAGAGGTCCCAAATTGCCAAAGACATATTGAAAAAGAAAAATGAAGTTGGAGGTATCACATTACCTGACTTTAAAGCATACTACAAAGCTACAGTGATCAAAACTGTGTGGTATTGGCACAAGGATAGACCTACTGAACAATGGAACCAGATTGAGAGTTCTAATATAGATCCTAGCATATACAGTCATCTGATATTTGACAAGGCCACGAAGCCCACTCAGTTGGGAGAGAGTGGCCTCTTTAACAAGTGGTGCTTGGAGAACTGGATATCCATATCCAAATGAATGAGAGAAGAATACCATCTCACACTTCATACAAAAAACAACTCAAGATGGATCAAAGATCTAAATATAAGAGCCAAAACCATAAAAACCTTGGAAGATAATGTAAGGAAGCATCTACAGGACCTTGTAATAGGAAATGGTTTCATGAACTTAACAGCCAAAGCACAAGCAGAGAGAGAAAAATTTGATAAATATGATCTCCTCAAAATTAAAAACTTCTGCACCTCAAAGATGTTATTAAGAAAATAAAAAGGCTGCCTACCCAATGGGAAATAATATTCAGCAACCATATATCTGATAGGAGCCTAATATCCTGCATATATAAAGAAATCCTACACCTCGAAAATAAAAGGACAAACAACCCATTTAAAAAATGGGCAGGTGACCTGAAAAGACACTTCTCCATGGAAGAAACACAAATGGCTAAAAAGCACATGAAAAAATGTTCAACATCACTTGCTATCAGGGAAATGCAAATCAAAACTACAATGAGATACCATCATACAACCATCAGAATGGCAGCTATTAAAAAACAGGAGACACTAAATGTTGGAGAGGATGTGGAGGAATAGGAACCCTCATCCACTGCTGGTGGGACTGCGGTATGGTCCAGCCACTGTGGAGGACAGTTTGGCGGTTCCTCAGAAAACTTGCAATAGATCTTCCGTATGATCCAGCAATTCCACTACTGGGTATATACCCAGAAGAACTGAAAACAAAAATACAAACAGATATATGCACACCAATGTTTATAGCGGCATTGTTCACCATTGCCAAAAGTTGGAATCAGCCCTGGTGCCCATCAACAGACGAATGGATAAGCAAAATGTGGCACATACATACAATGGAATATTACTCAGCGGTAAGAAGGAACAAAGTGCTAACACATGGAATAACGTGGATGAATCTTGAAGACCTTATGTTGAGTGAAGCAAGCCAGGCACTGAAGGATGAACAGTATATGACCTCACTGATCTGAACTGAGGAAAGTGAGCAGTCTCTGAGAACCATTGTCTGAAAG
>JAKSZT010039249.1:100-13737 GCA_026826555.1 Tolypeutes matacus
TAGAATAGAATAGAATAGAATAGAATAGAATAGAATAGAATAGAATAGAATAGAATAGAATAGAATAGAATAGAAGAATAGAATAGAATGGAATGGACCATTGTTGGGATAATGCTGAAAAAAAAAAACAAACAAACATGGACAAACAGAAAGGAGAAAGTCTGTTTTCCTGCTTCTTGTAGTGTCCTCTAACAAGGAAACAGCAAGGAAGGATTGCAGTTTGCAGCATCCCAGGTCCAGCATCAAAAGTTAAAGTATGGAAGAGTGGATTTTACAGAGAGTAAATACTTTAATAAGCAGCAAATACATAGCAGCATACATATTGGAAAGGGTCAAAGAAATGAGAAGGTTTTAACCCTATAGGCAATACCATTAATAGAAATTTGAGAGTCAACTGATTTTGAAAAAAGGGAATATGTATTTGGGTCTAAATATAATAATTTTGAGGAGGAAATGCTATAAACATTTGATTAAGACTGGAGCATGGGAGAGAAGTAAAGGCTGGAGAACCAAGGTGTGTAACATCTGCAATATGGTGATATTTGAGATGTGTCCAGTGGTCAAACTAAGGCCTAGAATTTTAGAATAAAGTACATACCAGAGCAGCAGTAAACAAAGTAGTGCAAAATAATTTTACTTCTGGCTACCCCTATGAAGCACCACTGAACCAAAGCATTATTATTTTGGCAGTCCAAATTGAACAATGGACTGAGAGTATGAAGATGAAAAGGATGATTTCTAAATTGCCCAGGAGAAAATTTCTAAACTTCCAAAAGAACAGTTAATATAAGAAGGAAGTTGACAAAGGAAGAAAACTTTTAGATAATTGTTACAAGAGACAGAACATAAGACAGTGGTTAGTTTCCCAGAGGAAGAGAGAAAATTAAGAATGCCAGATTAACTGAAGAAACATATTTCACATGGCTGTTTAACCAAATAAAATGCACAAACCTCTGGGAATATTGTATTGGAGTAGGCAGGTGCAACTCAACTCTATATAAACAAAGAAGAATGGGCAAAAAGCTGCCCAAGGGAGCAGTTTGGGGATCTGAAGACCGGTTGAGTGCTGCACATAATTCAAGAGGAAGAGGGACAGAGAGATGAAGAAACCAAAAAGAAAACTGTGAGTTACTTAACTCTGAGGCTGGGAACAGCACCCATCTCCCACCCTCATGGCAGACAACTGATAGGAGAATGGAGGTCCTCCTCTCTGAGAAAACAGAGGTTGCAGTGGAGGACAGAGAGTGGTGTCTCTTCAGTGCATTTGGAGCGGAGCCCACTTTGAATCTTGGTTATAGCCAGCCTAGTAAGTGGAAGTTGAAAGAGAAACCTCCATGGAATAGACACTTTGAACAATGGGATCAAATTGAGAATTCAGAAATAAACCCTCACATCTACATTCAAATGATTTTTGACAAGGCTGTCAAACTCACCCAGCTGGGTCAGAACTGTTTGTTCAACAAATAGTGCTGGGAGAACTGCATATCCATAGCTAAAAGAAAGAAAGAAGAACCCTATCCCACACCTTATACAAAAATTAACTCAAAATGGATCAAGGACTGAAATATAAAGCTAGAACCATAAACCTCCTAGAAGAAAATATAGGGAAACATCTTCAAGATCTTGTAGTAAGTGCTGGATTCTTAAATCTTACACCAAAAGCACAAACAATGAAAGAAAAAATAGATAAATGGCACCTCCACAAAGTTAAACACTTTGGACTTCAAATGATTTTGTTAAGAAGGTGAAAAGGCAGCCTACTCAACTGGAGAAAATTTTCAGAAAACATATCCGATAAGGGCTTGAACTCCATGTTATATAAAGAGATCATACACTTAATGATATAAAGACAAGCAACTGAATTTAAAAATGGTCCAGGGAGTGGATGTGGATCAAGTAGTTGAGTGCCCACCTCCCACATGAGAGACCCCAGGTTTAGTTCCCTGTGTCCCCTAAAGAAAACAAACATTGAGCAGACATTAAGTAAAAACAAGGAACAAACAATGAGGAAAAACAATGAGCAGAAAACGAGCAAACACAGCAAACAGAGAATGCACAGACAATGAGCAAAAAACATAAAACAATGGGCAGACAATGAACAATCAACAAGCATACAACATGCAAAAACAAACAAGCAGGGAGCAGATGTGACTCAAACAACTGAGTGTTCGCCTTTCACATGGGAGGTTCTGGGTCTGGTTCCCAGTGCATCCTAAAAAAAACAAGCAGACAATGAGCTCAAACAATGAGCAAACAAAAAGCAAAACATAAAAGGGAGCCAACTAGGTGGGGGAGGGGAATGGTCCATTTTTTGAATAGACATTTTTCCAAAGAAGAAATACAAATGGTCAAAAAGCACATGAAAAGATGTTCAACACCACCAGCTATTAGGGAAATGCAGATCAAAACTACAGTGGTATATCATTTCACACTTTACAGAATGGCCATTATTTAAAAAGAGAAAACTACAAGTGCTTGAGAGGATGTGGAAAATAGGAACACTCCTTCACTGTTGGTGGGAATGTGGAATGGTGTAGCCACTGTAGCAGATACTTTGGTGGTTCCTCAGGGAGCTAAGTATTGAACTGCCATATGATCTGTCAATCTTGCTACTAGGAATAAATTCAGAAGAACTGAAAGCAAGGACACGAACAGACATTTGCACACTGATGTTCATAACAGCATTATTCACAATTGTTAAAAGATGGAGAAAACTCAAGTGTCCACCAACTGATGAATGAATAAAGAAAATACACACAAGATGGAATACTATGCTGCTGTAAGGAGAATTTAACTTAGGAAGCATGTGACAACATGGATGAAACTTGAGGACCTTATGTTGAGTGAAATAAGCCAGACACACAAGGACAAAAATTGTATGGTGTCTCTAATTTGAACTATTAATAAATGTGATGAGTAAACTCATGGAATTAAACTATAGCATATAGGTTACTAGGAGATAGAATGTGGGTTGAGAAGAGGGAGCTGATGTGTATGCATGCAGAATTTAATAAGGTATGGAAATGGATAGAGTTGATGGCAATACATTGTAGTGAGTATAACTAAAACTGCCTATTTACAAATGTGAATTTGGCTGAAAGGGATAGTCTAAGGAGGTTAATGTCAATTTAAAGAGAGGTAGAGGATAATCTAGTGACGGTATATCATAGTGATTTTGGTGGTGGATGAAGATTTTGGATAATAGTACAAATCCAAGAATTTGCCTGAATTATAAGGTTTAACAGTATGGAGATTTATGGGAAAAATACAACTAATGGAACATATAGACTATAGTTAACAGTAATATTGTAATATTTTTACAACAATGGCAAAAAAGGCACTACATCAATGCTAAGGGTTAATAATCAGGGGGTGTATGGGGTATATTAGTCAGCCAAAGGGGTGCTGATGCAAAATACCAGAAATCTGTTCACTTTTATAAAGGTTGGTTATTTGGGGTAGAAGCTTACAGTCACAAAGCCATAAAGTTTAAGTTACTTCCCTCACCATAATCTGTTGCCATGTGTTGGAGCATGATGACTGCTGACATTCAGCCTACCTCTTCTTCTTAAGTCTCTGTGGTCCCAGCTTCTTCCAATATCAGTGTAGGCTGGGATAATTCTCGTCTCTCTCCCAGGGCTCATTTCTCTCTGGGATTAGCTGCTCTGATCTCTCCACAAGGACAACTGTTAACTCTCAGGCAAATGGATTGTCTTTCTTCCCGGGGCCTCTGCCATGTCTAATGGACCCTTCTCTCTTTCCTCACATATCTGCTTCTCCTGAGTGTTTAATTCCTGGGCTCCAGGACCAAAACTCCAATTCTCTTCTCTGCCATGTACTTTTCTCTGTGCCATGTAGTTTTCTCAACATCCTACTGACATGGCCCAATCAAAACCTTAATCATAATTTAACCATGCCCAGGTACAGACTAGTCTACAAACATAATCCAATGTCTATTTTTGGAATTCATAAACAATGCCATACTGCCACAAGAAGGATGGGATTTTCTTCTTTTGAAGTAATGAAAATATTCTGAAAAGGATTGAACTGATGACAGCACAACCCTGTGATGAAACTGAGAGCCATTGAGTTTACACTTTGGATGGATTGTAAAAGGCAGGGCACTATATAATACAGTTAAACCCATGGTGAATGATGGACTGTTGTTAACAATACCAATATGAGAACATTCCCTCATGAACTATAACAAATATACAATACTAATACATGGTGTTAATAATAGGATGGTATGTGGGTAAATATACCAGATATTAGCTATGGACTATATTAGCTATGGGCTATAGATAGTATTAATATTATGATGATGTTCTTTCATCATTTGTATCAAATGTGTCACAACAATGCAAGGTGTTGTTGGTGGAGCAATGTATGGGAATCTTGTATGGTACATATGATTGTTCTTTCAAAATTTAAATTTTAAAAAAATCTTACCTTAGAAAATAAAATGACTTGAGGACATATAAATAAAATAAAGACATTCAGAAACTGGTCAAGCAGGATATTCTCATGATTGGAGGAGATCATATCCTGAACTACCTTGAGACTTCTCAAATCTAAATGAATACTTTATGCTATAGTTACTGATATTTAGAGACCCTGGAAGAGCACAAGGCTTTTGATTCTGCATAATTAGCATTCTTGCAAAGAACTGCTGCCCAATAAAGAATTGCTACAAGATTACAGGAAGGTTTCTAAACCTCATAAGCCACAGTCAACTCTCAGAAGAGGGGTTTTGAATACCAATACTTTATAAT
Organism: Tolypeutes matacus; assembly: GCA_026826555.1. NCBI lineage: Eukaryota > Metazoa > Chordata > Mammalia > Cingulata > Chlamyphoridae > Tolypeutes > Tolypeutes matacus. Next base: position 4,876 of record JAKSZT010039249.1, read on the forward strand.
TTGCTTAAAATTACTTTATCTTTCTCTGTCTCTGTCTCTCTCTCTGTGTCTGTCTCCCCCTTCCATTCACTCCAGATCATCTGGTCCAAAGTTCAAAAAGAGCTAGTCATAATAAAGTATTTGGGTGTGAAAAAAAATAGCATGCACAATGTAGAGATATGCTCATCATATAGTCAATTAATGCCCTTAGCTTCAAATTAACTGTTTCACTTTTTATTAAGGAATCATTTAAAAAAAATACAGAAATGTTTCAAGAATAAGAAGAATACAAAGAATACATATACCTTTTAACCAGATTTATCTATTGTATTTTGTCCCATTGGCCTTATCCCTAAAATTAGCTTTTAATTCTTAGGGTTTTTTAGTAATGTTGTCAAGAAGCAATCAGATAGTATCAGTAAGACAGATAATTTTCTAATATCACTTATCCATTCACAGAAAAATAAAACTTACATTTCAAGAGACATGAAATTTGCAGGCTGCTACTCTTTCTCCCACAGCTTTCAGAGCATTTCTGATATCTTTATTCCTTAAAATGTAATTTATTGGGTTTAGCATAGGGGTGACAACACTGTACAGAACTGAGAGCAGCCAGTCTTTTGACAATGAGTAAGATGAGATGGGCCATATGTTTGTGAATATGTATCTGCCGTAGTAGAGAAGGACAATGAGCAGGTGGGAGGCACAGGTGGAAAAGGTTTTGCTTCTCCCCTCTGAGGAGTGAATCCTCAAGATGGCAGAGATAATATAGAGGTAGGAAAGTATGATGCCCAGAAAAGGAGCCCATCTGATGAAGATTCCAATGAAGAGCAAGACAAACTCATTGACAGAAGTGTCCCCTCAGGACAAGACCAGCTGAGGGGGGATATCACAGAAGAAGTAATAAATCTGGTTGTTGCCAAAGAAGGGCAGGCAGAATGTCAGTACCTTGTGCACCACTGGGTTGAGGAAACTGCTAACCCAGCAGGAAGCTGCTAACTGACTGTACAGAGGCTTATTCATAATAACTGAACACCTTAAGGGTTTGCAGATCGCAGTATCGCGATCATACGCCATTGCAGTCAGCAAAAGACACTCTATCCCTACAAAGAAAAGGAATGCAAAAAGTTGCATCACATAACCCCAACACAGGAAATGTTTTTGTTCTCTGACAGGAGATGCACCATCATCTGGGGGCATCAGTGCTGATGTAGCAGATGTCAAGGAAGGCTAAATTCCTCAGGAAAAAATACATAGGAGTATGTAGTTGAGGATCAGACAAGGTTACCAAAATAATGAAGATATTTTCTCCCAGTGTACAGAGATAAATCACAAAGAATATGTTGAAGAATAAAAATTGCAAATCATTTAGGTTTGAGAATCCCAAGATGATGAATCGCAGCAGAGCTGTTTGATTTTCTCTTTCCATGTTTCCTCTTGGGACTTGAGAAAGAAGTGGCACAAATTATTCATGTGCTGCTTCAGCAGTAATCTTCAAAATATGAAAATATAACTTTTGTAGATAAAATAATCATTGTCTATGCCAGAATAAACAATACAGTATTTGGAATACATGACAAATCATGGTGGCACCCACCAATCATCACATAAAACCCACATATCCAACAACCACTGTGGGATCCATCTCTTATGAATCATTAGTAGCAACTTTGTAGGAAAAATGTATTTAAAAGACTACTTCAGTTTAAGGGCAATTTATGAAGGTAGGGCGTGTCAGATTCCTTTCCTCATACAGCAGTGTGTCTTGGAGAAGGTTGGTGAAGACCACCATCAGATAGTTTGTGTAAGAGTCTTGTAGTTATAATTATAATAAAATAAAATGATAAATTATAAATAATTATAAATATCATTTTTACTTTATTTTTAAACTTTTTTTGAAATTTTAAAGAAGCTTTAAATTACATAAATGCTACATTAAAAGCATAGTGGATTCCCCTATGCCCCACTCCCTCCCACTCCCACAAACACACCCTTCCACATTAGCAACATCCTTCCTCATCAAGGTACATTTGTAAAAATTGATGAACACATATTGAAGCATTACTATTAAGCATGGACTATAGTTTACATTATAGTTTACATTCTGTCCCACACAATTTTGTAGGTTATGACAAAATATACGATGACCTGTATTCATCATTGCAATGTCATACAAGACAACTCCAATGTCCCCAAAAATGCCCCCATATTATACCCTTTCTTCCCTTTCCCATCCCTCAGAACCTCTGGTGGCCACTGCCTTTATATTAGTGATAAAAGTTCTTCCACTGTTGGAATAATAAAAAGTCTACTTTAGTCCATTGTTCATTCGCCAATCTTGAGGAATTTGGGATGGTAATTTCCACCCTGCTTCCAACTGAAAGAGGTCTAGATCCCATGGGGCAGACAGATGAAACTGTCCCACCTGCAGCTGCAGACAGTCTCTGTTCCCTGAGATGGGCGTTGTCCATCATCATCTCCTCCTTAGCTGTCCTAGGTGAAGTTCAATGAACTGGAGACCAAGTGTTGCAACTCTGTTGAGATTCAGGGCTCAACCAGCACAGGGATGGACAAAAGATCCAAGTCACTGGGACTCACACTCAAAAAGTACAGTGTCAATCATAGGTTCAAACAAAAGGGACAGAAGAGGCATGCATAGGGAAACTACAAACAAGTGCGATTCTGTCACACTGGGGAACATAAATTGCAAAGTAGCGCCCACTGACAAGATTCCAAACCCTGAAATGTTCACCCTGCCTGCAGTATCTGGACACCTCCAGAGCCCTCAGGAGCCCCATTATTTGAGACACTGTTCACTGTAGCAGTCAATGAGATCCTGCTGTGACGTGCATTAGCATAACTTCTGGAACAATCTCCCAAGTCACCCCCAAATCTCCCAGACACAAAAACTCATCTATATCTACCATTTCCCCCCTTTGTTAAAAGTCCCCCTGCAGAGGCATTACCAGTTGGCACCTGGCAACAATACCTTGGTGCCAGGGAAGGTCATCCCAGGACCCAGGATCCATGCTCCAGGGGAAGGGGACAGTGCATCTAAATGGCCAGTTTGACCCTGAGAGAGGGCACACCTGGGCAGCAAAGAGGCCCCCAGGAAGCAACTCCCAGGCAACATACAACCCTAGGCCAAGCCCCAACCCCACAAGAAAAGTTCCACAAACACAATCATCAAAACCAAAGTCTAGGGCAGTGGTCTCTCTTTCTTCACCAGACACTGCATCTGCATTTGAGGGATTCCTGCCATCTCACTAGAGAATGTAGCAAGACTCCCCAGGATGGGAACCCAATACTCCCTCCACTACTGTGTGTGTCTCCTCCCACATTTGCCTATGAACAAGTGAACACATTCACATGCCCCAGAGGCATGGCCCAGGTGATCTCTTGCCCAGGCATCCCTCTGCCAAAAACACCCCACACCAGTGATCCTCCCCTGCCACAGCTGCGACCCCACCCATGATTCAAAACCTCTCCAAAAATGAAGCCAACAAAAGAACCAAGTAAAATTAAGAAAATGAATTAATAATAATAGTTTTAAAAATAACAAATAAAATAAAATTTTAAAAATTATAAATAATTTTTTAAAATTTAGACATTTTGTATTTCATCAAGATCTTTTGTCTTGTATGTACAGTGACATTTTATTTTCCCAGTGTTTTATTTCTTTCATTTTACCTTCAACGAAGCTTTAAGTTACATAAAAGTCACAAAGAGAATATAGGGGATTCTCATATACCCAACTTCCTCCCTCTTTTCCCCTCTCCCCTATTAATAACATTTTACATGTAGGTGGTACATTTGTGACAGTTAATGTGCAAATATTGAAGGATTTCTACTAACAATAGTCAATTGTTTACAGTATGGTTTAAATTTTACACTATGGTTTACACTTTTATAGGTAATCATGGATTTTAAAGTGGCCTTTTTCCATTATTGCATGACTATGTAGAACAATTCTAATGCCCCCAAAATGCCCTATGTCCCATCTATTCTATTCTTCCTTCTCCTTCCCCTTGGAACTATGCTAACCACTAAGTTTCAATTTTTGAAGAATAAGATTCATAGTTACTTGCCATAATATTGAGGGCTTGACATATTGGTCTGTTTTCTTTTATTCTATTTCATTCTATTTCTATGTTCTCAAAGGATTCTTGTCTCTCTAAAAATATAGCAGGACTATGGAGTTTAATATTTTTAAAAATATTTTCTTGTTTATTATGTGGCTCTCCACCTACTGATATAACACACTATGGCAAGATGAACACTTAGATATTCCATAGAAGCCTGCCCCAGGTGTGCCCTATCCTATGTATCCCCCCCACCCTACACCCCACACCAGTAACCCTCCCCTGCCATATTTGACAAAAGAACATTCCCATTTTGTAGTTTTAACCACAATAGCAGATTTAAAGATGATGAAGGAGGAAGAGAAGATGTGATACCATATCCTTAGATTAACTTCATAAAATAAATGGTATGGAGGCTAGCTAGGAAAGCCTGGAAGAGATTCCTATAATCCTTGGCTCTAAGACTTAGAAATAAGGAGGGTATCGATGGAGTTGATCACTGAAATCACTCTCCAGGGGACAGAATACCTAAGAATAGAAAAATTAACATCATTTATGCTCCAAGTTTGGTGGAAAAAAAACATCAAAGACTTTGTCACATTTTAGCCTAAAATAACCTGTACACAACCTGCAATCTTCCTCTTATCTAGGCTCAAGATAGGTTTATATCAGTTCTGATCAAAGGGCAGTGACCATGTAGAGCAGTGTTTAAAGAATTATGTAGGTTTATATCTTGACTTTTGGAATGAAAAGTGTACAGAGATCAATAGCAATTCCTACCATGAGCAAAGTAGAGAGTAGAACACTTAGATATCTTATTTTTCCCAACATTGTGTAACATCATGTTGCTCTTTAGCATGCAATATGGTATGTTCACCAAAGCAGGTAATTTTAAATTCAACCCTCTCTCTCTTTAAACCGTGTTCTCTCTTTTTGTTTCTTAGTCTGGCTAAGAGGTTGTCAATTTCCTTGATCTTCTCAAAGAACCAGCTTTTGGTTTTGTTTTTTTTCCTAGGGCTTTCTTATTTTCTATTTCATTTAGTTCTGCTCCAATCTTTGTTATTTCCCTCTTTCTACTTCTTTTATGTTTAATTTTTTGTTGTTTTTTCAATGCCTCCAGTGTGCAGTTAGGTCTTCAATTTTAGCTCTTTCTTCTTTTTAAATGTATATATTTATGGCTAGGAACTTCCCTCACAAGGCATCTTTGGATGCATTCCATAGGTTTTGATATGTTGTGTTATCATTTTCATTAGTTTCAAGGGAGTTACTGATTTCTTTTGAGATTTCCTCCTTGAACCACTGTTTGTCTAAGAGTGTGTTGTTTAACTTCCATATCTTTGTGCCTAATCTGTTTCTCTGGCCCTTAGTGATTTCCAATTTCATTCCATTATGGTCATAGAAATTACTTTGTATAATCTCAATGTTTCTGAATTCATTGAGAGTTGTTGTGTGGCCTAGCATGTGGTCTATCTTGGAGTATGATCCATGTGCACTCGAGAAGAATGTAAATCCTGCTGTATTTGCATGTAGTGTTCTGTATATGTTATTAGGTCCAGGTCCTCTAATGTATTGTTCAGAGTTTTTGTTTCTTTATTGATTCTCTGTCTAGATGTTCTGTCTAATGTTGATAATAGTGTATTAAAATACCCCATTATGATTGTACAAGCATTTATTTCTCCACTTAGTTTTTCCAGAGTTTGCCTCATGTATGTTGAGGCACCCCAATTAGGTGCATAAATGTTTATGATTGTTCTCTCATCTTGATAGATTACCACTTTTACTAATATATAGTGCCCATCCTTGCCTCTTACAATAGTTTTGCATTTAAAATCTTTTTCTCTGATATTAGGATAGATAACTCCTGCCTTTTGTTGTCTATTATTTGCTTGTAAAATTATTTTCCAGCCATCCACTTTCAGCCTCCTTGAATCCCTGGGGTGAATGTGGTTTCTTGTAGGCAGCATGTAGTTGGATCTTATTTCCTTCTCCATTCAGCCAATCTGTGTCTCTTGAGTGGTGAATTTAATACATTTACATTCAGTGTTATTACTCACAATGAATTTCTTACTTCAGTTGTATTTTCTTTGGGTTTATATATATCATATGCTGTTTTTAATTCTCTTTTTAGTTGTTTTTACACTCTCCTTCAACTCTCTCTCCCTTGTTTTCTTCTTTCAACTTGTAGAACTTCCTTTAGTATTTAGTGAAGTGCAGGTTTCTTATTGGCATACTCTTTTAATTTCTGTTTATCTGTGGATATGTTAAGCTCTCCATCATGTTTGAAAGCCAGTTTTGCTGGATAGAGGATTCTGGAACCTTAGGTAATACCAATGTTTTAACATTGATTATAAGTGAAAACACGTGCAGAGCAGCCAATGAAACAACATTCTTTTTTCATATTCAAGAATGAAAAACTGACTGCATTCACAGAATTTTAGGTAAACCAGAGTTTTGAAGATGATTGTAAGTCAAAACAAGTGTATAGCTGCCAAAGAAAAGAGTATCTTACTTAGTTGACAATTCTGAAGTACTGCCAATGTTAGGTATTTTATTGTATAGGAAAACAATGCATAGCAGCTAAGGAAAATTATCTTACTTTAAAAATGTGAAGCACAATTTTGTTCTCAGAGCATTTAGTAAAACTGGAGTTTTGACATTGATTATGAATGGAACCACGTGCATAGCAGCCACTGAAACAAGTTAGTTTCTTAGTTTTCAAAACTAGGGAATCACAGTGCATTAGGTAAACCCAGGGATTTTAAGTTGATTGTAAGTTAAACAAATGCATAGCTGCCAAAGAAAAGTGTATCTTGCTTAGTTGTCAAAACTGAAGTACGACCTGTATTCTGAGTGTGTTTGGTAAAACCAGCATTTTGAATTTTATTGTAAGTCAGAACAAGTACATTGCAGCCAAGGAAACAAGTATCTTCCTTAGTATTGTAAACTAAAGAAAACAATGGCACTAGGTAAAGGTCGTGTTCTTGCAGTAATTATGATTGAAAACAAATGCATAGCAGACAAGGAAATGATTAACTGAATTACATTTCAAAATTGAAATACCTCCTCCATCACAGAGCATTAGGTAAAACCAGGGTTTTGAAGTTCATAGCAAGTGAAAACATATGCAAAGCAGGAAATGAAACAAGAATCTTACTTAGAGTTCAAAAGTGAAAAAACTACTGCATTAGCATAGCATTAGGTAAAAGAGATGTTTTGACATTGATTGTGTGAAAACAAGTGCATAACAACCAAGAAATCAGAATTTTTCTTACGTTACATAAGTGAAGAACCTCCTGTATGCACAGAGTATTAGGTTAAAACCAAGATATTGAAGTTGATTGTAACTCAAAACAAGTGCAAAGCTGCCAATGAAATGAGTATCTTGCTTAATTTTCAAAACTGGAGACGCACCTGCATGCAGACTGTTTTAGGTAAAACCTGTGTTTGCCTTTGATTCTAAGTGAATAAAAAGTGCATAGACAAGGATAGACCTACTGACCAATGGAACCGGATTGAGAGTTCTGATATAGATCCTCGCATATACAGTCTTCTGATATTTGACAAGGCCAAGAAACCCACTCAGTTGGGAGAGAGTGGCCTCTTTAACAAGTGGTGCTTGGAGAACTGGATGTCCATATCCAAAAGAATGAGAGAAGATTACCATGTCACACCTTATACAAAAATCAACTCAAGATGGATCAAAGATCTAAATATAAGAGCCAAAACCATAAAAACCTTGGAAGATAATGTAAGGTAGCATCTACAGGACCTTGTAATAGGAAATGATTTCATGAACTTCACAGCCAAAGCACGAGGAGCAAGAGAAAAAATTGATAAATGGGATTTCCTCAAAATTAAAAACTTCTGCACCTCTAAGGATGTTATTAAGAAAATAAAAAGGCAACCTACCCAATGGGAAAAAATATTCGGCAACCATATAACTGATAGGAGCCTAATATCCTGCATATATAAAGAAATCCTTCCCCTCGAAAATAAAAGGACAAATAACCCATATAAAAAATGGTCAAGTGACCTGAAAAGACACTTCTCCACGGAAGAAATACAAATGGCTAAAAAGCACATGAAAAAATGCTCAACATCACTTGCTATCAGGGAAATGCAAATGAAAACTACAATGAGATACCATCTTACACCCATCAGAATGGCAGCTATTAAAAAAACAGGAGACACTAAATGTTGGAGAGGATGTGGATGAATAGGAACCCTCATCCACTGCTGGTGGGACTGTGGTATGGTCCAGCCACTGTGGAGGACAGTTTGGCGGTTCCTCAGAAAACTAGCAATAGATCTTCCATATGATACAGCAATTCCACTCCTGGGTATATACCCAGAAGAACTGAAAACAAAAATACAAACAGATATATGCACACCAATGTTCATAGCGGCATTGTTCACCATTGAAAAGTTGGAATCAGCCCCGGTGCCCATCAACAGATGAATGGATAGGCAAAATGTGGTACATACATACAATGGAATATTACTCAGCTGTAAGAAGGAATAAAGGGCTAACACATGGAATAACGTGGATGAATCTTGAAGACCTTATGTTGAGTGAAGCAAGCCAGGCACTGAAGGATGAAGAGTATATGACCTCACTGATCTGAACTGAGGAAAGTGAGCAGTCTCTGAGAACCATTGTCTGAAAGATAGGTTAACAAAGGAGAGTAAGAGAAGAGCAGGCTTTGAGCCATCTATCATATGGACATAATCTATGGTAAAGGGATAGAGTGTGGTTGCATGTTGGGGGATGGGGCAGATGAGTGGTGGTGTTCCTGGGTTT
>JAKSZT010039260.1:0-14339 GCA_026826555.1 Tolypeutes matacus
CTCCGGTTCACCGGGTGCTGACTAGCTTTTTGCTCTGCTCACACAAGGTCCAAGGGGCGCCAGGCAGCCAGCTCCCCAGAAAATACAACTTTTTCGCCCCGCCCGCGGCTCCAAATGGCCGTTTTATTATTTATTTCCGTAACCGCGGGGCTCAGCCGCCTGTGCCAACCCCCACCGGCAGCCTCAAAACTCACGAATCTCCACCGTTCGGTCCACGCCGCCGGTCCGTGCAGATAGATGTCCCAAGCCTCTCACTCCACGCGTGCACAGCACAGACCCCCGGGCAGGACCCCGTCCACAATCTGCTGTTTTTTTAATAGCTGCCATTGTGATGGGTGTAAGATGGTATCTCATTGTAGTTTTGATTTGCATTTCCCTGATAGCAAGTGATGTCGAGGATTTTTTCATGTGCTTTTTAGCCATTTGTATTTCTTCCTTGGAGAAGTGTCTTTTCAGGTCACTTACCCATTTTTTAAATGGGTTGTTTGTTTTTTTTATTTTCAGGGTGTAGGATTTCTTTATATACGCAGGATATTAGGCTCCTATCAGATATATGTGCCAAATATTTTCTCCCATTGGGTACGCTGCCTCTTTATTTTCTTAATAACGTCCATTGAGGTGCAGAAGTTTTTAATTTTGAGGAGATCCAATTTATCTATTTTTTCTCTTGCTGCTTGTGCTTTGACTGTGAGGTTCATGAAACTATTTCCTATCATAAGGTCCTGTAGATGCTTTCCTACATTATCTTCCAAGGTCTTTATGGTTTTGGCTCTTAAATTTAGATCTTTGATCCATCTTGAGTTGATTTTTGTATAAGGTATGAGATGGTATTTTCTCTCATTCTTTTGGATATGGATATCCAGTCTTCCAAGCACCACTCATTAAAGAGGCCATTCTCTCCCAATTGAGTGGGCTTGGTGGCCTTGTCGAATATCAGATGACTATATATGAGGATCTATATCAGAACTCTCAATCCGGTTCCATTGGTCAGTAGGTCTATCCTTATGCCAATGCCATGCAGTTTTGATCACTGTAGCTTTGTAGTATGTTTTAAAGTCTGGTAATGTGGTACTTCGAACTTCATTTTTCTTTTTCAATATATCTTTGGCAATTCGGGGCCTCTTCCCTTTCCAAATTCATTTTGTGGTTAGTTTTTCCAGTTCCTTAAAAAAGTACCGTGTTGATTTTTATTGGGATTGCATTAAATCTGTAGATTAGTTTGGGTAGGATAGACATCTTGATGATGTTTAGTCTTCCTCTCCATGAACAGGGAATATTTTTCCATTTATTTAAGTCTTCTTTGATTTCCTTTAACAGTGTTGTGTAGTTTTCTGTATATAAGTCCTTTACATCTTTAGTTAAATTTCTTCCTATGTATTTGATTCTTTTAGTTACTAATGTAAATGGCATTTTCTTCTTGATTTGCTTCTCTGATTGCTCGATATTGGTGTAGAGAAATGCTACTCATTTTTGAGCACTGCTCTTATAGCCTGCAACATTACTGAACTCCTTTATAAGTTCTAGAGCTTTGTTGTAGATTTCTCTGGGCTTTCTATGTATAGGATCATGTCCTCTGCAAATAATGAAATTTTTACTTCTTCTTTTCCAATCTGGATGCCTTTTATAGCCTTTTCTTGCCTCAGTGCTCGAGCAAGTAATTCTAAGACAATATTAAATAGGAGTGGTAATATTGGGCATACGTGTCTTGTTCCCAATCTCAGAGGGAAGGCTTTTAGGATTTTACCATTGAAGATGATGTTAGCTTTGGGTTTTTCATATATACCCTTTATCATATTCAGAAAGTTTTCTTCTATTCCTGTCTTTTTCAGTGTTTTTAACAGGAAAGAGTGCTGTATTATGTTGAATGGTTTTTCTTCATCTATAGAGATGATTATGTGATTTTTTTTCCAGTTTGTTTATGTGGTGTATTACATTGATTGATTTTCATGTATTGAACCATCCTGGCATACCTGGGATGAAACCCACTTGGTCATGGTGTATAATCCTTTTGATATGTTGTTGAATGTGACTAGCATGTATTTTGTTGAGGATTTTAGCATCTAGGTTCATTAGAGAAATTGGTCTGTAATTTTCCTTTCTAGTGGTATCTTTTTTTGGTTTAGGTATTAGGGTAATGTTGGCATCATAGAATGAGTTAGGCAATATTCCTTCTAATTCTATTTTTTGGAAGAGCTCAAGCAGAATTGGTGTTACCTCTTTCTGGAATATTTGGTAGACTTCAACTGTGAAGCCATCTGGCCCTGGGCTCTTCTTAGTTGGGAGGTTTTTGATGAGTGAGTCTATCTCTTTATTTGTAATTGGACTGTTGAGTTCATCAATTTTTACTTTCATCAATGTAGTGTGTTTGTTCATTTCTAGAAACGTGTCCATTTCCTCTAAATTATCATTCTTGTTGGCATATAATTTTTCAAAGTATCCTCTTATGATACTCTTTATTTCTGTGGGGTCAGTAGTGATATCCCCTCGCTCATTCCTTATTTTGTGTATTTGCATCTGTTCTCTTTTTTCTTTGTTAGTCTGGTTAAGGGTTTGTCAATTTTATTGATATTCTCGAAGAACCAACTTTTGGTTTTGTTTATTTTTTTCTAGTGCTTTCTTATTCTCTATTTCATTTAGTTCTGCTCTAATCTTTGTTATTTCCTTCTTTCTACTTCCTTTAGGTTTAGTTTGTTGTTGTTTTTCCAATTCCTCCAAGTGTGCTGTTAGGTCTTCAATTTTAGCTCTTTCTTCTTTTTTAATATATGTATTTATGGCTATGAACTTCCCTCTCAGGACAGCTTTGGCTGCATCCCATAGGTTTTGATATGTTGTGTTGTCATTTTCATTAGTTTCAAGGTAGTTACTGATTTCTTTTGAGATTTCCTCCTTGACCCACTGTTTGTCTGAGAGCATGTTGTTTAACTTCCATATCCTTGTTCCTAACCTGTTTCTCTGGCCCTTAGTGATTTCCAATTTCATTACATTGTGATCAGAGAAATTACTTTGTATAATCTCAATCTTTCTTTATTCATTGGGAGTTGTTTTGTGGCCTAGCATATGGTCCATCTTGGAGTATGATTCTTGTCCACTCAAGAAGAATGTAAATCCTGCTGTATTTGAGTATATTGTTCTGTAATTGTCTACTAAGTCCAGGTCCTCTAATGTATTGTTCAGAGTCTTTGTTTCTTTATTGATTCTCTGTCTAGATGTTCTGTCAAATTATGATAATGGTGTATTAATGTCCCCCACTATAATTGTAGAGGCATTTATTTCTCCACCTAGTTTTTCCAGAGTTTGCCACTTGTATTTTCAGCCACCCCGATTAAGTGCATAAATGTACATGATTGTTCTCTCTTCTTGAGAGATTACCCCTTTTACTAATATATAGTGTCCATCTTTGTCTCTTACAATAGTTTTGCATTTAAAGTGTATTTTGTCTGATATTAGAATAGCTACTCCTGCCCTTTTTGGTAATTGTTAGCTTGTAAAATTGTTTTCTAGCCATTCACTTTCAGCCTCCTTGAATCACTGGGTCAAAGGTGGGTTTCTTGCAGACAGCATATAGATGGATCATATTTCTTTATCCATTCTGCCAATCTATGTCTCTTGAGTGGTGAATTTAATCCATTAACATTCAGTGTTATTACTCACAATGAATTCTTACTTCAGCCATATTTTCTTTGGATTAATGTATGTCATATGTTGTTTTGTTTCTGTTTTTATCTTTTTAGTTGTTTTTAAACTCTCCTCCAACTCTCTCTCCCTTGATTTTTCCTTTCAACTTGAAGAACTTCCTTTAGTATTTCTTGAAGTGCTGACTTCTTATTGACATACTCTCTTAATTTCTGTTTATTTGTGACTATTTTGAATTCTCCATCATTTTTGAATGCCAGTTTTGCTGGATAGAGAATTCATGGCTGGAAGTTTTATTCTTTTAGTACTTTGACTATGTCATACCACTGTCTTCTTGCCTCCATGGTTTCAGCTGAGAAATCAGCACTTAATCTTATTGTGCTTCCCTTGTATATGATGGTTCTCTTTTCTCTTGTTGCCTTGAGTATTTTCTCTTTGTCTTGAGCATTGGACATTTTGACAAGTATATGTCTTGGAGTTGGCCTGTTGGGAATTATACTGTTTGGGGTGTACTTTGGTTCCTGGATCTGCACATCCATCTCTCTCAATAGGGTTGGGAACTTTTCAGCCATTATTTCCTTCAACACTCCTTCTGTTCCCTTTCCCTTCTCTTCTCCTTCTGGGATGCCCATAATACGTATGTTTGTGCATTTTGTGTTGTTAGTTAAATCCCTGAGTCCCTGCTGGATTTTTTCTATTTTTTTGTCTATCTGTTCTACTATCTGTTTGGTTTCAGATGTAGTGTCTTCCACATCACTAATTCTTTCTTTTGCCTGTTCAAACCTGCTGTTATGTGAATCCAGCATCTTTTTGATTTCTTGGATTGTGCCATTGATCACCATCATATCCATTATCTTTTTGTGTATGTTTACAATTTTTTCAGTATGTTCTCCCAGTGTCTTCTTTATATCCTTAATCTCTTCCTTCAGTTCATTAAATTGGTTCATGATATTTGTTTGGGAATCTTTGATTAGTTGTTCGATGTTCTGCATGTATTCCTGGTTTTTAGTTTGTTCATTGGAGTGGTCCATGTCTTCCTGTTTCTCAGTGTTGGTTGTAATTTTTTGTTGCCCCCTAGTCATCATTTTATCTTGCTGGGTTTATTCAGTTGATTAGCTTCTCTCTCTCCTCTAGAGTTTTATTTAGCTGTTGGTGCTGTGTGTGTGTTAAGTTTTCTCTTTGAGACTTTTTCTTCTTATTTTGTTTCCTTGCTTCTTTCAATGTTACCTTGAAAGCAAAAGATTAGTGTCAGAGGAATCGAAAGATGTGAGAAAGGAAGAAGGATATTAGTAATTTTGATAAAAGTTAGAAGAGGGGCCGAATAGGACTTAGTGAAATGAATATTTAACTTGTGTAGGCAGTGTAGATTAATAGGAAAAAAGTGGAGTAACTACAATGGACTGGGAAACCAAATAGAGGAATATATATATAATGATTTAGAAGGCTAGAATGATGAGGAAGGAGAGATAGAATAAAGAAAGGGCTAAAAGGAAAAAGCTAATATTAATTAAAAAGGAAGAAAACAAAATAGATAGAATAGAAATTGTCACCCTTAAGTTGTGGGCTAATGAAAAAGCGTGGTGTCTAAGAACCACAACAGTAAGCAGAAGGCAGAGAGATGAAGGGAGGATAAGAGATAGCTTGGAATACAATATCAATATAGACAGGGAATGGGAAATCAATGAAAAAGAAAAAAAGCAAAGAAGAGGTAAGCTGGCAGCACCTAATTGAAAAAAAAGAAGGAAAACAGAAAGTGGGAAGGAAGAGGAAAGAAAAGCAAAAGACAACAAATAGACAGAGAAAAGCCAAACAACCACACCATTCCCCTCAGCCTGGCGCTGTTTCAAGCCAGCTTGTCTGCTCCTCAAAGCTATGAGGGGGTCCAGGCAGCCAAATACACAGAAGTTAAACCCCTCTCCACCTTCTGTCAGAGCCTGTTTTAGGGTCCTCTCAGTGAAGGGGGTGATCTAGCAGAGGACTTCTTTTGGGTTCCTTATATTGCCAAAAAAAAAAAAAAAAAAAAAAAGACAGTCACTTTAAAAAATGAATTCCTCTTTTTAATTTAGTTCAATATCAAAAAACTGCCTCAAAACCTGCAGATAGAACCCTGAAGGGATATTGATAAACGCAAGCAGGCTGAGAGGATCCACAAGGACCCTAGAAGGAACAATTCCTCCTTAGCTAAGGACCCTAAATAGGCTCCTGGTAACTAATCAAGTCCTTCCCACTTCCTGGCCTCCCCAGGGGAACTGAAGCTCTGATGTTTGTCAGTGCAGAGCGATAAAATTGGCTGACTCCGCCCCCTCTGGGGCCAAGCCTCAGTGTCAGTGTGCTGCTGGGTAGATCAGGTTTCCTCAGCAGATTCACCACTCCCCTCAGCCTGGTGCTGTTTCGAGCTGGCTTGTCTGCTCCTCAAAGCTATTAGGGGGTCCAGGCAGCCAAATACACAAAAGTTAAACCCCTCTCCACCTTCTGTCAGTGCCCTCCCTCCCTCAGAGAATGCTCCCTCATACTGGGAGTGGGAGTCGTGGGTGCAGAATTCGCGGCTCAAACCAGCCTTTTTCCCTGCAGGTGGGGCTCAGCCATCTGTGTTAACCACTACAGGCAGGCTTAAAACTCACGAATCTCTACCAATCACTCCATGCCGTCTATCTGCCTGCTGCTAGATGACCCAAGCTTCTCACTCCATGCGCCCACAGCACAGACCCTCGGGCAGGAACTTGTCCACAATCGGCCGTTCAGAGAGCTACTCAGTTAGTGCCCTCCTAAACCGACACCATCTTGCCTCCCCCTATTCTTTGTATTTTTAAAAACTATTCAAAATAGCCTTATACAGTTCACAAAGTGAATTCTATGTTTTGACATTGAGTTTTTTATCTTCATTTTTTAAAAATTTCAATAACTTTTATTTTTTAAAAAAATATTTAGATTATATAAATGTTACATAAAAAATATAGAGATTCCATATGCCCCACTTCCCACACCTCCCACACCCTCCCACATAAACATCTTCTACATGTTATAGGGTGATATAAAATGGCCTATATCTGTCATTGCAGCGTCATTAGGGATGATTCCCAAGTCCCCAAAAAGCCCCCATATTACAACTGTTTTCCCTCTCCCTGCCCCCAGAACCTCCAGTGTCCACTGCCTCCCCATCAATGTTGCAATTTCTTCCCTTGCTAGAATCACTATATGTCTATTATAGAATAACAGTAAGTCTACTCTAGTCCATAGCTCTTCCCCCAATCCTGAGGATTCTGGGATGGCGATGTCCACTCCATCTCCAATTGAGAGGGGGCTTATATCCCATGGTTAAGATGGATAGGACTATCCTGCCTGCAGTGGCAGATGCTCTCCGTTCCCTGGGGATGGCCATTGTCCATCATCATCTCCCTGCCAATTGTCCTGGGCAAGTCCAATGAGCTGTAGAGTAGGTGTTGCAACTCTGCCAAGGTTCCAGGCTCAGCTGGCATATGGACATCCCAAACACTCAAGTCTCTGGACATACACCTACATACTCCAGCACCAAGTATATATTTAAATAGAAGGGACAGAAGAGTCATGTGTAAGGAAGACACAATTGAATCCAACTCTGTCACATTCAGGAGCACAAACTCCAAAATAGGGTCCACTGGCAAGGCATCAAACTCTGGAGCTATCCATCCTGAGGATAAGACCTGGGTGTCTCCAGGGCCCTCAGGAGTCCCACTATTTGGGGTAGTATCCACTTTGGAAGTCTATGGGTTCCTGCTCAGTTGTGTGTAAGTGTTACCTCTGGGATGACCTCCTGACTCACTTTTAAGACTCTTAGCAATATAAACTCATTTGTTTTCACCTTTTCCCCCTTTTATTCAAGTTCTGATTTTAGTTGTATTGCTACTCACTGCTTGATAGCAATTCCTCGATGCCAGAGAGGCTCATCCCTCAGAGTCATGTCCCACACTGGGGGGAAGGTAATACATTCATATGCTGAGTTTGGCTTAGAGAGAGGCCACATTTGAACAACAAGGAGGCTCTCAAGAAACAATCCTTAGGCATCCCATGGCAATATGTTAAGTTACAAGCAAAGGCTCTTAAGCTTAATCATCAATATCAAGGGCCCATCAGTGGATCATTCTCCTTCACCAGTCACTGCCCCTGTACTTGGGAGACTTTTGCTGCTCCCTTAGAGAAGGTGGCAGAACCCTCCAGGGTGGAAATTCAGTATTCTCACGGTTACTGTGTGAATCTTCACCCACTGTAACAATGTACCGTGAATATTTGAACATTTATACATACATTATATATATGCTCAAGTGAACTATCTTTGATGCATACCCCATCACTGACACCCATACCAATGGTCCTCCCCTGCCCCAGTTGTAACCCTTCTGTGATCCAATGCTTCTTTAAAAATAGAGCCATTACAATGGCTGAATACAATTAATAGGGAAATGAAACAATGGTCATAAGTTTAAATATAAGAAATAAAATTAAGAAAACTAAGTAAAATTAAAAGATGGTGATATAAAATTTTGAAAATAAAAATTTGTTTGCACATTTTGCCTTTAATCACCACAATATCTGGTTTCTGTGTTTACCATGTCACTTTCCCCTACTGATTCCCCAGTGTCTCATTATTTTTCATTTTGTTTTCTAAGATGATTTGGGTCACAGCAAAGTCACACACAGAATACAGGAGAGTCTCATATACCCAACATATATCCCTTTTCTTCCCCCCCATATTAATACCTTTTTATATGTGGATGGTATGTTTGTTATAAATGATATGCAAATAGTGAAACATAGCTGCTAAACATGGTCAATGGTTTAAATTATGGTTTAGATTTTAGACCATACACTTTTATAAATTGTGATGATATTTACCATGTCCTGTGTCCATCATTGTAAGATCATGTAAAACACTTCCACTGCCCACTAAATATCCCCTGTTCATTCTATTATTTTCCTCCCTCCCCCTCTGATTATGCCCCACAGTGACATCCTAGCTTCTATTTTTGGATGACGAGATTCATAGTTACATGAAAATAAATTTTGTAGTTAGTTTTTCCAATTCCTTAAAAAATACTCTGTTGATTTTTATTGGGATTACATTAAATCTGTAGATTAATTAGGGTAAGAAAGGCATCTTAATGATGTCTAGTCTTCCTATCCATGAACAGGAAATATTTTTCCATTTATTTAAGTCTTCTTTGATTTCTGTTAATAGTGTTCTGTAGTTTTCTGTTTATAAGTCCATTACATCTTTAGTTAAATTTAATCCTAGGTATTTGATTATTTTAGTTACTATTGTAAATGGTATTTTTTTTCTTGAATTCCTCTACAGATTACTTATTATTAATATACAGAAATGTTACCAATTTTTGACCATTGATCAGTAAATCCTGTGGCTTTACTGACCTCATTTATAAGTTCTAGAAGATTTGTTGTAGATTTCTCAAGGCTTTCTATGTAGAAGATCATGTCATCTGCAAATAGTGAAATTTTTACTTTTTTCTTTCCAATTTGGATGACTTTTTTAATTTTTTTCTTGCCTCAGTGCTCAAGCAAGTACTTCTAAGACAATGCTAAATAGGAGCGGTGATAGTGGTCATCCTTGTCTGCTTCCTGATTTTAGAGGGAAAGCTTTTAGGATTTCACCACTGAAGATGATGTTAGCTGTGGGTTTT
Source organism: Tolypeutes matacus (assembly GCA_026826555.1). Taxonomy (NCBI): domain Eukaryota; kingdom Metazoa; phylum Chordata; class Mammalia; order Cingulata; family Chlamyphoridae; genus Tolypeutes; species Tolypeutes matacus. Next base: position 9,306 of record JAKSZT010039260.1, read on the forward strand.
TCATATATACCCTTTATCATGTTCAGAAAGTTTTCATCTCTTCCTATCTTTTGCAGTGTTTTTAAAAGGAAAGGGTGCTGTATTTTGTCGAATACTTTTTCTGTGTCTATAGAGAAAGAGATCATGTGATTTTTAAAATAGAGATCATGTGATTTTTTCTTTCAGTCTGTTTATGTAGTGTATTACATTGATTAATTTTCTTATTTTGAACCATCCTTGCATAGTCGGTATGGAACCCACTTGGTAAGGTGTATAATTCAATTCATATGTTGTTGGATGTGATTAGCAAGAATTTTGTTGAGGTTTTTAGCATCTAGGTTCATTAGAAAGATTGCTCTGTAGTTTTCCTTTCTTGCAACATCTTTGTTTGGCTTTGATATTAGGGTAATGGTGGCATCATAGAATGAGTAAGGCAATGTTCTTTCTTCTTCTATTTTTTGGAAGAGCTTAAGCATGATTGGTGTTCTTTCCAGAATCTTTGGTAGAATTCACCTGCGAAGCCATCTGGTCCACAACTCTTCTTAGTTGTGAAGTTTTTGATGGCTGAGTCTGTCTTTTTACTTGTAATTGTTTTTTTTTTTTTAAGATTTTATTTATTTATTCATCCATCCCCCCCTTGCTGCTCGTGCCCGCCGGGTCAGCCAACCACGCCATGCAGGCGGGCCCGCCCCCACCAGGAGGCCCCGGGAACCGAACCTGGGGCCTCCCACATGGCAAACGGGAGCCCCACTGATTGAGCCACAGCCGCTTCCCTTTACTTGTAATTGGACTATTGCGTTCATCATGTTATTCTTTTGTCAATGTAGGCTGCTTGTGAGTTTCTGGGAATTTTCCATTTCCTCTAAATTATCATTCTTGTTGACATATAATTTTTCATATTATCGTCTTATGATACTCTTTATTTCTGTGGAGTCAGTGGTGATATATCCTTCTGCATTTCTTATTTTGTGTATTTGCATCTGCTCTCTTTTATTCATTGTTAGTCTGGCTAAGTGTTTGTCAATTTTATTGATCTTCTCAAAGAACCCAGCTTTTGGTTTTGTTTTTTTCTGGTACCTTCTTATTTTCATATTTTGTTTCATTCTGCTCTAATCTTTGTTATTTCCTTCTTTCTTCCTTTGGGTTTTTTTTTTTTTTTTTTTTTTTTGATGTTATTTTCTCAATTCCACAAGGAGTGCAGTTAGGTCTATGATTTTTGCTCTTTCTTCTTTATTGGTATATGCATTTATGGCTAAGAATTTCCCTCTCAGTACAGCTTTTGCTGCATCCCATGGGTTTTGATATGTTGTGTTGTCATTTCCTTTCATTTAAAGTTAGTTATTGATTTCTTTTGAACTTTATTCTTTGATCCACTGTTTTTCTAAGAGTGTTTTCTTTAAGTTCCATATCTTTGTGCCTAACCTGGTTCTCTGACCCTTACTGATTTCCAATTACATTCCATTGTTGTCAGAGAAATTACTCTGTATAATTTCCATCTTTCTGATTTCATTAAGAATTTTTCTGTGGCCTAGCATGTGGTCTATTTGGAGAATGATCCATGTGCACTTGAGAAGAATGCTTTTTCCACTGTATTGTGGTGTAGTGTTCTGTATTTGACTATGAGGTGAAGATCCTCTAATGTATTATTCAGAGTCTCTGTTTCTTCATTGATTCTTTGTTGAGATGTTCTGTCTAATGGTGACAATGGTGTGTTAAATTTCCCCACTATAATTGCAGAGGCATCTCTTTCTCCACTTATGTTCTCCAGTGTTTGACTCATGTATTTTGAGGTGCCTTGGTTAGGTGCATAAATGTTTATGAATGTTCTTTCTTCTTGAAAGATTACCCCTTTTATTAATATATAGTTTCCATCTTAGTCTCTTACAATAGTTTTTAATTTAAAGTCTATTTTGTCTGATATTAGTATAGCTACTCCCACCCTTTTTTGTTTGTTTTTTCTTGTAAAATTGTTTTCCAGCTATTCACTTTCAGCCTCTTTGAATCTCTGGGTCTAAGGTGGGTTTCTTGTAGACAGCATAAAGATGGGTCAAATTTCCTTATTCATTCTGCCAGTCTGTGTCTTGACTGGAAAGTTTATTCCATTAACATTCAGTGTTATTACTCTCAAGGTATTACTTACATTAGCCATATTTTCTTTGGGTTTATTTATGTCATTTTTTTTTCTTTTTGTCTTTTTAGTTGTTCTTACAACCTCCTCCAACTCTGTCTTTCCTGTTTTTTTCCCTTTCACTCTGCAGAACTCCCTTTAGTATTTCTTGATGTGCAGGTTTCTTATTGGCATACTCTCTTAATTTCTTTTTATCTGTGTATATTTTGAACTCTCCATCATTTCTGAATGCCAGCTTTGCTAGATAGAGAAATCTTGGATGGACATATTTTTCTTTTCATATCTTGACTATGTCATACCACTGCCTTCTTACCTCCATTGTTTCAGATGAGAAATCAGCATGTAGTCTTATTGAATTTCCATTGTATGTGATGGTTTTCATTTCCCTTTCTCCCTGCAGTATTTTCTTCCCTCAGTATTTTCTGTCTTGAGCATTGGACAGTTTGAAAAATATATGTCTTGGAATAGGTCTGTTGGGATTTATACCATTTGGGGTGCGCTGTGCTTCCTGGACATGTATGTCTATTCCCTTCAATAGGGTTGGGAAGTTTTCAGCCATTATTTCCTACAACACTCCTTCTGTCCCCTTTCCCTTTTCTTTTCCCTCTGGGATGCCTATAATGTGTATTTTTTTGTTGTTGCTCAAATTCCTAAGTCCCTGCTGGATTTTTTCTATTTTTTAATCTATCTGTTCTACTATCTGTTTGATTTCAGATGTACTGCCTTCCACATTCCAAATTCTTTCTTGTGCCTGTTCAAATCTGCTGTTATGTGCTTCCAGTGTTTTTTTGATTTTTGGATTCTGCCATTCATGACCATTATGTCTATTACATTTTTATGTATGCTTACAATTTCTTCAGTGTGTTCTCCTAGTGTCTTCTTAATTTCTTTAATCTTTTTGTTCACTTCGTTAAGTTGGTCCATGATATTTGTTTGGACAGCTTTGATTAGTTTTTCAATGTTCTGCATCTCTTCTTAGTTTTTAGTTTGATCATTGCACTGGGCCATGTCTTCCTGTTTCTTAGTATTGTTTGTAATTTTGGTCATCTTTTTATCTTGATGGGTTTATTCAGTTGATTAGCTTCACTTTCTACTCTAGAATTTTGTGGGTGTGTTAATTTTCTCTTGACTCTTTGTTTTTCTTGTTCTATTTCCTTGCTGTTTTCTATGTTCTCTTAAAGGAAAAAGATTAGGGCCAGATAAAGCAGAAGAAGTAGGAAAAGTAAAAGGATAATATTAAAAATAATAAAAAGATTTAGAAAAGAGACCATATAATACTTAGTAATATGAATATTTAACTCATGTAATCAGTTTAGAGTAATAGGAATAAAAAAATGGAGTACCTACAATAAAATGTGGAACCAAATAGAGAAAAAATATATAGAAAGATTTAAAAGGCCAGAATAATGACCAGAGAGTGAAAGAGAAAAGAAATTATAAAAAGAAAAAAGTTAATAAAAAAATGGAAACAGAATGGACAAGATAGAAATAGAAACCAGAAATGTTGAGGACTAACTTACAAAATGTGGAATGTAAGAAGCACAACAGAAAGCAGAAGATAGAAAGATGAAGGAAGGAAAAGAGATAGTGTTGATAGACAAAATCAGTATATACAGATATTGAGAAATCAAGGAAGAATTAGCACAGCAATGAAAAAACAAGCCAGTAGCACCTAATTAAAAAAAAAAGTGGTGGGGAGGAAAAACAAACAAAAAAAAAAGAACTGTGTCCCATCTTACGCCCCTGTGGTGTTTCTCAGGCTGCCAGTGATCATCACTCAATTGCCATGAAGCATACTCTCTGCAAGTTTTGAGTGGGTTTTAGGGAGTAAAGTAAGTTAAATTTTTTTAAGTAATTTTTTTTTTTTGGAAAAATAAGGGACCCAAGAGAAGCTAATACAAAACTAATATCTGTGTTAACCTTGTCCTAAAGCATCAGCTAGATGTTTGATATCCCAGTGGATCACTACTCTAAGGGGAGCCAGTAATTGAACTAGTGAATTCAAGGCAGAAACTCTCCACTGAGCTAAATTTTCTAATTAGGTCAGTTAGCTCTTCAAAAATTTTCTAGTCACTTTCCCTCAGGCACCTTTGACTCTCCTAGAGCAGCAGGATTCAACAGGCTGTGTTAGCATATCCACCCTCCCTTCTCCTAGACAGGTTGAGTTATCTTTTGAAATTCAAATGGGACCCTGGTGGCTGAATTTTCAGCACAGAAATGATTCTCAACCCTCCTCTAGAGCACCCACTCCCCCCAGGGGACCCTAAATAAGCTCTTGGAAACTTTTTAAGAGCTTCCTACTGCCTGACTCCCTTAGGAGAGTTAAAATTTTGATAGTTTTCAGCATGGAATGATTCAATTAGCCGACTCCATGAGCTCTCAGGGTGAGTTTCTTTATCCCAGGGCAGTTAGGTAAATCAGGCTTCCTCAGCAGATTCACCTCTCCCCTCTGCCTGGTGTCACTTAAGCCAGTTAGTATGCTCCCCAATTCTCAAATGGCATCCAGGCAACCAAACCCACAGAAAGGAAACCTCTTTCCTCCCTTTGCCAGAACACTTCCACTCTCAGAAATGCCCCCTTCTGCTGGGTGGTCAACAGTAGTCAGGGCTCACCCTGGCCATTTGCCCTAAGTGTGGGGCTCAGCAGTCCATTCTTTCCAGCCACAGGGCTGAAATGGTTTTATTTTGAGCAATCTATCTCCCTTTCCAGCTCCCTCCAGATTGATGTCCCAAAGGCTCCTGCTCTGTAGGCTCCCAGAACAGCTCACTTGGGCAGGATATTGTCCCCACACAGCCATCTTTTACAAGAGAGATGGTAAGCACCCACTTATTGTGATGCCAACTTTCTCTGAATCCTACAGTCTTTTAAACTTCCACACATTAGTGCCTGTACTCATAATAGATTTAATGTTTATGCAATGTACTCAT
>JAKSZT010039270.1:0-11067 GCA_026826555.1 Tolypeutes matacus
TTAATATTTGTTATTGACTTAGCAAATACTGTATTTTAAAACATTTTATATCTTTTATTAGTCAGCCAAAGGTGTGCTGATGCAAAATAGCAGAAATCTGTTGGTCTTTATAAAGGGTATTTATTTGGGGTAGAAGCCTACACTTACCAGGCCATTAAGCATAAATTTCTTCCTTCACCAAAGTCTGTTACCCTGTCTTGGAGCAAGACAGCTGCTGACATTTGCGAGTGTTCAGACTTCTTGGTTTCCACTCATCCCAGGGATGCATTTCTCTCTGGGCTCATCTCCTCTGTTTCCTCCACAAGGTCAGCTGTAGACTATGAGGCTCTCTAAGCTTTGCCTCTCTCCACAAGGTCATTTCTGAAATGTCGGGTGAATATGTTGTCTCTTTTCCCCAGGTCCATCTGTCCCTGATCATCAAACTCCAACATCAAAAACTGCTCCAGCTCTGTCCTTTGCCATGTCTTTTTATGTTTGAGACCCCACCTACCAAAAGGCAGGGCTCAATGACCTATGGACTCTGGGCCAGTCAATGCCCTTATCATAACTTAATCGTGCCCAGATTAACAGTCCAGTTTACAAGCATAATCCAGTATCTATTTTTGGAAATCATAATTATATCCAACTGCTACATATTCATTTACCCATCTTATGCTACATATTATTTTATGGTGTATTTTAACACTTTATTTAGGTCCTAGGCCATGGATATCATTATTTCTTTATCCATTCAATAGTCATTTAGATATATGAATTTATTTATTTATTATATATATATACATATTTTTAAATGTGCTTAGATTACCTAAATATTACACAGAAATTACAGGGATTCCCATGTTTCCCACCTCCCACACCTCCCACAACATCCACACAAAAATCCTTCATCACTGTGGCTCATCACCCTCAATGGATAAACACATCCTGCTGCCTTGCCAACAAGCATAGACCACAGTTCACATTTTAGACCACATTCTCTCCCACACTGTTCTGAATGGTGTGTGCTGATTTAAAATGGCCTACATCCATCACCACAATGGTACTCAGGACAACCACCAAGTACTGAAAAAGCCCCTGTATTTCAACTGCAATTCCCTTCCCTGCCCCAAAAGTGTCCAGTGGTCACTGGCTCCACCTCACTGTAAAAATTACATCCATTGCTAAAAATCACCATATATGTTCAACAGAATACCATTAAGTTCACTCTAGTCCATAGTACTTCCCCCAATCCTGAGGGGACTGGGACGGTGATGTCCACTCCATCTCCAAGTGAGAGAGGGCTTATAGCCCATGGATATGGTGGGTGGGATTATCCTGCCTGCAACTGCAGGCCCTCTCCATTCCCTGGGATGGCCGCTACCCATCGCTGTCTCCTCGCCAGGTGACTTGGATGAGTATATTGAGCTGTAGGGTAGGAGTTGCAGCTCCACTGAGATTCCAGGCACAGCTGGCATATAGTTAGTCCAGAGTCTCCAGTCTCTGGAAGTACATCTAAAAATTCCAGCATCACATATATGTTTGAATAGAAGGGACTGATGAATCATGTTCAGGGAGGACTTATTTGAGTCCAACTCTTTCACTCTCAGGAGCACAGATTCCAAAATACAGCCCACTGATAATACATAAGTCTCTGGGGCTATCCCTCTTTTTTTTTTTTTAAAGATTTTATTTATTTATTCATTTATACCCCCTTGGTGCTTGTGCTCGCTGGGTCAGCTAACCACGCCGCGTGGGCGGGCTTGCCTTCACCAGGAGGCCCCGGGAACCGAACCCAGGGCCTCCCATATGGTAAACGGGAGCCCCACTGATTGAGCCACAGCCGCTTCCCAAGGGGCTATCCCTCTTTATATAGGCCCTGGGTGTCTCCAGAGCCCTCAGGGTCCCCTCTTTGTGGGGTGAGATGCACTTTGGTGTTCTATGAGATCCTATTATCATGTTCATAAGCGTTACCTCTGGGATGATCTCCTGACTCTTTGAAGTCTCTTAGCCACTTGAACTCATATGTCTCTACCTTTCCCCATTTTCTTCAAGGTCTTTTTCCAGTACGTTGCCAGTTTGCACTTGATATTAATCCCTCATTGCCAGAGAGGCTCATCCCTGGGAGTCATGTCCCACATTTGGGGGAAAGTAATGCATTCATATGCTGAGTTTGGCTAAGAGAGAGGCCACATTTGAGCAAGTAGGACGCTCTCAGGTGGCAACCCTTAGGCACCCCATAACAGTAGGCTAAGTTTCAATTACAAGAGCAAAGACTCATAAGGCTAGTCATCAATAACAAGAACTCCTCAGTGGCCCATCCTCTTTTGACAGACACTGTCCCTGCACTCCAAGAGCTGTTGCTGCTCCCTTGGAGAATGTGGCAGAGCTCTCCAAGACTGGGAATTCAGATTCCCTCATTTATTGAGTGATTGTCCACTGACTGAGACCGTGCCCCATTCTTTGATCATTTGAACAATTTTATATATCTTTCATGTATATTCAGAAGAATTTACTCCCATGAATCCCCCTTCCCAGATGCCCCCAACCAATAATCCTCTGCAGCCCCCATTGTAACCCTTCTGTCATCTAAATATTCCTTGAACATTTAGTATCCTTGGAGATATTTACTAATGTTTCTCTGTCAGTAAACATGCTTTTTAAATGCTCAAGCCCTATGCTCTGGCTCTCAGCATCTTTTACAACAAATACCCCATATTTGTTTTTTGTCCAGGGTGACTGTGCCAGTCTTAGGTTACCCTTCTCTCAAGGTCTTACCTATCCCTGGAGCCAGCCAAGTTCCATTGACAGGTGTTTCAGATTCAAGGGTTTTAAGCAGAATCAAGTTATTAGCATGGCTGGCCTTTTCAGCCCTATTAATGTGGGACAGCAGGACTTTGCGAATACCACCTAATAACTTAAGAGTAGCAGTCTGCCAATTATCACCACACTGAAGTTAGCAAGTACAGAGGTTGATTTCCACCAATGTAAGGGGTTTATTTTATTTAATTGATCTGTCACTGATTGCCAAAGTTTGCTACATGAAAGCGTAGTAAGTTGATTCTGAGACATGCACAAAATCCTTTTCTGCAAATCTATAATTTCTATAGAAAAATTTATTTGATGACCTATTAAATGATTTTTAATTTTTTCCCATTCATAATTCTAATCATTGTATGGGACATGAGTGATACAAAAAACACTTTCATTCCAATCACACTTCAAACTTCGTTTTAAATTTAGATTATAGACCTGATCCCCCATTTGTGTAACAGCCATCTCTAAGACATTAAGGCTATTATTAATTTGCCCATCAACATATGCCTGACTATGCAATAGCTCTCTAGCATTTTTATGCCAATTTCTAAGATATTGTCATGTTTGGATATTTTCCTGTAGGGCAGTTTCTGCCACAGCAGCAGCTGTAATCATACCTATAAGCCCTAATACCCCATATTTGTTTTTAGTCCAGGATGACTGTGCCAGTCTTAGGTTACCCTTCTCCCAAGGTCTTACCTGTCCCTGGAGCCAGCCAAGTTCCATTGACAGGTGTTTCAGATTCAAGGGTTTTAAGCAGAATCAAGTTATTAGCATGGCTGGCCTTTTCAGCCCTATTAATGTGGGACAGCAGCTAAAATTAATTCAATTAAATGTTTGGTTCTTTTCAAATAATGATTTAGAAAGTGCCAAAGGACTTGGTTCTCAGGGGAAGACGGCCAGTAGCGATTCATATGAACCCAAAGCCATACTCCATGATGAGGCTATCCTATTAGAAACACAGTAGAAATTTCCCGTGAAAAAGACTTTGATACACAAGTGTAAAGGGAGCAATTGCTACAGAAAATACCTTTTTGATTAATGCTCACTCTTTCAAGAATAAAAACAATGGGATCCCGTACACATACTGTAAGAAATTAAGTGGATTTTCTTTTTGAACTGGTAATATTAGTATTACTGCCTTGCCATTCAAAAATTGAGCTAGTTCTCAAAAATAATTTCCACAAATTCTTTTTAGTTTTCTTTTAAGTTTAGTGTCCCATAGTTGTGGGATAAATCTTCCCTGATGAGTCCAGTTTAGTGATGTATTTGTATTTATGACGTCCAAAATTCAAAAATAAAGATGCTTTCATTAGTTGTTCTTGTTGAATTATTAATTTTTCAAATTATGGTTGTGTTTACATTAGGTTTTGGAATCCTTATAAGGGCCCAATTCATTACAATTCTAAAGGAATTATTAAAGAGCACAACCTCAGATGAAACATGGCATTAATCACTTTGTACTATGATTTGGGGGCTGTATACATGGATTGATGGCAACTTGCTGTCAATCTCTTAAGGAAGCAGCTGTGATTGTGCAATTAAGGATGTATTTCTCCTCTTGGAAACCTGCACTTGCAGTTTGTTCTGAGATCTCTCCCACCAACATCTTCTTCCACACTCATCTGTGTTCAATTTTTTTTTTATTATGGGTAAAAATCAAAATTCTCATAATACATACAAACATTTGCAAAATGATATATAAATATATATGCATATATGTGTATTTGCTTACAAAAATGTTATTTATATATATCAATACTTATATTTTAAGAGGTGCTTAGATTACCCAAAATATTACACAGAACCCACTGGGATTCCCATGTTGCCCACCTTCCACAACTCCCACCACATCCCACACAAACATCTCCCACAGTGTGGCCCACCACCCTCAATGAACTTACACATCCTGGAGCCTTGCCACCAACCATAGACCACAGTTCACACTATAGACCACACTCTCTCCCACTCAGTTCTGAGTAGTGTGTGCTGATTTAAAGTGGCCTACATCCGTTGCCACAACAGTACTCAGGATAACCTCCAACTCCCAAAGAAGCCCCTGTATTTCAACTGTTCATTCCCTCCCTACCCCAAAAGTGTCAAGTGGCCATGGGCTCCACCTCATTATTATAATTTCTTGCATTGCTAGAATCACCATATGTGAACAAGAGAATACCATCAAGTCCACTCTAGTCCATAGATCTTCCCCCAATCCTGAGGGGTCTGGGATGGTGATGACCACTCCAACTCCAAGTGAGAGAGGGCTTATATCCCATGGATATGGTGGGTGGGATGATCCTGCCTGCAGATGCAGGCCCTCTCCATTCCCTGGGATGACCATTGCCCATCATTGTCTCCTCACCAGGTGACTTGGATGAGTCCATTGAGCTGTAGGGTAGGAGTTGCAGCACCACCTAGATTTCATGCACACCTGGCACATAGGTAGGCAGGAGGCTCCAGTCTGTGGAAGTATACCTAAAAACTCCAGCATCATGTATAGTTTTGAATAGAAGGGACTGGTGAACCATGTGCAGGGAGGACTTATTTGAGTCTAATTCTGTCACTCTCAGGAGCACAGATTCCAAAATAGAACCCACTGATAAGGCATCAGTCTCTGGGGCTATCCCCCCTTATATAGGACCAGGGTATCTCCGGAGCTCTCAGGAATCCCAATGAGTGGGGTGATAGGTGCTTAGATGTTCTATGAGCTCCTACTGAGGTGTGCATAAGAGTTACCTCTGGGATGACCTCCCAACTCTCTTTGAATTCTCTTAGCCACTTGAACTCATTTGTCTTTACCATTTCCCCCTTTTATTCAAGGTATTTTTTCAACTGTGTTGCCAGTTGGCAATTGGTATTAATCCCTTGTTGCCAGGGAGGCTCATCCCCGGGAGTCATGTCCCACATTGGGGGGAAGGTAATGCAATCATATGCTGACTTTGGCTTAGAGGGAGGTCACATTTGAGCAACAAGGAGGCTCTCAGATGGCAACCCTTAGGCACCCCAAAACTGCAGGCTAAGTCTCATTTACAAGAGCAAAGACTCACAAGGGTAGTCATCAATAAAAAAAAAAAAACACATAAGTGGGTCATCCTATCTTGACAGGCACTGTCACTACACTCAGAGGACTATTGGTGCTCACTTGGAGACTGTGGCAGAGCTCTCCAGGCTAGGAATTCAGATTCCCTCATTTATTGTGTGATTATCCACACTTCGTGACCATGCCCCATCCCCCGATCCTTTGAATGAATTTGTATATCTTTCATATATATTCAGATGAACCAATCCCCACGAAACCCCCCCAGACACCCCCCCCAATAATCCCGCACAGTACCCATTGTAACCCTTCTGTGATCCAAATCCTCCATGAATATTTAGTCCATGAAATAATCAAATACACTTACTAGGAAAAAGAAACATGTGTGATAAGCTGACATGCAAGAGAAAAACATAAGGAAACTCAGGGGGGAAAAAAAAGATAGAAGGAAAAAAAACAAATAATCAAACAAAGAACAAAACAAAATAAAATATAATTAGTGGATTGGGACGTTCAAAAAATGGGCAAAAAAGCGAAGGAAATGCCTTTAAAATATATATATATATATATTCATTTTTTTTTTCACTTCTCTTTTCTTTTTTCCCTTTTTACCTTCCCTTTCTCACTGTGTTATCGGATGTCGGGTGTGCCATGACACCTTCCTCCTCTCAATTCCCATTGTCTCCCAATTGTTCATTTAATTTTCAAAGAAGTTTTAGGTCACAGCAAAGTCAAACACGGAGTGCCGGAGACTCCCAGATACCAAACCAACCCCCTTCGGCACCCCTAATTAACTCCCCCCCCTTTTTTTTTGGTTGTTAGCATTGTTATAACTGTTATGCAGATAGCAAAATATAGTAACTAAACATTGTAAGTGATTTATATTATAGTATAAAATTTAGATGATAGTTTAATAATTTTGATGATATTTAACTTGTCCTGTGTCAATTACTGTAAGGTGATGAAAAACCTTTCCCATGACCACCAAACAGAACATTAGATCTTGACTGTACACCCCCCCAGCTCCCCAGGGCACATGAAACCACCCTATCCCGACCCATGGAATTTCAAGATTCACAGTTACATGCCATGGGAATTTGAACCTGCCCTTCCTAATCCACCCACCCACCAGCGCAGCACAACCATATCTTGGAACACGACCACCCATCTGCCCCATCCCCAAACAAGCAAACACACTCTATCCCTTTACCATAGATTATGTCCATATGGGTGATGTCTCAAAGCCTGCTCTACTCTTACTCTCCCTTGTTAACTTATCTTTAAGAAAATGGTTCTCAGAGACTGCTCAGTTTCCTCAGTTCAGATAAGTGAAGTCATATAGAGTTCATACTTCAGTGCCTGGCTTGCTTCACTCAACATAAGGTTTTCAATATTCATCCATGTTATTCCATGTGTTAGCACTTTATTCCTTCTTAAAGCTGAGTAATATTCCACTGTATGTATATACCACATTTTGCTTATCCATTAGTCTGTTGATGGGCACCGAGACGGATTCCAACTTTTGGCAATGGTGAACAATGCCGCTATGAACATTGGTGTGCATATATCTGTTTGTGTCTTTGCTTTCAGTCCTTCTGGGTATATACCCAGCAGTGGAATTGCTGGATCATACGGAAGATCTATTGCTAGTTTTCTTAGGAACCGCCAAACTGTCCTCCACAGTGGCTGGACCATACCGCAGTCCCACCAGCAGTGGATGAGAGTTCCTATTCCTCCACATCCTCTCCAACATTTAGTGTCTCCTGTTTATTTAATAGCTGCCATTCTGATGGGTGTAAGATGGTATCTCCTTGTAGTTTTGATTTACATTTCCCTGATAGCAAGTGATGTTGAGCATTTTTTCATGTGCTGTTTAGCCATTTGTATTTCTTCCTTGGAGAAGTGTCTTTTCAGGTCACTTGCCCATTTTTTATATGGGTTGTTTGTCCTTTTATTTTCGAGGTGAAGGATTTCTTTATATATGCAGGATATTAGGCTCCTATCAGATATATGGTTGCCGAATCTTTTTTCCCATTGAGTAGGTTGCCTTATTATTTTCTTAATAACATCCTTAGAGGTGCAGAAGTTTTTAATTTTGAGGAGATCCCATTTATCAATTTTTTCTCTTGCTGCTCGTGCTTTGGCTGTGAAGTTCATGAAACCATTTCCTATTACAAGGTCCTGTAGATGCTTCCCTACATTATCATCCAAGGTTTTTATGGTTTTGGCTCTTATATTTAGATCTTTGATCCATCTTGAGTTGATTTTTGTATAAGGTGTGAGATGGTATTCTTCTCTCATTCTTTTGGATATGGATATCCAGTTCTCCAAGCACCACTTGTTAAAGAGGCCACTCTCTGCCAAATGAGTGGGTTTCATGGCCTTGTCAAATATCAGATGACTGTATATGCGAGGATCTATATCAGAACTCTCAATCCGGTTCCATTGATCAGTAGGTCTATCCTTGTGCCAATACCACACAGTTTTGATCACTGTAACTTTGTAGTATGTTTTAAAGTCAGGTAATGTGATACCTCCAACTTCATTTTTCTTTTTCAATATATCTTTGGCAATTTGGGGCCTCTTGCCTCTCCAAATATATTTTGTGGTTAGTTTTTCCAGTTCCTTAAAAAATATATTGTTGACTTTTATTGGGATTGCATTAAATCTGTAGATTAGTTTGGGTAGGATAGACAACTTGATGATGTTTAGTCTTCCCATCCATGAACAGGGAATATTTTTCCATTTATTTAAGTCTTTTTGATTTCCTTTAAAAGAGTTGTGTAGTTTTCTGTATATAAGTCCTTTACGTCTTTAGTTAAATTTATTCCTAGGTATTTGATTCTTTTGTTTACTATTGTAAATGGTATTTTTTTCCTGATTTCGTACTCAGTTTGCTGGTTATTGGTGTACAGAAATGCTACTGATTTTTGAGCGCCTGATCTTATAGCCTGCAACATTACTGAACTCCTTTATAAGTTCTAGAAGCCTTGTTGTCAATTTCTCAGGGCGTTCTATGTATAGGATCATGTCACCTGCAAATAATGAAATTTTTAGTTCTTCTTTTCCAATCTGGATGCCTTTTATGTCCTTTTCTTTTCTCAGTGCTCGTGCAAGTACTTCTAAGATAATGTTAAATGGGAGTGGTGATAGTGGACATCCTTGTCTTGTTCCTGATCTCAGAGGGAAGGCTTTTAAGGATTTCACCGTTGAAAATGATGTTAGCTTTGGGTTTTTCATATATACCCTTTATCATTTTCAGAAAGTTTCCATCTATTTCTAACTTTTGTAGTGTTTTTATAAGGAAAGAGTGCTGTATTTTGTCGAATACTTTTTCTGCATCTATGGAGATGATCATGTGATTTTTTTTCTTTCAGTTTGTTTATGTGGTGTATTACATTGATTGATTTTCTTATATTGAACCATCCTTGCATACCTGGGATGAAACCCACTTGGTCATGGTGTATAATCCTTTTGATATGTTGTTGAATGCGATTAGCAAGTATTTTGTTAAGGATTTTAGCATCTAGGTTCATTAGAGAAATTGGTCTGTAATTTTCCTTTCTTGTGGTATCTTTATTTGGTTTTGGTATTAGGTTAATGTTGGTATCATAGAATGAGTTAGGTAATATTCCTTCTACTTCTAGTTTTTGGAAGAGCTGAAGTAGAATTGGTGTTAACTCTTCCCGGAATGTTTGGTAGAATTCAGCTGTGAAGCCATCTGGTACTGTACCCTTCTTAGTTGGGAGGTTTTTAATGACTGAGTCTATCTCTTTACTTGAAATTGGGCTGTTGAGTTCGTCTATTTCTTCTTTCATCAATGTCGGCTGTTTGTGGGTTTCTAGAAACTTGTCCATTTCCTCTAAATGGTCATTCTTGTTGGCATATAATTTTTCAAAGTATCCTCTTATGATACTCCTTATTTCTGTGGGGTCAGTAGTGATATCACTTGCTCATTCCTTATTTTATGTATTTGCATCTGTTCTGTATTTTTCTTTGTTAGTCTGGTTAAGGGTTTGTCAATTTTCTTGATATTCTCGAAGAACCAGCTTTTGGTTTTCTTTATTGTTTCCAGTGCTTACTTATTCTCTATTTCATTTAATTCTGCTCTAATCTTGGTTATTTCCTGTTTTCTACTTCCTTTAGGTCTAGTTTGTTGTTGTTTTCCCAATTCCTCCAAGTGTGTAGTTAGGTCTTCAATTTTAGCTCTTTCTTCTTTTTTAATATATGAATTTATGGCTATGAACTTCCCTCTCAGGACTGCTTTTATTGCATCCCATAGGTTTTGATATGTTGTGTTGTTGTTTTCATTAGTTTCAAGGTAGTAACTGATTTCTTTCGAAATTTCCTCTTTGACTCACTGTTTGTCTAAGAGTGTGTTGTTTAACTTCCATATCCTTGTGCCTAACCTATTTCTCTGGCCCTTATTGATTTCCAACTTCATTCCGTTGTAGTCAGAGAAATTACTTTGTATAATCTCAAACTTTCTGAATTCATTGAGTGTTGTTTTGTGGCCTAAAATGTGGTCTATTTTAGAGTATGTTCCATGTGCACTGGAGAAGAATGTAAATACCGCTGTATTTGGGTGTAGTGTTCTGTATATGTCTATTATGTCCAAAACTTCTAATGTTTTGTTGAGTGCCTTCGTTTCTTTATTGATTCTTTGCCTAGATGTTCTGTCTAATGATGATAGTGGTGTGTTGAAGTCCCCTGCTATAATTGTAGAGGAATTTATTTCTCCTCTTAGTTTTTCCAGAGTTTGCCGCACATATTTTGAGGCACCTCAATTAGGTGTGTAAATGTTGATGATTGTTCTCTCTTCTTAGGAGATTACTCCTTTTACTAATATGTAGTGTCCATCTTTGTCTCTTACAATAGTTTTGCATTTAAAGTCTATTTTGTCTGATATTAGAATAGCTACTCCTGCCCTATTTGGCTATTGTTAGCTTGTAAAATGGTTTTCCAGCCATTCACTTTCAGCCTCCTTGAATCCCTGGGCCGAAGGTGGGTTTCTTGTAGACAGCATATAGATGGATCATATTTTCTTATCCATTCTGCCAATCTGTGTCTTTTGATTGGTGAATTTAATCCATTAACATTCAGTGTTATTACTCGTAACGAATTTCTTACTTCAGTCATTTTTTCTTTGGGTTAATGTATGTCATATGTTGTTTTGTTTCTCTTTTTGAGTTTTCAGTTGTTTTTAAACTCTCCTCCAACTCTCTCTCCTTTGTTTT
>JAKSZT010039271.1:16259-33187 GCA_026826555.1 Tolypeutes matacus
TTTTTTTTTTTTTTTTTAGCCAAATGCAGGACCCAAAATAATTCCTCCTCTAGACCAACCCCCTTACGGAAGGGACCCTAGCTGGGCCCGTGGAAATTAATCAAGCACGTCCCACTTTCCGGACTCCCCAGGTTAGCTGAAACTCTGATGTTAGTCAGTGAGGAGTGCTAAAGACGGCGGATTCCGCCCCTTCTGGCGCCGAGCTCCAGCGTCCCCGGGCTGCTCAGTAAATCAGTTTGAGTGCAGATTCGCGTCTGCTCTCAGCCTGGTGCTGCTTCAGGTCGGCTTATCTGCTCCCCAAAGCTATGGGGCGGTGCAGGCAGCCAGATCGATTTCTAAAAATATAAAATACCCTTCCCTGTCTTCCAACCGAACCCTCCCTTCTTTGGGAAGTGTCCCTTCCTCCTGGCTCCGCAGCGGCCCGGGTCCTATCCCTGGGTGGCTAGGGAAATCAGCTCCATTCCCCGACCAAAATCCCCTCTCCGGTTCACCGGGTGCTGACTAGCTTTTTGCTCTGCTCACACAAGGTCCAAGGGGCGCCAGGCAGCCAGCTCCCCAGAAAATAAAACTTTTCCGCCCCCGCCCGCGGCTCCAAATGGCCGTTTTATTATTTATTTCCGTAACCGCGGGGCTCAGCCGCCTGTGCCAACCCCCACTGGCAGCCTCAAAACTCACGAATCTCCACCGTTCGGTCCACGCCGCCGGTCCGCGCAGATAGATGTCCCAAGCTTCTCACTCCACGCGTGCACAGCACAGACCCCCGGGCAGGACCCCGTCCCCAATCCGCCTTGCTCTGGGAGCTTGCAGTGTGCGCCCTCCTACACCAACGCCATCTTGCCCCCCTCCTAGTTTTTTCCTAATCTTTATTATTTCCTGCTATCTGCTTGCTTTGGGATTAGATTGTTGCTCTTTTTCTAGTTCCTCCAGGTGTGCAGTTAGTTTTCTATTTTAGCTCTTTCTTCTTTTTTAATATAAGCATATATGGCTGTAAATTTTCCTCTCAGCACTTGCTGTATTCCATAGGTTTTGATATGTTGTGTTCTCATTTTCATTCATTTCAAGGTAGTTACTGATTTCTTTTGCAATTTCTTCCTTGACTCACTGATTATTAAAGAGTGGGTTGTTTAACTTCCATAATTTGTGCCTATTCTGTTTCTCTGCCTCTTATTAATTTCCAGTTTCATTTCCTTGTGGTCTGAGAAATTACTTTGTACAATTTCAATCTTTCTGAATTCATTGATATTTGTTCTGTGGCCATGCATGTGGTCTATCTTGGAGAATGATCCATGTGCACTAGAGAAGAATGTATATCCTGCTGTATTTGAGTATAATGTTCTTTTTGTGTCTGTTAGGTCTGGATCCTGTAATGTATTATTCAAGATCTCTGTTTACTTTATTGAGCCTCTTTTGAGATGTCTTTGTAATGGTGATAACGGTGTATAAATGTCCCCCACTATAATTGTATATCATATATTTTGGGGCACCCTGGTTAAGTGCATGAATGTTTATGATTGTTATCTTTTCTTGATATATTACCTCTTTTATTAATATATATCTTGTCCTTCTTTGTCTCTTACAATAGTCTATTTTGTCTAATATTAATATAGCTACTCCCACCCTTTTTGTTGTTGTTGTTGTTTATTGTTTGCATGTAAAATTGTTTTCCAACCATTTACTTGCAAACTCCTTGTGTCCCTGAGTTTAATATGTGTTTCTTGTAGACAGCATATAGATGGGTCATACTTCCTAATCCATTCTGCCAATCTGAGCCTCTTGATTGGAGAGTTTAATCCATTCACATTTATGGGAGCTCTTTGGTTAAAACATCTTTGGAACTGTTTAGGGCCTGCTTTACTGCACAAGCAGAAAACTGCTGAAAACAGTGGGAACATTTTTGCTTTGCCCTGTTATTTAGCTAGGACTTTCTGCCTCTCCATTATCTCCTGCACAGCCCAGAACATTCTGAGCCCCTGCACGTACACACTGACCTTGTGCTTTGTGAAAAGAGAATAAAAACCGTGACGGGAGTCAGCAAAGGAGAATAGTTCCTTTAGCTGTTCTCCCCCTCACCTCTCTCAACCTCAGTGTTCAGGGCAATTCTTTGCACCATCTCAGGCTCTGCTGGACAGACCCCACAAGACTTTGCAGGACAGATTCCTGCAAGTGGTGACCCCGATGTGATTTGGACGAGCAGCACGAATTGGCACGTTAAGGAGTGGTTATACTCGTCCAGACCAAAACCTAAACTAATCTTCCCAAAGTAAGGGAACTGCAACGCCCTCTGGGGATGGTTGCCACGTGTCTAGTACGGTGAGGGGTTTCTAAATCTCCATGGCACCGAGAATTTCCAAAGAACCTGATGTTTTTGTAAAAACAACAATAGCTCTTAGAAGCAGCTGACTGCACAGTCCGAAACTGTCAATTGTGCTCCCTATTACAAACAATTCAAAAGTATTGTCCTTGGTTTCCTGAAAGAGGAACTTTAGATTTGGAATTATGGGAGCAGGTAGGAAAAAAATTAAAAACAAAATATGAGCAAGGAGGAAAAAATTCCCATTTCTACCCTAAGAACCTGGAGCCTAGTGAAAGCAACCTTGCGACCACTATATACATGTCGTCCCACGGTTCTCTCAGAGGAGCTCCCAGTCAAAGACCCTGTATCCCCTGAAAAGGAAGAAACACCTTTTCCTCCTCCACCCCGCCCCCAGTCGTTTTTGAAAATCAAGAACCTCGGCCAGCTATAGAAAATTGCTTAAAAGAAGCCGTAGAGATAGGAAAAGGTCATGTGTTTCCTGTAATTCTCCAAAATGAGCAGCTACAGCATGGCTCACTTCCCTATGCAGTCTTTAAAGAGCTGCATGAAAGCATTATTGAACCTAATTCCTTCACAAAGGGAATTTTGAACTCCATTGCTAATAGCTATCAAATGGCCCCCTGGGATTGCAAAGTTCTTGTAAAAACTAGTGTTCCCCCAGCTCCATTTAGTGTTTGGCAACTAGAATAGCAAGAAGGCTGTGCTCAACAGGCAATTCGTAATCTTGACCAGCAAATACCAGTTGGAGCAGACATGCTTTCAGGCTCAGGCCCCTTCCTTGAACCTTGTGTTCAAGCTCAACAAGATCAGCAGGTCTTTAACCAGTGCTCAAAAATCGCCATACAGGCCTGGAGCCGGATCCCTGAAGGTAGAAACAAACAGGGCTCCTTTGCTGCCAGCAGACGGGGGGCATCAGAATCATATTTGGACTCATTAATAGCTTCCAAAATGCTATTACCTGCTAGGCTGAGAATTCTGAAGCAGCAAATGCATTGCTCCTTCAACTGGCTTATGAAAACGCCAACATCGACTGCCAGTGAGCAATGAGCAGTATTCGAACTACTGCTTGATCTATAGGAGAATTCATCAAGGCATGCCAAAATGTGGGCACTGAAAGCTTTAAAGCCCAGGCTCTGGCAGCCGTTTTACACTCAACTCAAACTTGTTTTAAATGTGGAAAAGAAGGGCACCTTAAAAGGGAATGTTATCAAGGACAGACTGGGTCCAAATTTCCATTTACTGACTGTCCCCGATGCAAAAGAGGAAAACATTGGGCAAAGCAATGCCACTCTAAAATTGCCAAGGATGGCAATCCTCTTTCAGGAAACGAGAGGAGGGGCATCAGCTCTGGCGCCCCCAAAAACTTTCAGAGCAACTCCCATTACCCAGCTCCCAAATCCCCAAACAGTAATCAGGCTGATTGGAGCCAGGCCACAGAAGAGTCTCCCATCTCTATGCAGCCCCCAGTGGCAGCGCTGGATTGCACCTCATCACTACCACGAAACTAATATTAAATGAACAAGACTCTGCTCATGTGGGCCTTACCAGGGCCTGGGGGCTCTTCCACTAGGATTAGTCGGTCTTCTCTTAGGGAGGTCCAGCCTTACTCTTACAGGAATAAAAATTCTCCCTGGAGTAATAGACTCTGACTACCAAGGAGAAATTAAAATAATGTTCCAGGCTTCCAATTTTCATATAATTCCTGCCAGTACAAAAATTGCCCAGCTCCTACTCCTTCTATACCATGTTCCGGGGGCTCAAATTAAAGATATGGAAAACCAAGGATTTGGTAGTACCAGAGATAAAGATATTTATTGGACCACTTCTATACAATTATAAAAAGCCTTTGCTTCAAATAAAACTACAGAACCAATCATTTCTAGGCCTAATTGAGACAGGAGCAGATATTTCTATCATTTCTCAAAAGGATTGGCCTTCAGATTGGCCTGTGTTTCAAACTACCCTTGTAGTAAGTAGAGTAGGTGGTCCCCAAAGCCCTCTACAAAGCTCTAAAACTCTCCAGTGCATAGGCCCTGACCAACAAAAAAGACATATACTACCATACATTTTACCAGTCCCCATGGACTTGTGGGGTCAAGACTTGCTAACCCAATGGAATCTCACTCTAAAAACTTCCCCTTTTTCCTAGGGGCCAGTGTTTGAATTTCTCCCCTGCCTTAAACTTGGCTTTCTTCCAAACCAGTTCGGGTTGAACAGTGGCCGCTTGAAGGGGAAAATTTACAGCAAGCTCGTTTACTAGTAAAACAACAACTTGAAGCAGGACACATAGAGCCATCGAATAGTCCCTGGAACACCCCCATTTTTGTTATTTCTACAAAAACAGGCAAATGGCAAGTTCTTCATGACCTACGTCAAATTAATGCCATCCTTCAACCCATGGGTCCCCTTCAGTTAGGCTTACCTAATCCTGCCATGATTCCTAAAGACTGGCCCTTGTTGGTAATTGATTTAAACGACTGCTTTTTCAGCATTCCACTTGCAGTCCAAGATAAGGAAAAGAGTCTGCTTTTTCACTGCCTGCCATTAGCAATCATGCACCCCTAACTATGTGTCAGTGGAAAGTCCTGCCACAAGGGATGCTCGATAGTCGCACCATGTGTCCATATTATGTCTTTCAGTCTTTACGCCCTACTCGTTTTACCTTCCCACAAGCATGTATTTATCATTACATGGATGATATTCTCATTGCAGTCCCCTCAGAAGCACTTTTAACATAACTCTATAAACATCTCCAAAATTCTCTTACCCAAGCATGTCTCCAAACAGCCCCTGATAAAGTCCAATTAACTCAACCTCGGAAATATTTAGGGTATGTCTTATCATCAAGGAAGGTTAGGCCACAAATGGTAACACTAGAAGCCACCAGTGTAAAAACACTTAATGATTTACAAAAATTTTAGGAGCCGTAAATTGGATAAGAATCAGTTTAGGCATTCCCACCTGCCAATTACAACATTTATTCAATATCCTAAAAGGAGGTGCTGATCTTAATTCCCCTTGACAGTTAATGCTGAAGGAACTTGAGCAAGTTAACGCCGCCATTCAAAAAAGACAAACCACAGAACCCCTCAGTTTCCAATTAGATTATTCCTTTTCCCCACCTCCTTAACTCCCACAGGATTGTTGGGGCAGCTACTCCCACAACTTGGATGTTTAGAATGGACTTTTCCATCCCACACTCCTTGCAAAACTGTTACCCCATATATTCATAATTTCGCTTTTGCTGTCAACAATTAACCAGTTTTGACTCCGATATCATTCATGTCTGCCTTTCACAAGATCATTTCCAACAAGCCCTTTTTAATTCAATAGAACTACAAACTGCCATGGCAGATTATTTAGGGCAATTTTTTTTCTCGCTACCTGCTGATAAAACACTTCAACAACTCCCCATGTTAAATCTCAAACCTCCTTGAACTGTTAACCCTACCCCTCTTTCCAATGCAATTAACGTTTTTCTTGATGGTTCAGGAAAAACCTCTAAAGCCACCATTACGTGGAACGAACAATCAAACTGGTCCCACGCAATCACCAAAAAACCACAAATCAACTCAAAGAACCAAATTGGCTGCCACCATTATGGCATTAAAACAATTTCCCTCTCAGCCTAGTAACATCATTTGTGACTCTGGCTATGTACACTCTTCAAAACATAGAACAAGCATTTATAAAACCCCGGCCAGATCAAGAATTTTATTCCCTCTTCCTCACTTTTCAGTCCTGGCTAGACCAGTGTAAACGTCCCATTTTTGTCACCCATATCCGTTCTCACGCTGGGTTGCCTGGTCCCTTAACAGAAGGAAATCAACACGCAGATTACTGCATAGGAGTAACATTAGCATTTCAACAGGCCTACATTTCCCATGAATTCTACCATCAAAATGCTAAATCCCTAATGAAACAATTCACTTTAACCCACCCTTAAGCCAAACAAATTATACAAGCCTGTCCCCGCTGTCAGCAATTTACTAAACCATGCTTAACTCCAGGAATTAACCTCCGAAGTCTTGTACCCAATCAAATTTGGCAAACTGATGTTACTCATTACCCACCTTTTCATCTGCATTATTTACATGTGTCCCATGACACTTTTTCAGGTCTAACTCATGCCACCCCATTATCTGGGGAAAGCACTAAACACATTAAAACCCACCTACTAGAAGCCGTTAGTAATATGGGCAAATCTAATACTCTAAAAACAGACAATGGTCCTGGTTACAGCTCTCTAACATTCAAAACTTTCACACAACAATGGAATATCACACATAACACTGGTATCCCTTACAACCTTACAGGACAAGCCATCATTGAAAGAACTCACCAAATTCTCAAAACTCTCATTAAAAAACAAAAAAGGGGGAGTATGGATACATCTCCTAGAAATGCAATAGCCTTAGCAATATATACTTTAAATTTTTTAAATTGTGATAAAGATGACCTTTCAGCAGCTGAAAAGCATTTCTCCCCTCACCAGGAGAGTCATCAAACATGAGCCAAAATTTTGTATAAGGAAATGTTAGGAGATGGATCTTGGAAGGGACCCTGTGACCTCATAACGTGGGGGAGAGGATATGCTGTGTGCTTACTTCAGCAGGCCCCCAGTGGCTGCCAGCAAAGAATGTGGAGCTATCCCATGAGCTGGAAAGATCACCCACTCAACCCAATACCATGGAGAAGATAACGATGGAGGAACAAAGGAAGTCCTGGACACAACCATGTTGTAACTATCCAAAAGGGAGTACCTTGGGGAAATCTTAAACAATTAAACCAAAAAGCTACCGAGTTGCTCTCTCACACTGAGGTGCCACCCTCCCCTGAAAATAAGTTTCTTGCATATTGGCTGTAGTAGCATGGCTCCCGGATAATTTATCTCGTGCATGGGAAGGCTCCTCAGGGATAGCTCAATTCAATAAAGCGCTTTCACTTATTAAACCTAAAAAATTCATTAGTATGCTTATTACTTTCATTATTTCAGTCATTATCATAGCCACCAATGCCACTACTGTGGCAGTTGCCTTAACAGAATCTGTCCAAACTGCTCATATTGTTAATCAAATTATGACTAATATCACCAACAGACTTTTAACACAAACTCATATCAATAATAATATACTTACCAGACTTGATGCATTAGAAGCATCTCTTCTTTGGTTAGGTGAGAAACAACGAACTCTGCTCACCAGACAAGATTTGCATTGTGACTGGGAATATATAAAAATTTGCGTCACTCCTTTACCTTGGAACAGTTCCCAGCTTTCCTGGGAACAAGTGAAAACCCACTTAAAGGGGGCTTTTTCCTCCCATCTACAGGGAGAAGTGCTTGCTCTCCAAAAACATCTGGAACATCAATTATCTCAAATACAAATTCTTACACAGCAAAAAGTGTCTCAAACACTCAATGATAATCTACAATGGTTAAATCTATCTAATTGGTTTCATGGCCTAAACATAAAAAAATATTTCTTGTTTTGTTGTCAATCCTTAGGTTAATCTATCAGGCCTTCTCTCGAGCTCATCACACTTAATGGAAATTCATCACCTTGGTTGAGTCATGCTGGTGAAAAAACATTCTTTCATAGAGAAAACTTCAAAGCCTTATGTCTCTCAGCTTCACCCCAAGGCCTCCTTTCCTTCCTTTTCACCTGCCTACCTATTTGCCTGGCTCTGTGGCATTTTCCCTTCCTGCACACAGCTTTTCCTAGAATCTCCCCATCCTGTTGTTCCTACCATGACCTGGAGGTGTCTTGTACATGTCCCATACATAGGGTTATCTTGTGCCAAGAGCCTGGTATCCCTAGGCTGAGAAAGTCTCCATGCCCTAGATTTCCTGCTGAGTTGGGATTTCCCTCCCTGGAGAAGAAACCTGGGTTCCCCAAGACTTGTGACCAGAGCCAGGGCCCCACCAGCAGGCGAGGGAATCCCAAGGTGATCCCAGGTGCTGGGTGTGGAGGCCACAGGGGCACAGGCTATCGAAGAGACAGAAGAGACCCTCTTGGGGGGCTCTGGCCCTCCCTCTCTTTCACATCTCACATCACCCTGTTTGGCCCTAGAGTATTGCTGGTTAGCCAGTGACGGGTAAGATTCCTCCAGGAAGGAACAACAAGACAGGCACAGTCACAGGGGGGCCATCAGGATAGAATTTGGGAGCCAACATAGGTAGGGCACAGACCCTCACCCCTTCTGAGGGAGGTGTCCTGCCACCATGGCTATTTTGATTCCCATGCCCAGCTCAGATCTGGAATCAGGTAGCAGGCAGCAACCTGGCATTACAACAACTGCTCACTGACTGCAGCCAAAAATTTGTTTACCATTTCTTACCTTGAACCAGCAGGAAAGGGGCAGCTGAAAGAAAGTGCTGTGTCAGGATGCACTGTCCCCTTCCTCTTCTTCTTTCATTTTTTAAAATGCCTCATCCAACCCACTCTCTGCTGCTGAACATCAAAAACAACAAAACAAAAATGGGGGAGATGTGGGAGCTCTTTGGTTAAAACATCTTTGAAGCTGTTTACAGCCTACTTTAATGCACAAGCAGAAAACTGCTGCTATCCATTCCTGCTAAAATCAGTACAACATTCTTGCTTTGCTCTGTTACTTTAGTTAGAATTTTCTGCCTCTCCATTATCTCCTGCACAGCCTGGAACTTTCTGAGCCCCTGCATGTACACACTGACCTTGTGCTTGGTGAATAGAGAATAAAAACTGTGATGGCAATCAGCAAAGGAGAATAGCTCCTTTAGCTGTTCTCCCCCTTGCCTCTCTCAACCTCAGTGTTCAGAGTAATTCTTTGCACCATCGCGAGCTCTGGTTGACAGATCCCTGCAAGATTTTGCAAAATGGATTCCTGCACCCTGGGACCTGGCAGTGGGGCTGGGGCGAGCCAGTGCTGGGCAGGGAAGGCATAGGCGCCTGGGTGGCCATGGTGACGAAGGCCTGCGCTATGGCGCACAGAGACCCGTGGAGCTGGGCAAGCCGGGAGAGCTTCTCCCAGCTGAGCGGGGAATATGCCTGCTGGGCCTGCACCTGGACCAAGTCCTGACGAATGTCCGCGGACAGGGAGCGCAGGGAGGCCACGAGGCTCTTCCGAAGTGGCGGCGGCTGGTCTTCTGGGCACCAGACCTGGAACCGCTTGCTGCGCCCGGTGCGTGCCCTCGAGGGGCCCCTGTGGCAGGTATCGTGGTCCTCCTCGTGCTCACTGCAGCCCCAGTGTCGGGGGCCTTTGTTTTTTTCCTTCCCAAAGTCACTTTGCTCTCAGAATGCAGAGAGGAGCCTGCAGAAAAAGCGAGTGGGTGAGAGACTCACCAGATCCGTTCTCCCCGCCCCCACTTTTCCATGATCTTGCCCTGTGCCTTCTAGAGCATCCCAATGCCTCCTGCTCCTTGCAGGCTTCCTCAACCTCTGGAAAGAAGGGAGGCTGCACTCATTCACGGTCCCCAAAGCTCCCTGGATCCCGGGGTCTCAAATTCCACTTAAGCTACCCTTGCTCTGCATAGATATATTTGCTTCCCTGTTTGAGGCCCTCGGGATCAAAAAGTAGACTCCTACCTGTTCCATGGTGAGGGCTGACCCTAGAACAGATTCTCCTCTTCCTGGAGTTGTCCGCATTTGAGCTGCCCTCGGATCCTGTGGTTGAAGGGAGAGTTTGGATGAGTGTCTGCAGGTGGACTCCCCACAGAGCCTGGTCCATCCCGGACAGACAAACAACTGAAGTTGCCACCAAAACTCGGTTCTCACTTATTCCCCAGAGCCCAGGGTTTTCAGGCTCCTGGCTACCCACAAGCTCCCAGCTCCCTGCCCAGGAAAGACTGAGTCACCTCAGTCCAGGGACCTCTGGAGACAGAAGAGGAAGGTCTTATCTGATGTACTGCAGCAGCTGATTCTGATTTTGAGCTCCTTTTCCTTGGAATTCTTCTGCTCATCTATCTTGGGCTCTGGTTCTGGTGAAAAAGCAGATTAGATGCTTGTCAGACTCTTTGGCAAATGTACTTCCCTAGCCCTTCCCAGCCCCATAGTTGTCAGTCCTTCTTTCAGGGGGGCTGGTCCTCTTTTGCCAATGGTCACCCAGGCGAATAGGGTTCCCCGGGATGATTGTCCATGTTTCTCAAAGCCTCCTGAAAGCTGAGACATTTGCCATCCCATCCCCAAAGTAAATCACAACCAACATGCACGAGCCTGCATCTCTCTCTCTCCATCTCTCCCTCCAGCCTCCATACTAACAGCCCAAGTCCCTACCTTGTCTTTGGATGCGGCTCTCACTTGGCTTAGATGAACCTGCCTTGTCTTCTCCTTCTGATGTTTTTTTTCTCAACATCTCTTATCCTTTCTTTACAGAAGCTATGTTGGATGATCAGAATTCCCTGGAGGATTGGTAAAAGCAGGGACTGAAGGGCTCCCCCTCAGTGTTACAGGTTCTCTAGCTCTGGACTTGGGATCTGGAATGTGTATTTCTCACGCATTTCCCACTGCTGCCAGTGCTTCTGGCCCAGGGCCACTTGTTGAGCCGGTGCTTCTGGGCACATTTATTGTGTCTTCTCCAGTAAGAAGAAGGCTCTGAAGGGGAACTGAAGGCACACGGGCTCCTGGGGTGAGTCTTACCTGGATTCAGGAGTGGTGTGGTGACCCATTTCTAGCTGGGGCAGGCATGGCAGGGCCAGCTTCCTCTCTATCCCCAGCTTTGAGGCCTGTGTACAGACTCTGGTCCACAAGGTCAGAGAAGGATCCACTCAGGGCCGTGCACGAGGCCTGGGATGGAACAGCCAGTCTTCCCTTCTCAGACCAGAACTCAGGTTGCCTGGTCCCCGTGACACCCCTGGACGAGTCAGGAATGGGTAGGCACTGTTGATTGTCCAGGAGGGGGGCATTATGAGAAAGGGGAGGGAAAGCCCGCCCACCTCCCTGTCTCCTGTTGGGAAAGCTTTTGAGTGAACGTTCCCTGTCACCAAGAACACTGCATGTGAGAGATACGGGGAAGGTGATGGCTCCGAGGAAATGGGGTGTGGGGTGGTGCCCAGACTTGTAGGTCAAGCCTAGTCCTCCTGGTTCCCATGACCCTGCTCTTCACGCTCAGGGGAGTAGGAGGGCCGGGCCAAGCCCCAGTGTCTGCACTTGCAGCAAACTCAGCTGTGAGTACCCAGGTGTCTTTCCTCTCAGGGAAATCAAATTTAATGAAGAAAACGTTTTTAAAAGTTGAACTGCAATGATTGAAAGTCAAAATACATGTACAGTGTGTCATATTTTGAGTAAATTTTCTTTGAAAATAACTGAAGAATGATAATTTGCAACAACTTTTTTTAAGGATATACTAAGAATTGAACCCAGGACCTCGTACATGCTCAACCACTGAGCCACATCTGCTCCCTTACAATGAGTCTCCCGCCCCCAGGACGGCTCCCTCATCTGTTTTCTTGTTTTTTGCTCATTGTATGGTCATTGTTTTGTTCATTGTCTGTTGTCTGTTCGATTTTTCTTTAGGAGGCCCCGGAACTGAACCCAGGACCTCCCATGTGGGAAGCAGGCGCTCAACTGCTTGTGCCACATCCACTCCTTGCTCGTTTTTTTTTTGCTCGTTGTCTGCTCACTGTTTGTTTGTTGTCTTGTTCGTTGTTTTTGCTTGTTGTCTGCTTGTTGTTTTTGCTCCATGTCTGCTCGTTATTTGGTTGTTTTCTTTAGAAGGCACCAGGACTGAACCTGGGAACTCCCATGTGGGAGGCAGATGCTCAACTGCTTGAGCCATATCCATTCCCCTAAAATGACTTTTAATAACCCAAATAATTAAAATACTAAGCCCAAGAGAATATTGCCATAATCATTTCCACTGAAACACTTCCCTACAGTCAAAAACTCTCCTCAGACAGGGCACTGCTTAAAGATGCAGATCCCACTGGTGGTTCCTTTATGTAGATTGTCTGAAATTTCAGCCTTTTGCACATCAAATGCACATTAACACCATAGCTTCCTATTGATGCTGCAGCTTCATATTGTTGTGTCAGTCTCTTAACAAATTAAAGTACAATACCTTAATAAGTTATTTTCATTTTAAATAAAAACACAAAGCTACATAATTAAAATAATCAGCCCTGGACATCTATCCCCACCTTTACTGGGGTTCCACGAAGTGCACACCCCCACAGCTGAGGAAGAGCCGATCCACCAGGCACAGCCACTCCTGCACCTCCCCTCAGTCCATCAGTCGGTTCCAAGTTCGGTGAGGCCAGAGTCCAAGTCCTCCTTGAAGGAGCAACTTACCACTCCCAGTCACTCTCCTCAGAGAAGGACGAGGCCAGAAAGTCCCCAGAGAGGGCACTCACTAGGGCAGTGGACAGTGCTCTCCAGACACCATTCTGACAGGGAGGTGTGGTCATCTGAGGAGAATGGAATTAGGAAGATGTGAATCTGGAACTCCGCCATCTTGTGACTCCCACACTGAGGTGCTGTCCTGAAACATGGCTGGATGGTGGAGATTGAGCTACAGTGCAGGCCAGACCAGGATTCAGGGGAGTGTGTATCTGGCTTTCACCTAACCATTTTGTTGATTATTTATGAATATTGATTATTTATTAATTACGAACTGCATATGCCATGGCAAGACATTTGTAATTCTATATTATTCTTTCTGCAATAACTAGCACTCATTATTCTACAAAAGTACTTTTATTGATTATTATGTAAAAAACAAAGCACAGGGGGCAGATATGGCTCAACTGGTTGGGCGTCTGTCTCCCATATGGAGGGACCTGGGTTCGATCCCCGGGACCTCCTGGTAAAATAAAATAAAATAAAATAAAATAAAATAATATAAAATAAATAAAATAATAAAATAAAATAAAATAATAAAATAAATAAAATAAAATAAAATAAAATAATAAAATAAAATAAAATAATAAAATAATAAAATAAAATAAAATAATAAAATAAAATAAAATAAAATAATAAAATAAAATAAAATAAAATAAAATAGCACAGTTTGTCAGGAAAGTAATAATGCATATTTGTTTCTTTCCCGTTAAATAGGATAAGGGAAACAGATGTGGCTTAAGCAATTGGGTTCCTGTCTACCATATAGGAGGCCCAGGGTTCGATTCTTGGGCCTCCTGGTGAAAGGGAAGCTGACCCACGGGGAGAACTGGTCCAAGGAGAAAGCTGGCCCCTGCGGAATGCTGGCCTGCACGGAGAGGTGGCACAGCAAGATGACACAACAAAAAGAGACATAGAAGAGAAATAAGAGACGCAGTAGACCAGGTTGCTGAAATGGCACAAGAGATTGAGCACCTCTGTCCCACTGCGAAAGGTCCCAGGATGGGTTCCCAGTGCTGCCTAAAGAGAAGACAAGCAGACACCGGAGAACACAGAACACAGAGAGCAGACAGCAAGCCCAAAACACTGGGGTGGGGGGGTGGAGGAGGAAGAAAGAAAGAAAGAAGTCTTTTTAAAAATAAAGAAATAAACAGTATGAGAAAAATAAGTTTGTGCCCCACCACACTCCAAAGACCCCAAGGGGGCGTTATTATTTATTTTTATTTTTTGGTAACATGAACTCTTAGGTTTTGAACATATACAATGAGATTCAATCCATGGCTGACAATATTTTTGGAGCTCAAATCACCCTGTCTTAAGGCACTGGGAACACAGTGTGGTAGGCTCCACCTTCCCTGTGTCAACCTCTTCAGTTTTGGGAAATTCCTTGTTGCTGGGACAATCACACACCATATGCTCATTTTGCCTGTTCAATGAGTTGAGGATAATTTTCCCCATTTGGCATTTGCCACAATGAATGTGGTTAATTTTATATACTCAAATCCATTGAAGTTTAATTGCATTAATATATATTTTTAAATCTCATTAAGTCTAAAAAATAAGACCAACATCTTATTTTTAAAATTAAAAACACTTAGAGTATATATTCAGAATCCATATATATGAAAAAGGATTTTTACCCAAATATATAAACAATTCTTACACTTCAAGAATAAGGGAGAAAGCACACTTAGATATGGGCAAAAGATTAAAGCAGTTATTTTGCAATATTAAGGGCAGATAGATCCCAGAAGAGACGTGCAACATCCTTAAACATCAACACAGGAACTGAAACCATAACGCTGTACTCCACATAGAGTAGAAGGTCTGAAGTAAAGGACAATAAGAAGGAAGAGAAATTAGAAGAAATTTAACACCATCAGGGGCACACACTACCAGATAGCACCATTTATTTCAATGAAATATCAACAAAGAGAAGGTGGTAACATCGTCATAGTAAACGCAAAGGCAAATGAAGGAGAATGTAGAGACCCTAAAGGCCACAAAAGTTGCTCAAAATAGACGCAGAGTTGTGATGGGAACGTCTGGGCTCCTCGTTCCATCACCGAGTGCTGGGTACCAGTGAACCCTAACCCTAACCAAAACCATAACCCGAAACCAATCCTAACCCTAAAACAACCCTAACCCTAGCCCTAACCCTAACCCTAACCCTAACCCTAACCCTAATCCAACACTAACACTAACCCAACCCTAACCCTAACCCAAGCCCTACCCCTACCCCTACCCCTACCTCTACCCTTAAATCAACCCTAACGCTATCCCAACCCTAACCCTAATCATAACCCTAACCCTGACCTTAACCTGGCAGATCTACTGAGGTCACAGCCTGTACCTGGAATCCCTAAAGAAGAGTGAGCAAAGGCTGTGATGTGGGGTGCACCCAAAATCCTACCTGCATCCTCTACTGCAGGTTTAATTTAAGGAGATATCAGGGGCATTTTATATAAATAAGGTTTTTGCCACATGAGCTGAATCTGAATTGATTCACGAGAACTCCATTCCAACCTCCATCTCTCCCCTCCATACCACATCTCCACCAGTGACCTCCACCCACCATCCTAGTGCCCTTTAGACATCTCCTAGACCTCTACTGCCCTCCCCCTACATCCACCTGGCACGTCTAGACTTCTACTATTGGAATCCACCCTAAAGCCTTCAGCATACAGCACCTCCATCCTGAGCCCAGGACACCTTCAGCAACAATATCTCGTTCCCTAAAATCTCCTGGTCACGTTGCCCACTCTTCCTTAAGCATGACAGTGCACTATGACCCACCTGGGGCTTGACCTCCTGACTTTTACCTTGCTTTGTCCCCTCACCCTCACTCTCTCTCCTTCCACATTTTCAGGCTCCCTTTTTCTCCCTCTTCTCCCTCATCCCCAGCTCCCCAGCCTCATTTTTACCCAACTTTCTCAGACGCTAGTGCCATCACTCCTTCAACACCACCACGTTTTCCCTTAAGCTCAGTGCTCAAGCACTTTTCACATTTTGCACATGCAAAAGCATCCTTGAGAGTTGCTGCAAAGCTGGAAAGGCTTTGACAGAGGTCTGGAGATTCCACTCCTTTGCCACATGTGAACATGGTATTAAGATTTATTCACACTTGCTTACGGTGCAAGTGCGATTAGAAGTCTGTGAGGGGGACTCTGTGGATTTGGGGGAGTGGGCATCATGGTGTGTAAATGTGAGTGAGGGTTTAATGTGCGGAAGGTTGGATGAGTGTGAGTTTGTGAGGAAATGTGCGTGTGAGATGTATGTGAGTAATTATGCACCTGCCTGTGTGTGTGTGTGTGATGGGGGTTGGCCATTATTGTGGCTAAAATCCCTGTCTTGGAAATTGAGAGACATTTGATAGTGGACCTGGGAAAAACGTGGGTTTATTCCTGGGTAACACCAAAGGATTTATTTGAACTTGTATTAATTGATTACAAAAGCAAACAGTGCTCATTACTGAAAATTCAGCCAAATATAAGGTAGAGGAAGGTGATTTCTATTCAGTGCTCTCAAACTGAGGAAGTAGCATCGGCTTATCTGAGAGTTAAATGAATGACCTATTCAACTATCTGGTCCTTGTGCTTTTATTTCTAAAAGTGTCTTATGAATTTCTCCTTTTTATCTTTATGATCTATTTAGACTTCCTGTGAGTACTGGCATTCTACATTGGTAAAGTCTATTTTCCTAAAAATGCCCATATCATCTAGACATCCTCACTAGCTGATATTGATTGCTTGGCAGGGTGTAATTCCTCTGACTGATCTCTGAAACCTTCTCAGGTGCTTTGATTCCATTTCTTTGGTAATAACCTAATTATGTGGCTCCGTGGTCTAAAGTTTGGAAGGACTCACTTTGGGGAGAAGGATGCCTTAGGGAAGCACAGCATCCACTGAGACCCACCACCTCACTGCCAGTCCCTCCCTGTCAGACCTCAGTCTTGTCTGACTCCTCCCGTGAGACCCTGCTTGCCCTGGGACCTTCCCTAAAACACTCCAACAACCTCTAGAAACTTGTCATTAGTTTTGATAATTAGCAACTGAGAAAAATGTTTTTCAGAAATGCTTTCAGCTCCCCAAGCCCGTCCTGTCAAGACCACTCCAGGTGAAATGGTAATTGCAGTTCTGTGGGGAGATGAGGTCAGAGAAGCACAAGCCCATATCTGCCTCCCTCCCACACACACTGGCTCTTGTGACCGTCACACTGAGCCCGCCGTCTTGGCAGCCGGAAGCAGTCAGTGAATATTTTCTATTTTGTGCTGAGAGGCAGAGTCTGTAGGACAAGGAGGCAAA
>JAKSZT010039272.1:3943-18272 GCA_026826555.1 Tolypeutes matacus
TAAACCACAATTTTGGCATTGATTGTAAGTGAAAACAAGTGTGTAGCAGCCAATTAAAGAAATAACTTCCTTAGTTTTCACAAATGAAGAAACTACTGCATTCCCAGAATATTAGGTAGAGCCATGGTTTTGACATTGTTTGTAAGTTAAAATAAGTGCAAAGCACCAAATGAAAATGTAACTTCCTTAGTTTTCACAACTGAAGTAACTACTGCATTCCCAAGTATTAGGTAAAAGCAGCATTTTGGCATTGATTGTATGTGAAAACAAGTGTGTAACAGCCAATTATACAAGTAAATTTCTTAGTTTTCAAAACCGAAGGGCCACCTAAATTCATAGAACATTAGGTAAACCCAACTTTTTGGAATTGATTGCAAGTGAGAATAAATAAGAGCAAATAACACAAGTAACTTGCTTAGAATTCAAAATCGAATAACCTACTGCCTTTACAGAGCATTAGGTAAAACCAATGCTATGATATTGAAAGTAACTGAAAAGATGTGTGATGCAGGCAATTAAATAAATGAGTAACTTCCATAGTTTTTCAAAATTCAGAACCACTTACATTCACAAAGCATAAGGTAAAACCAATGTTTTCTCACTGATTTTGAGAACAAGTGCAAAGCAGCCAATTAAGAATGTAATGTGCCTAGTCTTCACTGAAGAAACTCCTGCATTCACAGAGTATTAGGTAAAACCACCATTTTGTCATTGAATTTAAGTGAAAAGAAGTGTGTAGCAGGCAATTAAACAAGTAATTTGCTTTTTTTTACAAACATGAAGAACCACTTACATTCATAAAGATAAAACGAGTGTTTTTTCATTGATTGTAAGTGAGAAAAATTGAATAGTATCCTAGTAAACAAGTACCTTGTTTAATTTTTGAAAAGTGAAGAACCTCCTTCATTCACAGTGTTAGGTAAAACCTGGGTTTTGATATTGTTTGCAAGTGAAAATGATTGCAGAGCAGCAAGTTTAATTCCCTTCTTGGAATTTAAAACAGAAGAAGCTCATGCATTCACAGAACATTAGGTAAAACGAGGGCTTTGACATTGATTGTATGTGAAAAGAAGTGTGCAGCTGGCAATTGAATGAGTAACTTTCATAGTTTTCCAAACTAAATAACCACTTATATTTTCAAAGTGTTAGGTATAACCAGTGTTATTTCTTTGATTGTGAGAACAATTGCAAAACAATGAATTAAGGAGGTAATGTGCCTAGTTTTCACAACTGAAGAAATTCCTTTATTCGTGGAGTAGTAGGTCAAGCCACCATTTTGACATTGATTGTAAGTGATAACAAGTGAATATTCTCCAATTAAACAAATAATTTCCTTAATTTTTGAAACCTGAAGAACATTCTTCTTTCCCAGAGCATTAGGTAAAACCAGGGTTTTGACATTGGTTGTAAGTGAAAATCAGTGCATAGCATCAAATGAAAAAATAACTTGCTTAGTTTTCACAAATAATGAAACTACTGTATTCACAAGTATTAGGTAAACCTGGCATTTTGACATTGATTGTAAGTGAAAACACGGCCCTAACATCCAATTATACAAGTAACTTGCTTAGTTTTCAAAACTGACAGGCTGCCTGCATTCATAGAGTGTTAGGTTAAGCCACTGATTTGGCATTGATTGTAAGGGAGAATAAATACCACAAATAACACAATTAACTTGCTTAGAATTCAAAACAGAATAACCTAGAGTATTCACAGAGCATTAAGTAAAACCAGTGCTTTGACATTGATTGTAAGTGAAAAGAATTGTGCAGCAGGGAATTAAATGGGTAACTTGCTTAGTTTTCCAAACTGAGGAACAAGTTACATTCACAAAGCATTAGGTAAGACCAGGGTTTTCTTTCATTGATTGTGAGAACATGTGCAAAGTAGCCAATTAAGGGATTAAGGATTCTAGTTTTCTCAATTGAAGAAGCTCCTGCATTCACAGAGCATTAGGTAAAACCACCATTTTGACATTGATTGTAAATGAAAAGAAGTGTGTAGCAGGCAATTAAATGAGTAAATTTCCTTACTTTCCAAAAATGAAGTACCAATTACATTCACAAATGTAAAACCTGTAATTATTCATTGATTGTAAATGAGAGGAAGTGAGTAATAACGTGTTAAAAAAGAACCTTGCTTAATTTTGAAAATTGAAGAACCTCCTTCATTCACAGAAGGGTTGGTAAAACCAGGGTTTTGACATTGGTTGTAAGTGAAAATAAGTGCATTGCAGAAAATTAAATTCCTTGCTGGAGTTCAAAACTAAAGAAATGTCTGCATTCACTGAGCATTAGGTATAACCAGAGTTTTGACATTGATTGTAAATAAAAACTAGTGTATAGCAAGCAATTACAATAGCAAATTGCTTAGTTTTCAAAACTGAAGAACCTCCTTCATTCGCAGAGAACTAGGTCAAACACGTGTTTTGATATTGAACATAAGTGAAAACAAGTGTGCAAGAGCCAATTAAAGAAATAACTTCCTTAGTTTTCACAACTGAAGAAACTACTGCATTCACAGAATCTCATGTATCACCACTGCTTTGATATTGATTGCAAGTAAAAAGAAGTGTGAAGCAGGCAATTAAATGAGTAGCTGGTTTAGTTTTCAAAACTGAAGAAGAATTTACATTCACAAAGCATTAGGTAAAACCAGTGTTTTCTCATTGATTGTAAATCAGAAGAAGTGAATAGCATGCTATTAAACAAGTTCCTTCTTAATTTTTTAAAATTGAAGAACCTCCTTCATTCACACTGTGTCACATAAAACCAGGGTTTTGACATTTGTTGTAAGTGAAAACTATTACATAGCAGGAAATTAAAGTACTTGCTTGAATTCAAAACTGAAGAACCTCATTCATTCACTGAGCATTAGGTTAAACCAGTGTTTTGATATTGATTATAAGTGAAAAGAAGTGTGAAACAGGCAATTATACTAGTAACTTTCTTCATTTTCCAAACTGAAGGACCTGCTGCATTCTTAGAGTGTTAGGTAAATCCACTGTTTTGGCATTGATTGTAAGTGAGAATAAATTCCAGGAAATAACACAAGTAACTTGCAAAGAATTCAAAACAGAATAACCTACTGGATTCAGAGAGCATTAGGTAAAACCATGGCTTTGACATTGGTTGTAGGTTAAAACAAGTGCATAGCAGCCAATTAAAGAAGTAACATGCTAAGTATTCACAACTGAAGAAATTACTGCATTCATAGAGTGTTAATTATCACAAAAGATTTGCCAATGACCATAAGTAAAGACAAGTGTGTAGCATTTATTAAAAGAAGTAAATGGCTTAGTTTTCCCAACTGAAGAAGTTACTGCATTCCAAGTGCTTTAGGTAAACTATTATTTTGTCATTGATTATAAGTGAAAACAAGTACATAGCACCCAATGAAAAAGCAAATTCCAAAGTTTTCACGACTTAAATAAACAACTGCATTCTCAGCAAATTAGGTAAAACCAGCATGTTGACATTGTAAGGGAAACCTAGTGGATAGCAGACAATTAACCAAGTAACTTTCTTGGTTTTCAAAACTGAAGAATGTACTGCATTCACAGAGCATTAGGTAAAACCAGAGATTGATTTGATTGTAAATGAAAAAAAGTGCCATAGCAACCAAAAAAAGAAGTAATTTGCTGAGTTTTCAAAACTGAAGACCCTCCTTCTTTCACAGAGCATTAGGTAAATCCAGTGTTTTGATATTTATTGTATGTGGAAACAAGAGCATAGCAGGAAATTAAACAAGGACTTGCTTGGTTTTCACAAGTGAAAAAATGACAGCATGCACAGAATTTTAAGTATCACCACTGCTTTGATATTGATTTTAAGTGAAAAGAAATGTGAATCAGGCAATTAAATGAGTAACTCACTTAGTTTTGGAAACTCAATAACCATGTACATTCACAAAGCGTTAGGTAAAATCCATGACTTTTCATTGACTGTAAGAGAAAATAAGTGATTACTATCATATTAAATAGTACCTTGCTTATTTTTGAAAATTGAGAAACCTCCTTCATTCACAGAATATTAGGTAAAATCAGCTTTATTACATTGATTATTTGTGAAAACAAATGAATAGTGTGCTCTTAAAAAAGTACCATCCTTAATTTTTGAAAACTGAAGAACCTCCTTCATTCACAGATTGTTAGGTAAAACAAGGGATATAATTTTGTAGTAAGAGAAAACATGTGCATAGCACCAAGTTAAAAAGTAACTTGCTTAGTTTTCACAACTGAAGAAACTATTGCATTCACAACTGTTAGGTAAAAACAGCATTTTTGACATGATCATAAGTGAAAACAAGAGCATAATAGCCAATGGTACAAGTAACTTGCTTCGTTTTCAAAACTGAAGGACCACCTGCATTCATAGAGCATTAGGTAAAACCAACTTTTTGACATTGATTGTAAGTGAAAATAACTTCGTAGCAGGCAATTAAATGTATAACTTGCTTAGATTTCTAAACTGAAGAAACATTTACATTCACAAAGCAAAACCAGTGTTTTCTCATTGATTGTGAGAAGTGAATAGTATCCTATTAAACAAGTATTTCTTAATTTTTGAAAATTGAAGAAGGTCCTTCATTCACAAAGAGTTAGGTAAAACCAGGGTTTTAAATATGGTTATAAATATAAACAATTGCATAGCAGGTAATTAAAATTAACTTACTTAGCTTTCAAAAATGAAGAAACTATTGCATTCCCAGAATGTTAGTTAAAACCATTGTTTTGACATTGGTTGTAAGTTAAACCAAGTGCATAGCAGCCATTTAAAAAGTAAAGTGCTTAGCTTTCACAGCTGAAGTAACTACACATTCAAACAGTGTTCAGTATCAAAACTGGTTTGCCATTGACTGTAGGTGAAAACAAGCATGCAGCAGTCATTTAAAGAAGTAAATTATTTGTTTTCCCAAATGAGGTAAAAACAGCATTCCAAGAGACTTTGGTAAACCATTGTTTTGTCATTGATTGTAAATGAACAGAAGTGCCTAGCACCCAATGAAAAAGTAACTTGCAATTGTTTTCACATCTTGAAGAAACACCTGCATTCTCAGAGTATTAGGCAAAACCAGCACATTCATATGGTAACTGAAAACAAGTGCATAGCAGCCAAGAAACAAGTCACTTGCTTAGTTTTCAAAACTGAAGTATCTACTGCATTCACAGAGCAATAGGTAAAACCAGTGATTTGACATTGATTGCAAGTGAAAACAAGAGATAGAGCAGCAAAAAAAAGTATTTTGCTTAGGTTTCAAAACTGCAGTACCTCCTATATTCAGAGAATTAGGTAAATCCAGTGTTTTGATATTTTTATATGTGAAAACAAGTGCATAGCAGCCAATTAAACAACTTGCTTGGTTTTCACAAATGAAGAAATGATTGCATTCACAGAATCTTATGTATCACCCCTGCTTTGACATTGAGTGTAAGTGAAAAGAAGTGTGAAGCAGGCAAATAAATGAGTACCTTGCTTGATTTTCAAAACTTAAGAAACACTTGCATTCACAGTGTTATGTAAAACTAGTGTTTTTCATTGATTTTAAGTGAGAAGAAGTGAATAAAATCCTATTAAACAAGTATATTCCTTAATTTTTGAAAATGGAAGAACCTCCTTAAATCAAAGAACATTGGTTAAGAGCATGGATTTGATATTGATTATAAGTGAAAACAAGTTAAGAGTATCCTATTAATCAAGTACCTTCCTTAATTTTTGAAAACTGAAGAAACTGCTTCTTTCACTGAGCATTATGAAAAACCAGGGTATTGGTATTGGTTGTAAGTGAAAACCAATGCATAGCTCAAAATGAAAATGTAACTTATTTAGTTTTCAGAACTTGAAGAAACAACTGCATTCTCAGCATATTATGTAAAAGCAGCATATTGACATTGTAATTGTCAACAAGTGC
The DNA here is from genome assembly GCA_026826555.1 of Tolypeutes matacus. Taxonomy (NCBI): domain Eukaryota; kingdom Metazoa; phylum Chordata; class Mammalia; order Cingulata; family Chlamyphoridae; genus Tolypeutes; species Tolypeutes matacus. The sequence goes on from JAKSZT010039272.1 coordinate 9,854, forward strand.
CTAGCATTCAATTAAACATGGAACTTACTTAGGTTTCAAAGCTGAAGAACCACTTACATTCAGAAACTGTTAGGTAAACCCAATGTTTATTCATTGAGTTTTAGAAGAAGTGATAGTATCTTAATAAACAAGTACTTTGCTTCATTTTTGAATATTGAAGATCCTCTTCCATTCACAAAGTGTTAAGTAAAACCAGTGTTTTGACATTTGTTGTAAGTGAAAACAAGTGCATAGCAGCAAATCAAACTACTTGATTGGAATTCAATACAAAGAACTTCACACATTCTCAGAGCATTAGGTAAAATGAGTGTTTTGACATTGATTGTAAGTGAAAAAAGTGTGTAGCAGGCAATAAAACAAGCAAAATGCTCAGTTTTCAAAACTGAAGAACCTCCTTCATTCACAGAGCATTAGGTCAAACAAGAGTTTTGATATTGAGTATAAGTCCAAACAAGTGCATAGCAGCCAATTAAACAAGTAACTTCCTTAGATTCCTACACTTAAGAAACTACTGTATTCACAGTGTTAGGTAAAACCAGTGGTTTTTCATGGATTTTATGTGAAAACAAATGCAAAGCAGCCAATTAAGGAAGTAACATGTGAATTTTTCATAAGTGAAGAAAGGACTGCCTTCTCAGACCATTAGGTAAACCACGATTTTGACATTGATTGTAAGTGAAAACAAGTGAATAGCATCATATTAACAAGCACCTCACTTAATTTTTGAGAACTGAAGAACCTCCTTTGTTCAGAGAGCATTACATAAAACCATGGTTTTGACATGGGTTGTAAGTGAAAACAAGTGCATAGTAGCAAATTAAACAACTTGCTTGTAATTCCAGACTGAAGAACATCCTGCATTCACAAAATATTAAGTAAACCCAGTGTTTTGACATTTATTGTAAGTGAAAAGAAGTTTGTAGGAGGCAATTAAATGAGTAACTTGCTTACTTTTTAAAACTGAAGAACCACTTACATTCACAAATGTAAAACCAGTGTTTCTTCATTGATTAGAAGTGTGAAGAAGTGAATAGTATCCTATAAAAAAGTACCTTGCCTAATTTTTGAAAATAAAAGAACCTCCTTTATTCACAAAGTGTTAGGTAAAACAAGGGTTTAACATTGGTTGTAAGTGAAAACAAGTGAACAGCCAATTAAAGAAGTAACATGCTTAGTTTTCACAACTGAGGAAATTACTGCTTTCACAGACTGTTAGGCATCTGTAGCCATTTGGCAGTTTGATGTAATTATGAATTCCAAATATCTATATTATATTATGTTTGTAAACTGATCTGTTCATCTGGGCACGATGAAGCTATAATTGGGGCTTTGATTTGGCCATGACAGTAGGACATTGAGCCTAGCCCCTTCGGGGGGTGGAATCAAATATAAAAGCAATGCAAAGTAAAGAGGGGGAAGTTTTTGATGTTGGAGTTTTGATGTTGCAGAGAAGGCCCTGGGATAGAGAGGAGCCATTTACCTGAGTGTCCACAGCTGGCCTTGTGGAGAGAAGCAAAGCCTAGAGAGCCTTATAGTCTACAGCTGACCTTGGGGAGGAAACGAGCTAAGCCCCAAGAGAACTGCAGCCCCAAGAAGAGAGAAACCCAAGAAGCCTGAACTGTGGCAAACATCAGCAGCTATTTTACTCCAACACATGCAAAGGACTTTGGTGACGGGAGAAACTTATGCTTTATGGCCTGGTAACTGTGGCTATCTACCCAAAATAAATACCCTTTATAAAGATGACCCAATCTCTGGTATATTGCATTAACACCCCTTTGGCTAACTAATACAGTATCACAACTGATTTGCCATTGACTGAAAGTGAAAACAAGTGCATAGCATTCATTTAAAGCAGTAAATTCTTTAATTTTCCCAACTAAATAAACTACAGCATTAAAAAGGCATTATGTAAACCACGGTATTGTCATTGATTGTAAGTGAAAACAAATGCATAGCATCCAATGAAAAAGTAACTTGCTTAGTTTTCAAAACTTGAAGAAACAACAGCATTCTCCACATATTAGCTAAAACCAGCATATTGGTATTGTAAAAGAAAACAAGGGGAAAGCAGCCAATTAAACAAATAAACTCCTTTGTTTTAAAAACTGAAGAGCCTACTGCATTCACAGAGCATTACGTAAAACCAATGATCTGACATTGATTGTCATTGAAATCAAGAGCCATAGCATATCAATAAAGTAGAAATTTGCTTACTTTTCAAAACTGAATTATCTCCTACATTCACAGAATGTTAGGTAAAACCTGTGTTTTGATATTTATTCTATGTGAAAACAAGTGCATAGCACCCAAATTAAACAAGGAATTGCTTGGTTTTCACAAGTGAAGAAATGACTGTATTTATAGTATTTCTTGTAACATCACTGCTTTGACATTGATTTTAAGTGAAAAGAAGTGTAAAGCATGCAATTAAATGAGAAACTGGCTTAGTTTGCAAATTTGAGGTGCCACTTAGTCTCAAAGCATTAGGTAAAACCAGTATTTATTCATTGATTGTAATTAAGAAGAAGTTAATAGTATCCTATTAAACAAGGACTTTGATGATTTTGGAAATTTGAAGAACCTCCTTCATTCACAGAGTGTTAGGTTAAACTGGTTTTGACATTGGTTCTAAGTGAAAAGAAGTGCACAGCAGCAAATTAAACTGCATGCTTTGGATTAAAACTGAAAAGCCTCGTGCATTCACAGAGCATTAGGTAAAACAAGGGTTTTGATATTGAATGTTAGGGGAAACACTTGCTTAGCAGGCCCAAAACAAGTTTCTTTATTAGTTTTCAAAGCTAAAGAATCAACTGCTTTCAGACAGCATTAGGCAAAACCAGGGATTTGAAGTGACTGTAAGTCAAAACAGGTGCATAGTCTACAATGAAAAGAGTTTACTGCTTAGTTTTCAATACTGAAGAAACTCCTGTATTCAGAGTGTGTTAGGTAAAACCAGTGTTTGGCTTTAATTATAAGTGAAAACACAGGAATAGCAGCAAATGAAACAAGTCTCAGTCTTAATTTTCAAACTGAAAAGCCTACTTTATTCCCAGAGCATTAGCAAAAACCAGTACTTTGACGTTTATTGTAAGTAAAAACACGTGCATAGCAGCAAATGAAACAAGAATCTTACTTAGATTTCAAAACGAAGAAACCATGATACTGGCATAGTATTAGGTAAAATCAGTTTTCACACTATGGATGAAAGCAAATGCATAGCAGTCAAGGAAAAAAAGCGTGTTTTACTTACGTTTCAGAATTGAAGTACCTTTTGCCTTCACAGAGGGTTAGGGTAAAAGCAGTGTTTTGTAATGATTGTAAGTGAAAACACATGCATAACCACAAATGAAACACAAATCTTCCTTAGGTTTCAAAAGTGAAGAAACTCCTGTATTGACATAGTATTAGGTAAAAGTGATGTTTTGACATTGGTTTTAAGTGAAACAAGAGCATAGCAGCCAAGGAAAGAAGTATCTTATTTACTTTACAAAAGTAAAACCAGTATTTTGAAGTTGATTATAACTCAAAACAAGTGCATAACTGCCAATAAAATGAGGATCTTGGTTAGTTTTCAAAACTGGAGGACCTCCTGCATTCAGACTGTGTTAGGTCAAACTAGGGTTTGCCTTTGATTCTAAATGAAATCAAGTGCATAGCAGAGAAGGAAACAAGAATCTTGCTTAGTTTTCAAAACTGAAGAAATTAGTGCACTGGCATAGCACTAGGCAATAGCATTGTTTTGACATTGAGGTGTAAATGATAACAAGTGCATAGAAGCCAAGGAAACATGTATCATTGTTGATGTTCAGGAACTGGGTCCGTGAAATTGGTGCTTTGTATGAGAAAAAAATAGACAAAGAAAAGAGATTACCAGGGTCAGGGGACCTTCCATCCAAAAGTAGGAGAGTGCCACTGCATAAAACATCAAGGATTTTATTTAGCTATAGGACAAAGAAAATACATGTGTGCTTGTGGAAGGGTAATAGATATGTGACAGTTTACACTTTACTAAAGTCAGCACGTTTTAAGAGTTAGTGGTTCAGTTCTCTTTACATTCCTGCATGTAGCAGACCTTGTGAATCTTTGTCTGACATATACCAGACACTCTGTTTGATACACAGTGTTTCTCCATCAGGCTCCTACCAGATCTTATCTCAGTGTCTTGAGACTAGAGATGCCTGTCTCCTACATGCAAAGGTGGCCTGCTTTCTGTCAGTTGTCATTGTCTTTAATTGAAACTCCATCATGTCCCTTTTTTATTAATTAATTTTTTCAGTGAAAACTATAGAAACCATTATATAAGGTGATAACAGGTGACCTCCTGTCACACTTCTCTTCTTCCATAGGCTCTTGTGACTGTGCCTGTCTTAGGTTTATCTTTTCTGAGAATCTTACCCATCATTGAATGCCAGTCAAACTTTTGAGCTCTTGCATGGAAAGCAATTTCATTTATATTTTATACTTTTTCAAGTTCCTTTTGTTTATATTTTTAATCAGATAATAAGTATTAAGATCAAGCGGTTATTAGTATACTACTTTCTACTAAAAATAATGTAAAATTAGTTTCTCATGGCTGTTTCTTGACATAAAAGTGTTTATCTGATCTAATTTTTCATTTTTCCTATGAATATATGTCATTACTCTACCCTTGAAAATACGATTAAAATGCATATAACAACAATTCCTAATCCAATCCAAAATGATATTTGAACTTTTTTTTGTTTCCACAAGTGAAATGGTTTGGCAGTATTTAAATTTTCAGACAATTCATTCCAAAATTCTTTCAATTCATTGTGTGACATGCTCAATGTTTTCTTTGGCAATTCTAAAATATCTAAAGAAATATTATGCTTATATCCAATCAAATGATTTCTTACTTCTTCCCAATCCTGTTCACAATTATTATAAAGTAAAGGAGTAATACAAAAAGAATTTCCATTCCAATCACATTTAAGAGCTCTTAACAAGTTGAAATTATAGGTTTGATTACCAAAATCTATAATAGTTTTTTTCCAGATCATTCAGTTCCATATCAATGTGAGACTGACTATGCCACATCTCACTTGCAAGCTCTTAATATATTGTTGCATCTGGATTCCTTGATGCAGGGTTGTGCCAGCAATGGATGCAGCAGTTATGATGACAATCAGTCCCAAAATTCCTGCTATTAAAAGTCCAATCTCTCTGTTAGTTCTTTTCAAATAATGGAAGAGGAAATGCCACATCAAATGGGATTCTGGAGACTGCTGCCAATGTCTGGTCATCTGAACTGGTAACCATAGTCCTTTTCTTCTTTTTGCTATATAAAGAATTTTATTTTCCTGCAAATATGAATTCTTCAGACATGTAAATAAAGAGCAATTGAAGTAGATAACATTCCTTTCACCAAAAGTTACATTTCCAATGATAAAACTATAGGATCTTGTACACATGCTGTAATAAATTGAGTTGATTTTCTTTTTAAACTGGTAATATTAGTTTTACAGCCTTGCCATTTGAAAATTGGACCAGTTCCCAAGAATAATTTCCACAAGGACCTTTGAGTTTAGTTAAGTTGAGTGTCTCATGGTTGTGGGATATATCTTCCTTGAATTTTCCAATTTATTGAGCTGTTAGTAAATGCTGTATTACCAAAATTCCAGAAATAAGGATTACTGTCATTAGTGATTATGGTTGAATTATTAATGAACCAAGATATGGTTGTGTTTTTAATAGGCTTTGGTACTCATATAAGGGCTGGATCCTTTACAATTCCATAGGAATCATTAAACAACACAACTTCTGTAAACCCATGACACATGTGCCATTTGTCACTTAGTCATCTGTTTTGAGAGGGGCATGTAAGATTTACCATATTTTCTGATTTATATGGTAAAGAAGGGAAAATGGCAATAGCAGGTTTTGACATTGATTTTAGGTGAAAACAAATGCATAGCAGCCAAGGAAAGAAGTACTTTACAAAGGTGAAGAACTTTACAAAGGTGAATAACTTCCTTTAGTCACAAAGCGTTAGGAAAACCAATGTTTTGACTTTGATTATAAGTGAAATCACGTGCATATCAGCCATTGAAACAAGTCTCAGTCTTACATTTCAAACTGAAAAACCTACTGAATTCACAGAATGTTATGTAAAACCAGTGTATTGACTTTGCTTATAAGTGAAAACACATTGAAAGCAGCCAATGAAACAAGTTTGTTGGTTTTCAAAACTGAAGAACCAACTGCATTCACAGAGCATTTGATAAAAGCAGTGTTTTGAAGTTGATTGTAAGTGAAAACACGTGCATAGCAGCAAATGAAACAAGAATCTCACTTAGATTACAAAAGTGAAGAACTTTCTGCATTGGCATAGCCTTAGGTAAAGGGGTGCTTTGACATGAATTGTAAGTGAAAACAAGTACACTTCAGCCAAGGAAACAAGTATTGCTCTTGCATTTCAAAATCTTGGTACCTCCTGAATTCACAGAGGGTTAGATAAAACCAGTGTTTTAACATTGATTATAAGTGAAAACACGTATAGAGAAGCCAAAGAAACAAGAGACTTTCTTCATTTTCAAAACTGAAAAATCGACTGCATTCATGGAATTTTAGGTAAACCAGTGTTTTGAAGTTGATTGTAGGTAAAAACAAGTGTACAGCAGCAAATAAAACAAGAATCTTACTTGGATTTCAAAGGTGAAGAAACTACTGCATTGGCAAAGGAAAAATACTGTTTTGACATTGATTGTAACTGAAAACAAGGGCATAGGAGACAAGGAAAGAAGTATTTTATTTACTTTACAAAGTGAAGAAACTCCTGTATTCACAGAGCATTAGGTTAAAACCAGGATTTTGAAGTTGATTGTAACTCAAAACAAGTGCATAGATGCCAATGAAATGAAGATCTTGGTTAGTTTTCAAAACTGGAGAACCTTCTGCATTCAGACTGTGTTAGGTAAAACAAGTGTTTACCTTTGTTTTTAAGTGAAAATAAGTGCATAGAAGCCAAGGAAACACGTATCTTGCTTAGTTGTGAAAACTGAACAAAGTAGTACATTGGCATAGCACTAGACAAAAGTAGAGTTTTGACATTGTACATGAAAACAAGTGCATAGTAGCCAAGGAAACAAGTATCTTACTTGCTTTTCAAAAGTGAAGTACCTCCTGTTTTCACACAGCATTAAGTAAAACCGGAGTTTGACATTGATTATAAATGTAAACACATCATAGCAGCCACTGAAACAAGTTTCTTTCTTAGATTTCAAAACTAAGGAATCAACTGCATTCATTTGGTGCTCTGCACCTGTTTTCACTTAAAACCAATGTCAATACCCTGGTTTTACTCATTTACTCTGTGAATGAAGGAGTTTCTTTAGCTTTAAAAAATTAAGGAAGTTGCATGTTTAATAGGATACTCTTCACTTGTTTTCACTTAAAATCAATGTCAAATCTCTGCTTTTACTAAATGCTCTCTGAATGAATGAGGTTCTTTAATTTTCAAAACTTAAAGATAGTACTTGTTTAATAGGATTTTATTCACTTCTTCTCACTTAAAATCAATGAAAATTTCTGGTTTTATGTAACACTTTGTGAATGCAAGTGGTTCTTAAGTTTTGAAAACTAATTAAGTTACTCATTTAATTGCCTGCTTCACACTTCTTTTCACTTACAATCAATGTCAAAGCAGTGATGATACATAAGATTTGGTGAATGCTGTCATTTTTTCACGTGAAAACCAAGCAAGTCCTTGTTTAATTGTCTGCTATGTACTTCTTTTCACATACAAGAAATATCAAAACACTGGTTGTACCTAATGCTCTGTGAATGTAGGAGGATCTTCAGTTTTGAAAACTAAGCAAATTGTTTCTTTCTTTGGCTGCTGTGGCACTTATTTTCATTCACAATCAAATCAAAACTCTGATTTTACCTAATGGTCTGTGAATGCAGTACATTTTTCAGTTTTGAAAACTAAGCAAGTTAATTGATTAATTGGCTGCTCTCCACTAGGTTTCCCTTACAAATGTCAATATGCTCATTTTACCTAATATGCTGAGGATGCAGTTGTTATTTAAGTGGTGAAAACTAAGGAAGTGGCTTTTTCATTGGGTGCTATGTACTTGTTTTCATTTATAATCAATAACAATACAATAGTTTACCTAATGCAATTGGAATGCAGTAGCTTCTTCATTTGGGAATACTAAGCCATTTACTTCTTTTAATGAATGCTACACAGTTGTTTTCACTTACAGTCAATGGCAAATCTGTTGTGATAACTAACACTCTGTGAATGCAGTAGTTTCTTCAGTTGTGAATACTTAACACGTTACTTTTTAAATTGGCTGATTTGCACTTGTTTTAACTTACAACCATTGTCAAAACCATGGTTTTACCTAATGCTCTCTGAATCCAGTAGGTTTCCTGTTTTGAATTCTAAGCA
>JAKSZT010039295.1:1995-13067 GCA_026826555.1 Tolypeutes matacus
TTTTTTTTTTTTTTTTTATGAGGAACTATGGGCCAAGGAATGAACCTCCCATGTGGGAAGCAGACACTCAACCGCTTGAGCTATATGCGCTCCCCTGTATCAATACATTTTGATTCAGTAATTCCATGTCCAAAAATTAAAACCAGGATTACTTTAGGAATAACTTAATATTTGTTAAATGCATCATTATTATAGCATTTATAATGGTAGCTTTGGAAGAACTCAACTTTCTTAATAGAGAAAATTACTTGAGGAACTCATGTTTCCTCTACAAGGTGATGTGTGCCTTTTTAAATGTTGAATGAATATGATGACTGCAGAGGAATAAGAAATCTTACATGAATAAATAAAGTCCTTATTTTTATGTGATGCTGAGTAAAAATATAAAAATTTTCAAATATTATATATTAACTGTAGTAATGAGGTTGTAAGTTTTTTGTTTTATATTTCTCAAAATATCTGCCATATATAAAAATACATATGCTTACAGATATGTTAAACCTCACCATTTATATTTAAATGCCTTCATTACTTCAGATTTTTAGTGGAAACCGGAAAACGTTTACAAATTTTCATTTATTGAAAACCTTACTGATGGTTCTAGCGACTCCTTTTTTCTCAGACTGTAGATGAGAGGGTTGAGGATGGGCATAAGGATGATATAGAAGACCGAGACAACTTCATCTTGCTCAGGGTAGTGGTAAGGCTTGGGCCGAAGATACTTGATGATAGCAGCTCCATAGATTAGAGACACCAGAGTCAGGTGAGAAGAGCAAGTGGCCAGGGCTTTTCAGAAGCCTACGCTTGAGCCTATGGCCAAAATGGTTGACGGTATTTTTCCATAAGAGGCTAAAATGGCTGAGACGGGAGGGAGAAGAAAAATAATGCCACTGACAAATTGACCTGTTTCATACTGGGAAGTTTCAGTACACACTAGTTTCAACAGTGCTGGGATCTCACAAAAGAAATGGTGAATTTCTCTGGATGCTCAGTAAGGGAGAGTCAGTACCTATGTGACCTGGATTAGGGCATGGAACAGGGCTACCAGCCAAGACCCAACCACCATGAATACACAGATGGCGGGACGCGTAAGGATGGGGTAGCGCAAGGGTGTTAGATGGCCACAAAGCGGTCATACGCCATTAGGACCAGCAAGAGACACTCTGAAACCACCAGAGTCATGAAGAGAAAGAGCTGAGCTGCACAACCAATGAAGGAAATGTGATTGTTCCCAGAGAGAAAGTAAAGGGCCATTTTGGGAGCAAACGTGGAAATAGATAAGATATCCATGAAGGATAGCTGACTGAGCATAAAGTATGTGGGGCTATGGAGATGAGGATCAGCCCTAACAAGAATGATAGTTGTGGTGTTGCCGAACAGGGCTAGCAGAAGAGCCAGCAGGAGGAGAACAAAGAGGACCCAGGGAGCCTGGTTGTGATGAAATAGGTTCAGGAGGACAAAATCGCTCACTTTTGTCTTATTCATGTATTGCTTCTTACCTGTAACTTTGAGACAATTTAAAAAATCATTACTACCTGGAGATATTTTCACCAAATTAAATCACTCACCATTTTCCAACATCTGAAACCCTTTTTCTCCCCTATCCTTCATCTTTTACTGTTAGTTAGTGAATATATTTGCCTTTCATCAGATTTCACTATGGAAACTTAAGAGAACATCCAATATATGAGACTTACCCCACTGGGGGAGGGGATATGATTGCTATTTATATTTAATATATTGTTTCAAAATCACAGTAAATTTCTACCTTAACTATTTGTCTCTAAACCTAAAGGAAAGCATTAATATTTAGATATTTTCTTTTCCTGTTTATCAATAAATTTTAAGGAGCAAGCAAGCAAGAGATTGCAGAAAAATTTAGAGACAGAAGAATTCCAAAGCTGTTATTAATTAAATATCTTACATATAGGAATACTACCTACAAAATTTTGGCATGTTGCAAAAAGGGGAAAAAAAGGAGTCATTTTAAAAACATAATGAGAAATTATGTAAATGATATTCCTTGAAGATTCTTATTTTATGCTGCAATTGATTCATTCTCTAAATCTGGAAATTTGTTTACCTAAGTATTATTTCATATGGTAAAACCTGAATCCTTGAATGTAGTATATTTTAATGTATGGCAATTGGGCATAAAGAGATGCCTGGTAGAGAGCATATTACACATTGAAAATTTGTGTCTACTGACTGAAACATAATTTGAATTATTGCTCTTACTGATGGTAGTTCAAAAGCATTGTCTTCAGTAGAATATAACAGTAGTTTCTTCTTATTATTTTTTGAATTCCATCTAAATATTGTTACAAACATATAATAATTTTTGATGTGATATAGGATAGATAAAAGAATACACTCATACGTTGAATGAGGATCAAATATGTAATGTATTTAAAATTCTAGTATTTAAATATGACTTTATTTTTAGATTGATTTTATATTGAAATCAAAATGGCCTCTTAAATGAGATACATAATGGAGAATTTTTATATACAAGGAAACTTTGCTTAAAAAATTACTTCAATGAATATATTACTTATATGACTTTAATTTAACAAGGGTAAATAGGCAATGCAGATATTATAGCAATATTTGGATTGGCTTAATTAGTTTCAAAGCAAATTCTTATAAACATTTCAGTAAATTCATTACACTCTAACCCCATGGTGACAAGAAAAGCATCTTTTGCACTTACCTCTCAATACAGTGTCTAGCAGACGGATTAGAATAGAGAATTTGCCCAATAAGCATATGTAGTTTAATGAAAGATAAAATGCAGAGGGGTGTGGTTGAATGAGCACATCACAGTACTTGCACTGAGCAGACTAGATTTTAATATGATTGCACAAAATAGTACATTGAGTCTTATAAAGTATAAATAATTTTTCCAAAATCAAATATGCCAGCAAAGGTGTGTTCTAGGTCTTTTCTAATTATCATTTAATAGTCAGCATTTCTTTTCAAATCATTCACTGTAAGGCAAAGATAACACAACACACATTGTGCAACAAAAATAGTATTGTATAATCTAAGGGCTAATATATATATATATATTTTTAAGATTTTAGTTATTTATTCATTTATCCCCCCCTTGCTGCTTGTGCTCGCTGGATCAGCTAACCACGCCATGCAGGCGGGCTTGCCTTCACCAGGAGGCCCCGGGAACCGAACCCGGGGCCTCCCATATGGTAAACGGGAGCCCTACTGATTGAGCCACAGCCGCTTCCCATGGGCTAATAAATAAAACACTCTAACAGAAAATGGCACTCACATTTCAGTTACAGAGAGACTTAATGGAACTTTTCATTGAGATTCGTTGACCAAATCGATTGGTACACTACACTACACTACACTATATATTTACAAGGAATCTAATATGCCATTATTCTAAAATATCTTTTGATGGTTTCAGAAATTACCTACCAGATATTTTCCTGATTTATGTTTAACACTTAATGGTAATTGAGTGGACTTGGTCCTAAATGGGGCCAATCTGACTTTGCAAAAATATGCTTCTCATAGTTGTGAAATCAACTTAATTCACTCTTGTTATAAGTCTAAAGATATGAAAATTAAAATAAAATAACTATTCACTAAATTATTAAAAAATAAACATAAAGCCATTAGTTTAGGGGTACTGTTATTCAATTAAAACCCAGAAAGTCTACCCACTTGGCCTCAGGATGATGAATAACATTAAAATCAACAAAAAGCTTTTTCTTTGTACATTTAGTTTTATATTGCTACCATTACTATGTATATATACTAAAAAAAAATAAGGTATTAAAATAGTTAAGGAGCTGTTTATGTATTATTTTAAAATATGATTTATTTACATTTGCTTAAAAACTTTATTTCCCTCAGGTTTCAAAAATTATTTTAGGAAAATCAGTCATCTCTTGGGGTAGAATCCAGGAGAAGCTCAATATATAATATATAATACTTACATATGTCTGTGTGGCTCTACTCAAACTGGGAATTGTGCATTATAACTGTTTGAAAGTGAAATAAAACCAAGATTATCAATCTATGAATGAGAAATTGCCTTAATAAAAAACATAAGTTTAATAGGCTTTATGTTTCATTAGATATAAAATTGATCATTCTGATTTAATAGCATATTTATTTAAAGAATTTTATAATTCTAAGCAGTGGCTATAAATAGTTAGCTTCTCTGAGATTTTCCATTTTATTCACCAGGTTAGTGCATATTATACTAGGCAGTTCAAGAAATCATAACAGATTATCTTCAACTTTCCTTAGAAAATCAGTTACTTACTCAAATGAAGAAGTTGATGCTGCCTATAAAGTTTTTTAGATACCTTTTTTCTTTCTCAAAATAGGAAAATAGAACCTTCCTGAACAAAGAAAGTGTTACTTCAGTATCCAAGGCCAATTTACATTTCCATGTGCAGTCCTTAGAGAAAATGTCCCTTGTCTGCAGCTCTGTTTCCTTAGGTAAGCAATGCATCATTTACATCCCTGTCCTCCATGATTCCAAAGAAATGAATAACTAACTCACACGTTATTTGAAATACATGCATCAGGGAATATTGTTCTCAAAAGATAGAATATCAGTGATTAGGTAAATTACAATTCAAAAGCATTTTAATATTAATAACTACTGTTTTAAAAGTAAGCAGGCCATTTGAAAATAGCATATTAAAAAATGAGAACTTACTCTTTCATAACAGACATGTAAAATAGTTTGGAATTCAGGACTCCAATCCTTACAACAGGAAAAATACTAAAAAATAAATATCAATAAAATTCAGTGACTTTCCTTCAATGAACATAGAATTTATTTCCACCCATATTTCTGGACAGAGAGGTATAGCTATACTGTCACAACCAAGTTCTGCTTCTCAAGAGTATAAGCTGCTGGAGTAATAAACTGGTGGTAACACTTAAATGACATTTTTGATGAATTGTTGGATAATGACTGTAGACTAGCCTAGATAGGAAAACCACAGGGCGCTGCAGTTATAGCTCTCCTCTTCAACTCATCACATTCATGTGGACTAAGGAATAAGATCCCTACCCAGTTCTTCTGGTGAAAGTAAAGAATCCCCTTGTAGATCTGATAGTGAGAGGAAAAGTGTAACCATTGTGAAACAAACACAGAAAAGTCTCCTTAACAAAGGAGACATTGTTAAGGAGAATATCTTCTCCAGACTCATCCTACCTGGAGGAAGGTTAAAGACTATTTACCAAACTCCATGCCCCATTAGTATTCACATCTCACTTAATAAGGACGATATGGGGTTCTGGAGAAAGCCAAGAAACATTTATGAATATCATGGTTTAGGGATATAGTTGCATTGAATGACTGAAATTTAATCATAACATAATAAAAAGTGTCTGCACCAATGTTACCAGCATTTAAACCAAATGCCAATATAATAAAAGTTGAACATAGTTAAAGCAACTGTGAATATCTTAGAATATCTAAGGAAAATTTTGAGGGAAGCCAAAAAAAAAAAAGGTGAACATAAACATAGGAACTATATTAATTTTAATTCCCTGGAATCTATAGCTAGAGAAAATATTAAACACAACCCAATTCCTAACCAGATTTCCATAAAACTTCACATCAAAATCTTTTTTTTTTTTAAGATTTTATTTATTCATTTATCCCCCCCTTGCTGCTTGTGCTCGCTAGGTCAGCTAACCACGCCGTGTGGGCAGGCTTGCCTTCACCAGGAGGCCCCGGGAACCGAACCCAGGGCCTCCCATATGGTAAACGGAAGCCCTACTGATTGAGCCACAGCCGCTTCCCCACATCAAAATCTTAATCTCATTTCCTATTATGTATGACTTTCAACAAAAATTAAAAACATGCTAAAAGACAATAAAAAGTGCAGTCTGAAGAGACAAGGCAAGCAATAAAACCAGACATATATCACAGATTTTGGAAATATCAGAGGGAATTTAAAATAATCATAATTCAAATACTAAGGAAAAGTAGGTAACATGAAAAAATGAATGGGCAATGTAAACAAAGACATAGAAAGTATAAGAGAATCAAAAGGAAAAGTTCAAATTTAAATACACAGTCTGTGATCATGGAGTAGAATACTTAATAGAGTTAAGATATCAGTGCTACCCAAAGCCATCTACAGATTCAATGCAATATCTATAAAAAGTTCAGTGGTCCTTTTTCTTTGCAGAAGTGGATAGGCTAGTCCTTAAATTAATATGTAATCACAGAGGACCCCAAATAGGCAAAGCAATATTTGAATAAGAAGAATAAAGTTGGAGGTGTCACACCTCCAAATTTCAAAACTTACTACAAAGCTACAATAATTAAAACAGGATGTTATTGGGAAAAAAATAGATATATTGATCAATGAATTGAAAGTTAAAGCTCAGAAATAAACACACATATCTGTTAGGTTAGAGAGGAAGCCGAGGAAGTGTGGCATCTTAGAAATCAGACTCAGAACTGAGGTTGGTTTAAGCAAAGCCTTTAATGAGAAAGAGAGCTTAGCAGGCTGGTTGAGTCTGAATAGGCAGCACGCAGGAGGGAGGATAAGAGGGACAATTTCAGTGTAATTGCAAGTAACTATGAATCATGTCTGTCAAGGATTGAAGTCTGTTGGTTGCTGTGGGTCCCAAGGGGAGGGGGAGGGAGGGATAGATTGGAAGGAACAGGGGCCATTTTGGGGGCAATGGAAGTGTTCTACATGATTTTGCAATGATGTATACGGGCCACCTTAAATTTCATCAAAAATTTGTAAGTGTATGGTCCAAAATGTAAACCGTAATGTAAATGATTGACCATGGTTAGTAGCTATGTTTCAATATTTGCACATCGGTTGGAACAAATCTATAATCCACATATAAAAATGTTATCAATACGGGAATGGGAAAAAGGGGAAGGATGTTGGGTATACGGGAGACCCTGTATTCTGTACATGACTTTACTGTGACCTAAAACTTCTTTGAAGACAAAATGAAAAAAGTAAGACACTAGGGGAATAAAAGGAAAATAATAATGTCACAATACAAACAGGAGAGTAGATCTTACAGTTACAAACAGCAAAATGTCAAAAAAATAATATTTTTATTATCTTTTTTAATATAGTTTTAAATTTTCTAAAAGATACTTAGATTACATAAAATGTTACATAAAAAATATAAGGGATTCCCATATACCCCACTCCCCACACCTCCCACTTTTCCCCATATTAACAACTTCTTTCATTAGTGTGGTACATTCATTGCAGTTGACAAACACATTTTGAAGCATTGCCACTAACCTGGATTATAGTTACATTGTAGTTTACACTCCTCCCACTCAATTCTGTAGGTTATAGAAGGATATATAATTGCCTGTATCTGTCATCGCAATGTCATTCATTATCTTTTAATATCCCAACTTTTTCATTTAATTTAATTTTCAGTTTTTGTTAATTTTTTCTGTATAATATTTCTTATGTTTAAAACTAACATTATCATTTCATTTTTTTATTAATTGCATTTGGCTATTTTTTTTAACTCCATTTTTGAAGAATTTTTCAAACACAGAAGGTTTGCAGCTGTGGTAGGGAAGGATCATTGGTTTGGGATATTAGTGATAGGGGACACATAGGAGGAAGGTCACCTGTGCACACATATAAGGCATATAATTGTGTTCAGGTGTTCATGGGGCATTGTCACAGTGGGTAGAGATTCACATAATAACCAAAAGAATATCAAATTCCCATCTTGGGGAGCTCTGCCACATTTTCTAATGGAACAGCAAGAATCCCCCAAGTACACGGGCAATGACTAGTGAAGGATGATGGGCCCTTGATATTGAGAAGCAGGATTTTTATGATAACATTGTGGTGTTGATCATACTCTGTGTGATTAGCAATGTCAAAAATGCAAGTATATAACAATTGTTCAAATGACAGTGGTGCTAATTTTCCTTTATAGACTTTTAGACTTTTGTTTCCCTAAAATTTCATTTTCTTGGGATTCCATTTTCTACCTCATCTTTCTTGACAGGGTTTTTCTACTTTAAACAGTTTCTAAATAAAATTTTGTCTTAAAGAAAAAAAATTCTGACCAGTAAGCACATGAAAAGATGCTCAGTATCATTTGTCACCAAGGAAATGCAAATCAAAACAGCAATGAGATATCAATTCACACACAATAGGGTGGCTATATTTTGAAAAATAT
This sequence comes from Tolypeutes matacus, assembly GCA_026826555.1. Taxonomy (NCBI): domain Eukaryota; kingdom Metazoa; phylum Chordata; class Mammalia; order Cingulata; family Chlamyphoridae; genus Tolypeutes; species Tolypeutes matacus. Next base: position 10,183 of record JAKSZT010039295.1, read on the forward strand.
AAAAACACACTCAACTATTTGTGAGGATGGAGAGAAAATATGAAATGTTTTACTTTGTAGTGGGAACATAAAATGGAGCAGTCATGCTGTAAAACAATTTAGGTTGTTTCTCAAAAGGTAAAAACAGAATTATCTTATGACTTGGCAATCCCATTTATTTTTATATATCCCAAAGATATGTAACCAGATATTTAAGGAGATATTTTCACAGAGATATTTACAGCAAAATTATTCAAAATAGCTAAAAGGTGAAACATTACAAATGTCCCATCAATACATGAATGCATAAACAAAATGTGATAAATGCATAATGTGACAGATTGAATTTGGTGAATTAAAAAAACTAATATATATTTTTAACTAAACATTTCCTGTGGGTCAGTTAAGGGATCTTGATGAGATAACTTGATTATATCACATTTTTTTCACCCTCAAAATAGCTTTTGTTGAATAAATTAGAGCTTTAGCTAAGAGAAAAAAATATACCTGGTGTGATATCTGAGTAATCAAGGAAGAAAATCTACACAGTCAAATTTGAATAGAAAATTACAGACCAATTTCATACCAATGAAATTGGTGGTCATTTGAGATGTTGTCACTTATAGGGCAATTCTAAGAGAACAAATTTGAATAAAGTAGAAGATCCAGATGATCCAATGCAGATGTCCTGCTAAATTTGATAATTCATTTTTACCTTTGTAAGACTGAATTAACCAACTTCCTCAATAGCTATGCCTATAGCTCATGTTATATATATATATAACACATATAAAACATGTATACAACACATATATAACATATATATTATATATAACATATATATAACACACATATATTTCCATATATATAGCATGCATATTGGTATGTAACAGTTAGTAAACAATTCATTCTGAATTGGAAATCACTTTTTCTCAGCTGCGAACAAAACATTTTCTCATGCCCAACTATTCATATTCTCAAACCCCCTTATGTATATGTTCATCTTACTTGTGTTTAAGATGGGCCAGGTGTCTAGACTGCACAAGTGATGTGTGTCACACACAGACTGAAACATTCAAGATCTAGTGTACTATGATCCAGCTTCCATATTCCCTCCTGCAAGAAGCCTAGATGAAATGCATTGCGATAGCAGGACAATACAGAGAAAGCTATCTGGATTTCTGTGTAACTACATGGATGACAAATGCCTTACATGATCCCCAAATCCTCTGATGATTTTGCCTGGCAGTTAGTAATCATCTGCTTCCCATTATACAGACAGTATAGTGCATATCATACTGATTTGTGGGAATACAGAAATTCTGCTTTTCAACAGTCTATGCCCTGTATGTTTTTCCAGTCGTTATCACAGGTCCTCTTTCTCCAAATAAGCCAGTTTGAGATTTGGGGCATAACTTGAAAATCATCAGGGATCCAAATTCTCTTTTCTGGGGTAAACATATAAGCAGGTTATCTTCAGAATGAACATTTAATCAGCCATATTTGAGAGGGATAAAAGTATTGTAACTTATTATAAATTAGTAGTGGAAAGAGCATTATTACATTCCTTCTTGGAATCATCACCCACATATGAGTGCCTTTCTCTTTGCTGCAATATCCACTCTTTCCATTTACTACTTTTAACCATAACTTTCTACTTGTCATTGGATTTTCTATCTTAACATACTATTTACCCACAGGGCAGGATATAAGAGCAATATTGTTAACATGTATCTTTGGATACATGTTCCAACAAATATCCTACGATTTGATAGGAAAAATCTCAGGACTGTCCTTGTCATTTGGTACATAGAACACATTGATGGTGTGAGCTACAGGAGGTAAATTTATGGCCCACCTTAAAATGTCTTAGGAATACATATTGTCAAATTTAATTGCATGGATATTGTGTTTTTAATTTTACTTCATTTTTTTATTTGTGTAATTTTCACAGACGAGTAGTATATTCTTTCTGACTTTGTTGACACATTTTAATCTTCTTTGACTATCTGGAAGAGAAATAACCCTATATATATATATATACTTTGGCCTTTTACACTTTCATGTACATGTGACCTAGTTTCATTCTTAGATTACATAAATGTTGCACAAAAATTATAGGGATTCCCATGTTCCACACCTCCCAAAACCTCCCACAAAAACATCTTTAATTAGTGTGGCACATCACCTGCAGTGGATATTGATATTCTGGGGCTTTGCCACTAAGCATGGACCATAGTTCACATTGTAGACCACACTCTCTCCCTCACAGTTCTACATGTTATATGCTGATGTAGAATGACCTATATCTGTTGTTTTAATGGCACTCAGGATAATTCCCAAGTCCCAAAAAATCCCCCGTATTACAACTGCTTTTCCCTCTTCCTGCCCTGAAAGCATCCAGTGGCCAGTGGCTCCACATTAATGTTGTAATTTCTTCCATTGCTTGAATCACAATATGTCTACAACAGAATACCAAAGTGTCCACTATAGTACATAGCTCTTCTCCCAATCATTAAGAGTCTGGATTGGAGATGGCCACTCCACCTCCAAGTGAGAGGGGGCTTATATCCCATGGATAAAATGGATGGGATTATCCTGCTTGCAGCTGCAGACTCTCTCGATTCCATGGGATGCCCATTGTGCATCATCATCTCCCCGACAGGTGCCTTGTGTGAGTCCATTGAGCTGTAGAGTAGGAGTTGCAGCTCCACCAAGATTCTAGGCACAGCTGGCATATGGGCAGATCAAAGGCTCCAGTCTCTGGAAGTACACCTACAAAGTCCAGCACCACATATAGGTTTGAATAGAAGGGAATGATGGACCATGTGCAGGGAGGACTTATTTGAGTCCACCTCTGTCACTCTCAGGAGCCCAGATTCCAAAATAGAGCCCACTGATAAGGC
>JAKSZT010039298.1:0-10744 GCA_026826555.1 Tolypeutes matacus
TTGCACGGGCAAGGCCACAGCAAGGCCTGCAGTTTGTAGATACTGCAAAAAGTGGCTACATTGCTGGAGAGGCTCAGCATGCTCTGTCCCTCTTGTTCTGGTATGGGTGGTGTTTGAGTCATAGGATTTCCCATCAGTTTAGTTTTTGTGGTTCCAAAAAGTGGCTGGAGTTGCTCAGAAAGGTTGAGAAAACACCACCCCCCACCTGTCCTATTGGGAGCAGGAATATAGCCACAGGTTTTCTCAACAGTCTCATCTGTGTGGGGCAAAAATAACTGAAGTTGAGGGTACATATCCCTATTCCTGCAGTGTCAAGGGTGGGGATGGGGTCAGAAATGTGTTCAGCAGTGTAGTCCATCAAGGCCAAACATGGCTGCCATTGCACTGAGATGCTGAAGGAGCACTTTAGATAGCTCTGGGTGATTACTAACTGCTCTGTAGGACAAGCTGACTCTTGTAGCTCCTTACTCCACCAACATCTTGCCCCCCCATTGTGATATTGTTTTAATTCTCTTGTTTTGCACAGCCTTTTTAAATCCATATTTCATTGCTTATTGAATTTTCTCTTTCCTACAAGTATAAGTATGACTAGTGTAAGATTTCACTCCATATCAGCTTATCAGATGTAAAAATTTAAAATAGATTTGAAGAGCATAGTTTGTGAAAGTATGGTGTATAACAGGATTGGATTTAAATACATTTATTTGAGTGACACCAATATTAGAAACTACATGTTCAAATATGATCAATAGGATAGATGTACTTTTTTTAGGTACCAGTGGCTGGGGATTGAACCCAGGGACTTCGTATTTGGGAAGCTGGCACTCAATCACTGAGCCACTTGGACTCCCCAGACTTGGTTTCTATGTTTTTTTTGCTTATTGTTTTGTTGTTGTTGTTGTTGTTGTTTTTAGGAGGCACCAGGAACCACACTAGGGACCTCACATGTGTGGTAAGTGGATGCTCAAATGCTTGAGGCACATCTGCTCTCAGATGTATTTTATTCATTGGCTTTTTATTCCTGAAACTGAAAATTGAAGAGCTGTTTATGATTTGGGACACTAGCTCATACTGAAGGTAGAGTCTGAGTCAAGAAAGTATTCAGATGTACATTAGTTTGTTACAGATGATGAAAGACCATCATCAAAATATTACTATTAACTATAGTTTATATCTTATATTTGGTGTAATTTTCTCCAAACCCACCCTATTATAAATACCCTGTATTAGTATATTTGTTATCATTCATGTGAGAACATTCTCATATTTTTTCTATTAGCTACAGTCCATCATTCATCACAGGATCCACTGTGTTATATAATTCTCATTTTAAAAGAGGAAAAATGGTCCTTGATCTCAAAGTAATCACCCTCTATTATTTGAGAAGTTGGCAAGAGGAAGGGAGGTAAAAATTCAAATAACTAATCAACTTTCATGAGCCATATAATGAAATATATGAGACAAAAAATATATTTCTGAAAATATGAAAGACATATTCATGGAAGATTCCTTGTTTTTAAGAGAGATATTTTAATGATTGGAAATTGTGTAAGCTGAAAATAATTTTATGAGTGGAGAATATTGGAATAGGAAATCCCATGTTCAAAGAACAGTAATGAACAACATTGTGAAGTTATGTAAATTTGAAACTTGAAATTTAGATTAATGTAAATTGGAAATTTGAAAGCTAATGATAGTTATGCTGTTGATAGGAAAAAGCAAAATAGCCAAGGATTTGGGGAAGAAGGTTGGATTGGGACCTCCATTTCTTCCACCAAAACCACTCTATTAATCAGGCAGGAACATCTGAAACTACTATTTTGAAGCTCCAGAGGCCGCAAAAACATTAAGTGAAATCCAAAGAAGAGCAGGAGGAAGAGACTGATAAATTATGGTAAAGAACAGTGAATTTTTCTCCCCACTCACACAGTAAGCAACTTTGGGGTCAAGTCCCTGGCTAACTTTCTGGTGAAAGAAAGGGACATAAAGATCCTCTTCTTCAAGAACAGGAATGGTCATGGATGATTACTGAGCACAGCTTTTGATTATTAATTTAAATTGTTGTGGACTAGGCTCTGAAGGCAGCCATTATTTCATCCCATCTAGACAAAGGTGACAGCAGCAATTTTTTCAACCACAGGGACAGCAGTGGAGAATAAAGGTTGCTGTGCTGCCTCAGGGCTATGGAGGATAGTTAGCTGAAGGATTATATTTGCTGGTGTGGTCAAGAAAGCTAAGCATTGCAAAGCTATCAGAGAAGATCTTGGTGCCCTTCTTTATTCCCTCAGAGGGCACTTTGGAGTCAGGCTATGCCCCCTTCTTGTGTCCCTAGTCCTATAATGGCTGGGAATGACTGGCTTGGGAAAGTTTTCTCAGGCATGGTCCACCTCCCAGAATTTGCCCTCTAGGTAAAAGCACCTTGAGACAGTGAAAGGAGTTTAAGAATCTACAGATGCAGACAGCTGGGGAAAAGGCCTAATATCTTCAAACACCCAAGAGATGGAGGTCTGTCTTCTGGGAAATAGATGAGGCAACCAAATTCCTCTAAACAGGGAAATCTGAAACAACTAACAAGCAAAAACCCAGGAAAGAAAAAGGCCAGGAAAGATAGGAAACATAGCACATTGCATTTGCTTTTAGCAAACTTTCCTAATAGGAGGGTTGAAGCTCAAGAAAATCTGTTTTGCCTTGGGTTGGTTACAAAATCAAGAAGTGGACATCTTAGAGAATAAATCCCAGAGTTAACATTTAAATAATTAAATATACAGTTTGCAACAAAAGTGTACAAAACAAAGAAACAGGAAATGATAGTCAATTCAAAGGAGGAGGATAAAAGTCCATTAAAAAAAAAAACAAAACAAAACAAAACAAAACAAAAAAACAATGAAGAAGACCAGAATGTGAGCATGACAAAAAAGCCTTTTAGAAATGATCTTAAAAATGTTCAAGAAGACAAAGGAAAATGAAAGAACAAAAGAATATTTGGAAACAATGAATGAATAATATGAAAATCTTAGTAAGAACACTGAAATTTTAGAAAAGAACCAAGCAGGACTACTGGACTTGAAGACCACAATAACTGAAATAAAATATTCCAAGAAGAGTTTCAAGAGCAGTACAGATGCAATGGCTAATGAAGGAGGATGGTCCATTTATGGGCACTTGGTTTTGATGACTGTGCTTATGAACCTTTACTCTTGAAATTGAAACAGCATAGTAGTAAAGGGTGCCTAAGAGTTACCTCCTGAAAGCCTCCTTATTGCTCAAATATGTCCTCTCTTTAAGTCAAAATCAGCATATAAATGCAATAAATTCCCCCCAGCATGAGACATGACTCCCAGGGATGAGCCTTTCTAGTACTGAGGGATTACTACCAAGCACCAACTAGCAATGCAACTGGAAAAAAACCTTCATCAAAAAGGGGAAAAGGTAAATAAAAATAAGTTTATATGGCATAGAGACTTCAAAGTGAGTCAGAAGGTCATTCCAGAGGTTACACTTATGCACATCACAGCAGGATCTTATTGACTGCCAATTTAGACACTACCCCAAATAGCAGGGCTCCTGAAGACTCTGGAGACACCCAGGCACTATGGTCAGAGCATATAGCTCATGAGTTTAGTACTTTGCCAGTGAGCCCTACTTTGGGGTTTGTGTTCCCCAGTGTGACAGAATTGAACTCAGTTGTGTTTTCCCTACACATGGCTCTTCAGTCCCTTCTATTTGAACCTATAGTTGGTGCTGGAGTTGGTAGGTATACATCCAAGAAACTTGGATCTTTGAACTGTCCATATGCCAGCTGGGTCATAAGGCTCAAATGAGTTGCAACACCTACTCTCCAATTCATTGGCCTTTCCCGGTACAATTAACAAGGAAGTGATGATGGACAACTACCATACCAAGGAACCGATAGAGCCTACAACTGCAAGCAAGGGAGTCCCATCCATCAGCCATATGGGACTGAAGCCCCTCTCAATTAGACATGGAGTGGGATCACCATCCCAGAATCCTCAGGATTGGGGAATGAACTATGGACTAGAGTGGACTTCCTGGTATTCTACTATAGAACTATTGTGATTTTAACAATGGAAGAACTTATATCATTGATGTGGAGGCACTGGTTCCACACTAATGAAGGATATTATTAAGGGGGATAAATGTGGGCGGTGTAGGGACAGGGCATATGGGAACCCCCTATATTTTTTATGTAACATTTATGTAATCCAAATATCTTTTAAAACATTGAAATTGAAATTAAAATTAAAAATAGAAAGAGCAGATTGTTCCTGACAAGAGAAAGAATCAGTAAACTTGAAGACAACACTCTGGAAATGAGTCCAGTTGAGGAATGAAAGAATAAAAAGAATTTTTTTAAATAAAAATAAAAATAGCCTAAGATACCTCAGAGAAAACAAATATATCAATATACACACTACAGGAGTCACAAAAGGAGAAAAGAAATAGTGGCAGAAGGACTGTTCAAACAAATAATGACAGAGATTTCCCCAAACCTACCAAAAGACATGCATTTGCACACCCAAGAAGTCCAGAGAACACCAAACAGAATGAACATGGAGAAAAATACACCCCTTCATATGTCGATCACACTATCAAATGCAAAGGATAAGGAAAGTTCTGAAAGATGCAAGAGAAAAACAACAAAGTAAGTACAAGCGTGTCACAATTAGATTGCATGATGATTTCTCATTTGAAACCATGGAGACAAGATGGCAGGGTGTTGAAATACTTAAAGTACTGATGGAGAATAACTGTAAGCCAAGAATTTTATATCCAGCAAGATTTTCAGAAATGAAGGAGCAATGAAGACATTCTCAGATAAACAAAAGCTGGTGGGGTTCATGTTCATTAGACCTGTCCTATAAGCTATGATAAAGGTAGTTCCTCTGATTCAAAGGAAAGGACACTAGACAGTGCTTCAAAGCAGCATAAAGAAAAAAAGAAATGCAGTAAAGATAACCATTTGGATAATTACAAATACCAGGATTACTGTAGTGTATTGTTTGGTATGTAACACCACTACTTAATTCCTCTAGGTTCTAAAATGCAAATGGATAATAATAAGTATGATAAATTTATTGTGGTGGAGTACAATGTATAGAAATATATAAGTGGTAACAAGTACAAAAAGGTGGAAGACAGAGAGTTATAGGAAAATTATATATCCATGCTATTAATTTAAGTTGATATCAAACCAAATATAATTGTTATTTATTTAGAATGATATATTTTAACCCCATTGAAACCACAAGGAAAATATAATGGAAAATATATTCAGATAGAATTAAGAAGTTACATAACATGGTAGGATACAAAAATCAAGTAAATATTAAAGTAGGTCTTAGTTGAAATGATACAAAAAACTTGTAAGTCTCCCTGGGAGTCATGTCCCATGCTGCCCCATGGGATTGAAGCCCCCTCTCAATTGGAGGTGGAGTGGGCATCACCATCCCAGAATCCTCAGGATTGGGGAATGAATGATGGACTAAAGTAGACTTACTGGTATTCTACTATAGACTTATTGTGATTCTAGCAATGGAAGAAATTATGTCATTGATGTGGAGGCAGTGGCCACTGGAGGTTCTGCAGTCAGGGAAAGGGAAAAACAGAATAAATATCAGGGCATTTTGAGGACTTGGGAATTGTCCTGAATGACGTTGCAATGACAGATACAGTCCATTACATATCTTGCCATAACCTACAAAAATGTGCTGTACAGAGTGTAAACTACAATGTAAACTAGAATCCATGCTTAGTGGAAATGCTCCAAAATGTTTTCATCAATTTCAATGAATGTACCACATTAATGAAGGATATCGTTAATGTGGGAAAATGTGGGAGGTGTAGGGAGTGGGGCATATGGGAATTCCCTATATTTTTGTGTAACATTTATGTAATCTAAATATCTTATAAAAAATATATATATATATATATAACTGAAAAAAAAAGAGGGTAATACTACACAAAGCATTCTACAGACTTAATCTATCAAATTTCCAACAACATTTGCTTCAGAAAGGGAGAATCCAATCCTCAGATTCATTTGTAAAGTGGAGGGATTGTGGGAAGTTAGCGTATTAGGAAGCCTCAGGAATCAGTACCTCCACCATAACTACTATTAAATAGACAGGAACTGTCTGAATCAACTATTTTGAATCTCCAGCCAAAGTTCAGGAGAACACTGTACAGCAACCAGAGAAGAACAGGAAGAAGAGGCTGGCAAATTGCAATCAATACCAGTACATTGCTCTTTCCAGGCATTGCTTAACTTGGCACAATCCCCACTCTAACAGCAGGCAGCAGAGAGATCCATGCTCTGGGGTGTAACTTGCAAGTGCCAGAAAGGGACATAAAAATCTACTTCCCTAAGATCTGTGGTAGATATGGGCTGATTGCTGAACAGGGCTTTTGATTAACTGCTTTGAAGCACTGGAGAATGGCTCTGAGGGTGGCCATTGCTCCAACCCATCCCAGACAAATGTGGCAGAGGATACTTAAAGACAGTATGCTTCCTCAGAGCTTCAGAGGACGGTTGAAGGGCTGCATTTGCTGGTCAGGTCAAGAAGATGCAGCTTTGGGGAGCCATGGAAAAGGCCCCTGGTGCTCTTCCTGTTCTGTCCCTCAACCCCTCTCCAACCCAGATTGGAGCCTGCTGGTGCTCCCTTTGTGGGACTCCAATTGTGCCAGCTGGGAAAGACTGCCTAGGGCAGGGATACTTAAACATTTTTGTTCCATGGACCCTTTTGCCAGTCAGGTGAAAACCATGGACCCCTTACTAAGCCCACACTATACTGTGTATTATTTAATAAATATATCACCAACATGTCCCCACAAGAATATTTTTTTGAATTTCACTTTAAGCTCAAGGACCCCTTGTTAAGAATCCCTGGCCTAAGGAAACCCTTCTTAGGCATGCCATTCTCCCACAATTTTTCCTCCAGTCCAAAGCAGCTTAAGTCAATAAAAGGAGTGAATGAAACAACTTGAGGCAGACAGCATGGGGCAAAGGCATGCCTAATTTATGTATAGGGATGGAGCACCTGAGAGAGGGTGAAGGCCTGTCTTCTGGGAAGTAGAGGGAACATTTATATTCCTGTAAATAAGGGAACTCCTAAGGCCACTAGTAAGCACAAACCCAGGATATGAAACAGACCCATAAAAGACAGGAAGGATACTGTACTTTCCATTTGCCTTCTGCTGATATTCCTGATAGGAGGACTGAACTCTGACCGAGAGAGCACCAGCCCAAGCAAAGCCAATTGCAAAGAGAGTGAAAGATGTTTTGCTTAGATTTGCTGGTTTTGTTAGCTCATGACACCCAAGAAATCTCTGTCATGGCACCAGCTGGTTACAAACTCAAAGAACAGACATCCCAGGAAATAAATCCCAGAGTTAACATATTAAAATATTAAAATGTACAGGGTTGGGAAGCAGCTGTGGCTCAATCAGTAGGGCTCCCGTTTACCATATGGGAGGCCCCGGGTTCGGTTCCCGGGGCCTCCTGGTGAAGGCAAGCCCGCCCGCACGGCGTGGTTAGCTGACCCAGCAAGCACAAGCAGCAAGGGGGGGTTAAATGAATAAATAAATAAAATCTTTAAAAAAAAATGTACAGGGTGCAACAAAAGATTACAAAACCAAACAAAGAAATGGAATGATGACTCAATCCAGGGAAGAGAGGAAAAATCCAGAAAAGATCAAAAAAGAAGACCATGCTGTGGACACACCAGATGAAGATTCTTTTAAAAATGTTCACCAATATGCTAAAAGATTTGAGAGAAAGCATAGAGAAAGAATTAAAGGATATCAGGAAAACTGTGAATTAATTAACAATATTAGAATCTTAATAAAAATATAGAACTTTTAAAATGGAACCAAACAGAACAACTAGAGTTGATGACCACAATAACTGAAATTCACAGGAGGGTTTCAACCACAGATTAGAGTTGACAGAATTAAGAAGCAGCAAAACTCGAAGGCAAGACAATTGAAATGATTCAGGCAGAGAGGCAGAAAGAAAAAGAAACAATTATAAAAGCAAAAATAGCCTAAGAGTTTGCTGGGACACAATGAAGCATACTGATAAATATATTACTGGAGTCCCAGAAGAAGAGAGAGAGAGGGGTAAAAGGAATATTCAAAGAAATAATGACATAAAACTCCCCAAATGTAGCAAAAGACATAAATATGCACATGCTGGAGGCACAGAAAACACTAAACAGGGATAAACTTGAAGAAAAATATGTCCGGTCACATACTAATCAAATTGTCAAATGAAAATGACAAGAAGAGATTTCTGAAAGTTGCAAGAGAAAAGCAATTTGTTATGTACAAGGGAGTCACAAATAGATTAAGTGCATGTTTCCTCATCAGAAACCAAGTAGGCAAGAGGAAGGGGGATGAAATACTTAAAGGGCAGAAAGAACATAAATACCAACCAAGAATTTTATATTTGTTGAGACTTCCCTGAAAATAGGAGGGAGAAATTAAGGCATTCCCAGATAAACAAAAGCTGAGGAAGTTCATCACCACTAGACCGGCCCTATAAGCTATGCTAAACAGAGTTCTTCAGAATGAACGGAAAGCACACTAGACGGGGTTCAAAGTGGCATATAAAAATAAGGACCTCTAGTAAAGGTAACATTTGTGAAATTATAAATGTTGGTATTATCGTATTATATGTTGGGTTATGTGCCTCCACTTCTTACTTCCTATAGGTGCTAAAATGCAAATGGATAGAATGGTATGATAAATCATGTAATTTTGTATTTCTTTTCTTAAAGAGAGCCTCCACACACACTTTAGTGTCCCTGGTCCATATGACACTCTCATGATCCAGGAGTACCTGTCCCTTGTCTACATCTCTAAACCTATTGCTAGAAGTCTTCGAATTTCTCAGCAGCCCCAGGGCCACGGATCTTTCTGCTTTCCAACATGCAAGTGAATTCCTGTCTCAGGGACTTCATGCTTCCTCTTCCCTCTGCCTAAAACCATTCTGCTCAGATGATTACTGGTTTCACACCTGGGCCTGACAAAATTTCACCTTCTGTAAAAGGAACTATTAACCATCCTATCTAAAATAGATCCTCTTATCATTATTTTCTTTATACTTTCACCCTGACTTTGCTTTTATTCATTGCAATCATCATCATCTGACTAGATGAATTAAAATATTTATTTATTTATTTATTTATTTATTTATTTATTTACAAATAGAAGATAAGTTCTATGAAGAGAGTTTCCTTGTTTTCACAGTTATGAATCCAAAATAGTGACTGCCCAAAAACTGGAATTGGATAAATATTTTTGAATGAATGAATGGATCATGAAAGTTGTGAATTTAGACTAATCACATTAGGAATCCACTGCATAACACTTCACGAAATAAATCACTGCCCTAATAAAAGATAAAAGTACAAGAAAATGTTAAGACTCATTCAATGAAAAATTTAAAAAGTGAATAGTTTTAGTGACTCTAAAATTTTGTGAAGACTTTCTAAACACACAAGTGACAGAAAAAATCATTAAAATTAATGTTCATTTATTTATTCATTTATTTTTTCTTTATTAGAGAAGTTGTGGGTTTACAGAACAATCATGAATAAAATGCAGGATTCCCATACACCACTCCAATATCAGTACCTTGCATTGGTGTGGAACATTTGTGGAGACAGGGAATGGGAAGTTAAGACTTAAAACGTACAGTGTTCTTATTTGAAATGATGGAAATGGTTTGGTAAAATTAATATTTTTAACAAAATTCTTTTCAAGTTAAAATGGCATATAAACCTCCTCCCAATCTGAGGCTGAGTGGGCATCACCATCTCAAAGTCCTCAAGGTTGATTAATGAACATAAGTGGGGAATGCAACCCTAGACCAAAGTAGACTTATTATTATTGTAGTAACAGAAGAAGTTATGACATAGATATAAAGATAGTGGTTACTAAAGATTCTGAGGGGAGGATTAGGGAAGAATAGGTCAAACATAGAGTATTTTCAGGGAATTGGAATTGTTCTGCATGATATTGCAATAACAGATACAGGTCATTATACATTTTGTCAAAACCTATAAAATCGTGTAGGGCAAAGTGTAAACCATAATGTAAACTACAAACCGTGCTTAGTAGCAGTGCTTCAATATGTTTTCATCAATTGAAACACACAGAATAAAAACTCTTTGAAATCAAGTAGAAAACAAAGTTACACTGATTGTGAGTGACAGAATGAAGAGAATGAAGAGAATAAACAATAACCTAAGGAGTGATAGAGAAGATTTGTAGGAGATCACCTTAATCCTAGTTGGGAAGTCCCTATCTTTATGTGGCTGGAGGTGAGTTTGTTTTGTTTTACATTGTTCCTTTTTCTGGTAGTTTCTGGCTCTTGACCTTCATAGTGGAGAATGACTCCATAGTCAAGCAGTTAACACTGGAGACCTGACGTAAGATCAGTGTTCTATGGTCAATCCCTTCTAATTTGGTGAAAGCTCCTGAGGATTCATTACTGGGATTCTAACTTTTAATGAGTAGATTCTCCTCTAGGAGCAATCACCTGGAGTAAGGCTTGAGTTGGGAGACAAAAGCTGCTTCTTGTGAATCTCAATATGCTTACTGATTTGATAGCCAGCTATGTCTAAGGCCTTAGAAGGATACTTGTAACATTTTATAAGATGTTGCATCAGATGTTTGAACAGTTTCCAAAACAACACTCACATATACATACATACATACA
>JAKSZT010039300.1:0-11028 GCA_026826555.1 Tolypeutes matacus
GTTCTTTTTCTCTGGAATCTTATTTCCATCATCTCCTCATGCTGTGTCCTGATCTCTGACGTGTAAGGTTATAAGCCACTAACATCTTGAGCCTTCTATGGATACTCATATTTATTTATGTATTATTCATCTTTCTGTGGAGACTTTATCACACTGCCCATCTAGGTTAAACTGCTGAAGGATAAAACTACATAAGATACAAACAAGGCAGAGACTTGGAATTATTGTACTTTCTTCAGGGTCCGTGTTCCCCCAACCCACCTAGGGCCTGACACAGTACAAGGCACGAGGGAAGTCCTCCCCACCTAGCTGTTTGAATAAACACACATCTAGGACTTTATTTCCAGGGTGAGGCTCTTTCCTCTTCATCTGTGTGGCAGTTGCAGCAAAGTACCAACCTTGGTGGGGATGGTTAGAAGGAAATGAAGACCAGAGAAGAATAATCTGAAACAAACCTCAATTTATTTGCTTGCCTGGGAAGGGAGAGCCACATGAATCAAGTGCAAGTTCAGCCGGTGTCTCTGTAGTGCTCCTAAGGACTAGGTATAGGGCAAGAGGGAGGCAGTACACCAAGTATGGAGAGATGCTGAGGTCAGCTCCTTGGTTGGCTCCCGAGGCCAAGTGGAACCTCTTCTTGGCAAATGGTCACTGCACTGGCTCCCTTCCCAAAAAGGCCCGGGCTGGGCTACACACAGCTCTAATGGGCTTGGTGTCACTCAGCTGGCAAATGTGATGGGTTCGCTTGAAGTTTGGTGAACTCTTTAACGGGATCAGCAGCATATTAGCACGGCCAGGTGCATCGACTAAGCTCACCGGTTAACGGTCTCTTCACTAATGCCTTTGGGAACTACCAGACCACATTTCCCTTTCTTCAGGGCAAAACGCAGAGGTAAGTGTACTTAGAAATACAAATTTTATGTAGACTGATTGCCCTTCACAGTTGCAATAGAGGAAAATATGAGAGGCACAGCAAAGTTCTGGGATCTTTTGAGTCCCACTGAAACAAGAAAGAAGGCAGAAGAGATGAGGGAGCAGGGGGCTGCTGAACAAGTGACCACAAACAAAGGGAAAGAAAAGGATAAAAAGGAGCTAACGAGGTCACAACATTAAATGCAAACAATTAAAAATGCTTTCCAAATGTGAGGGTATTCACCTCTTTGCAAACAAGCTAGAGTTCTAAAAAAATGTAAACAATTTTATAAAGATTGATAAAGTGGCAGTGTCCAGTGAGGAGCAGACGCTGGGCTCTGCAAGGGGCACTGAATGCAGACAGAACCTTCTAAAGGGTTAGGAACTATCACCCAACCATACCTACCACCAATTCCATCCGCACAACTGGAGGTCTCTGATGAACTGGACCTAAGTGAGAACGGTCTCATTTTTCTGTCATTTAAAAACAACTTTTTTTCCCCAAATGGATTTTTTATATTGTATTTGATACAATGTGCATAAACCTTTTACACTAAAAAAACAATTATCAAACTACATTTTTCTGAAAGATGTTTCTAATATTTTTTAGGTCAATTCAATATATGCTACTTTTAGTACATCCTGTGAATCATTTTTAAAAAGCAGTGACTTAGGCACCAACCCTAGTTCATTCAATGACTTGCCCGCTTTTGATTTAAAATCAAGAGGGCTGGGCTTCTGTATCAAATTTGGATATCTAGCAATGGAAGCTACTGACATAGTCAAAAACAACAATGAAGCCAAAACTCACAATCCCTTTGTTTCACTGCTCTTATGCTTTTTAAACAGAGAAAAGAAAGAACGCGCTACTTAGGCCTTTGGCGTGGTCGCCTTGCCGCCCTTCGCTGTACCTTTGGACTGCCTGCTGCCTGTCTCCCGAGGCTGACGCTGCAGTGGCTGAGCCGCTGGCGCTGCTGCCGCCGCCGCAGCCACTGGAAGCTGCACGATTCTCAACTGGTGGATCTGTTGCTGCTGCTGCTGCTGCTGCTGCTGCTGCTGCTGCTGCTGCTGCTGTGGAAAGGCCGGGAAGAACTGGAATCTCGGCGGAGGAAGGCTCTGCTGGGGTCTCTTCTGGGCAGAGCCAACATTAGACAACGCGGCTGCCTGGGACTGCACAAAAGTCCCTACCCCAGTAAGGTTAATGACGAAAGCTGGCTGAGCGGGTAAGGCCTGTCCTAGACTGACCGAGCCTTGTTGAGGACCCTGAGCCCCTGGCTGTCGAGGACCAAAGGCTGGGGGTTGCCCAAGTGGTTGCTGTGGAGTCAACTGAGAGAGCTGCTGCGGCTGCTGGGGCAGAGTGTTCAAAATGAGTGAACCTCTTGGAAGCTGGAGCAGAGTTAAGGGCCTGAGATTCGAGGCATTTTTTATAACAAGGGAAACGCCTGCTTCAGAAGCTGGCTGCGCTGCCACCGGCACTGCATTTGGCAGGGGACCTCCCGAGGGAAGACCGCTCAGAGTGACTCCTGCAGAAGTAGTGGCAGCAGGGGTACAGCTCAGCACCGGGTCTGACCCACTCACAAAAGCCTGCACTCCACCAACTGAGCCCACCACACTGATCAAGTTCAGTCCAGCAGAGTTGGCCATGACCTGGGGGGCCGTGGCCCTCGGTGATGGGCTGGCAGGTGGCGGTGCAGCTGGGGCAGGTATGCTGACCGGACTGCGATTCGTGGAGGACTTCCAGGAAGGACGCGGTGGCTCAGAAGCAGGAGGAGGAGCTGGAGATTTAAAATGGCTGGTTGCCTGTTGTGGAGTAAAACTGTTACCTGAGGAATGGGTTCCTGAGCTGGAGGGAAGTTTGGTGGGTGGTCGACGACGTTTCACTCCCTTCCCTGATACTGAAGACTGAACCGACAAGGTTTCCTTCCCTAGACAAAGGTGACTCAGACTGGCTGAGCCGCTGGAGCTGTGTGACATCTGGCCTGGACATCTGGCTTCCTTCTGGACCAATTCCTGGGACTGCCTGAGTCCATGCTCAGCATCGGCCTTTGATCCCATCGTGAGCCAATCTGAATGGTCGTCTGTGGAGGAGGGGCAGGGAGACATCTGGCTACCACTGTCTTCATCCTCCAGACATGGCTGTATGTTACCAGAGATAAATGGATCGTCAAGTGACTGCATGACGGTCAGCTTTGTTTTCTGATACTGACTGCCAGCTTCACGTTCAAATCCATAATCATAGGTTGGCCAGACGGTTGGTTTTGAGTCATCAGATTGGATATACTTTCCCACCTTAGCATATTTCTCCACATCCACTTCCGAAGGTATGGCCAAGTTACAGGGACTCTGTCTCCACATATCTACACAATTCCCTGCCTTAGAGATTTTGAGGTCGTATTGCTGATCTGGCTTTCCTCCTCTGCTTTTTGGGGAAGAAGTCAATAATCTTAGCTGAGGAGGAGGTGGACAATGAGACAGCTCCTGCTGCCGATTCAGAGAGGACCAAGAATACCTCTTGAAATTCCGTTTCATTGGGGGCGTGTTCATCTTTTGCTTGTTATACAGCAGTCTGTTTGCAGTGCAGGTTACTGATACAGAAGGGTCAAGACACAGGGGTTCGGCTGTAGCTAAGATAAGTTGGCTCTCAAGCAAAAGTTTGTCTTCCTGGGTCCATTTATGGTTATCACTTGTTATTGAATTCACATCACTGATTAAGGTCTGCATAGTTGGACGTAAAAGAATATGCCTACTTTGGTAGCCAGGAGATTCCCTATTACTGCACTGCCTGTAGTCCCGTATTTCTGCTATGACACATCCAGAATGAAACGTATTAACGTGACATTTTTCTAGGAGATCAACCAAAACAGGAGGCAATTCTTCTGCATCCAAGTATTCAAGCAATTCCCCTTGTTCATAAGGCAGGCGAATGGTCTCAGAATCGGATCCATTTTTGCCCCTGAGCATCAGAGAATAGCCCTCATTTCCTGGGTATAGGTTGACCACCAAACATGGCAATCTCTCTTTTGTAACAAGCTTCTCTAACAAGTTCACGTTGCTTCTCAAATTCTGGGTAACCTCGGGCTCCTTTTTACATTCCTCAACATACAAGTCATAAAGTTTTTGAGAGACAGATTTTTTCCCACTAGGTAAGTATTTCCTTTCAGGAGGTCTGTGTTGGGCACTTTCGATGACATGGTCAGCACGATCCAAAGCTAGTTCTAAAGCTCGTTCCATTGTAGGATAAACTAGGGGACCTGGAAGATGAGAAAATTAAGGCATGTTGATGGCGCGGGTGCTAACCACGGCCTTGTAACACACAGCACTACGAAACGCCGCAGCTCCGCACTGAAGGCCAAGGCCTGGTTTCAGTATGGACACCGGGAACCCCGCCCCCAGAGAAGCGCCCCCCAGACCTGCTGGCTTCGGAAGACACCTGTACCTGGGCGGGTCGCGGCCGCGCTGGGCGAGATGACAGGGCTCCGGCTAGGCCGGAGGCGCTGGGCCGTTCCAGGTCCCCCTGTGAACTCTGGGCGCCCGCCCGCAGCACGGTCCCCGTCAGCACGCAGCACGTCCTCCCCAGCGCGGCCGACGCAAGCACGCAGCACGTCGGCGGCACGCAGCCCGCGTTCCCCACACGCAGCCCGAGCCCGGGAGGGCGCGAGGCCCGAGGCCTGCACGTCCTGCTCTGCTCTCGCGCTCCCCTGGGCAGGTTGGGCTGCGCTTGTCTTTGCGCGTTGCCGTAAAAACCGACCCGCAAGGGCACGCGCGACCAAAGAACAACGCAGACGCATTGTTTGTGCAGGTTTAACGCACGCTGATTTCACAGGGTGGCCATGGCCGGGGAACACAGGGAAGGTCGTAAAGTTTTTCTTTTTGGGGGGGAGGCGGGGCAAGGTACCAAAAATTGGTCCCTGGTTTTGGAACCTCTTGGCGTGGCAGGGCTGCAGCTGGTCTCTATCACGACTTCAACACACCAGAATTGAGTCAGCATTTGTAGCTCCTGCATACTTAGAGACTATACTTTGGGTGCAAGCATCTGACTTCTTTGTTGGCGTTTCTAGTGATCTCGTGCCCAAGGTTTTCATATAGATGCGCACTTAACAGTGCTTTCTTATGCATAATCAGGTGCCTTTTATATCCCTACTCGAAGAGCAAGGGCATTTTATTTTTTATTTTTGATATTATCTGGTAGGTAAGTTATATTGTCTATGGACTGCAATCCAGGATAGTAAAGGGACATTAAAGTCTTAGTTTTGAAAGGTGACCTGGGTCTGATAGGATTGAGGACTATTGTTGTATGGGATGGCAATATGTTTTAAATGATTTGTTAACTGGAGACCATGGCTAAGGTCCTAATGATGGATTTGGAGTGATTTGATTGAGTGTCACATAATTTATGGGCCATTGTTTTCCATTAGCTTATGTGCCTTGAAATCTGCTAGCCATCTTTGAAAGTTTTTTTTTTTTTTTAAAGAATCTCCTTGTTTATATCTAATCCTAATGATGATAGTCATAGTCTAAAGTCTCAGTCAAGAGGCCAAGATAAATGTGTGAAATCCTGAATTACAAGCTCCCCCCCCTCACACACATGGCTCCCTCATCTGTTTTACTTGTTGTTGCGCTGCTGGTTGTTTTTGCTAGTTGCTTTTGCTCATTGTCTGCTCGTTGTTTGTTTCTTTGTGTGTTTTGTTTGTTTGTATTTTTCTTTAGGAGGCTCCAGGGACCGAACATGGGACCTCCCGTGTGGAAGGCGGGTGCTCAACTGCTTCAGCCACATCCGCTCCCTGCTCGTTAGTTTTTTTTTTTTTTTTCTCTTCTTTAGGAGGCACCTGGAAACAAACGGGGGACCTCCCATATGGGAGGCCAGCACTCAACTGCTTTAGCCACATCTGCTCCCCCTACAGGCTACTTTTAAAATCCATGTGGTCTTATTTCCAGTAGCAATTATGATTATTGCCTATTACAACAGACACAGCATATTGAATTAGGATTGAAAACTCCGTGACTAATAGAGTTTCTTATAGATGACCCTCCTACAGGAATAGAGAGGAATGATTTTCCACTAGTATATCCCTTGTCTTTGTGCAGATGGATACTTCTGGAGTACTTCAAGGAAGCTTGTATGCAGTTTTGCTTCTCAACTCTTTTAAGCATCTTTCCCTGTCTTTTTTTTCCCAATGCCAAATGTAGGCTCACTATGAAGAACTCGATAACTGAATAATATTTTGCTATTCAACTTTAATATAGCCTGAATTAATGAGATCCTAGCTCCATAAATTTCAGTAGCTGAGGATGAAAATGAGCTCTGATCCTCATTCAAGCATGACCTTATTCTTCCAGCCCGAATAGGTGGACTTGGCTGCCTAGCAGACTCTTCCAGGCATTACAAACCATGACCCCGTCCACCTTCTGTCCTCAGGAAATTGCTGTTTACTGGGTCCGCAAAGTGTCAGTTCCTCTGGGTGGAGAAACCAGTTAGAAAGGGAAGGCGCTGCTTTACTGTTACCTGAAGTGGAGGTTTTGTTGGATGAGAAGCGGCTGACGATGTAGAAGGACGCTCAGGGCAGTCGGGCCGTATTTGAGTCAGGTTATCCACCTCCAAGAGAAAGAAGTCTGAGGCTTCTGCTGGCTGCTCCTAGCCTGCAGCCTAGGCTTCCTAGCTTCTTAGCCGGCAAAGGCACAGGGCCTGCACTAAGGTGCGGCAAGTGAGGTGCCTAGGGCATACAGTTCACAGAGGCAGTCACTCGCTCTCAGGGATGTGCGAGCCCTGGGAGGCTCCAGGCCCTGGGTGCCTCCCTTGCCTCACCTTAGTCGGGTCCCCCAAACAAGGGCCCTCACCACCTGCTGCCTGCCTGTTGTTTGTATTCCCCACAGCTCTTTATGGGATCTCCGGTTGCCCCACATCCCTGTCAGCACTTTGTATTTAAGCTGTTTTAATAAGTAGCTAGGGCTTCTCCTTGTAGCCTTACTGGCCTTTCCTAATGCCTGTCTAGTGGTGTTGAGTGTATTTTCACGAGTTTATCTGCCTGCCATATATTTTTGATTGGTTGTTCAATATATTGGCCTACTTTTTACCGGGTAGTTTTCTTGTTGTGAATGCTGTCACAATGCAGCCCATTAGCTGAGGTCCCACAGTACATCTCCCTTTGCAGAGAGCTGTATCTGCCCACCAATGATGGGATGGAATCGATATTGAATTGTCTGAGGTTGGGTGCCCCCAGCAGCAGACCCTGAGACAAGGACTTGAGTGCAAGTAGTTTTATTTAGGAGGTAATCCCAAAGAGCACTGGTAAGGGAAAGGGGAGCTGACACTGGGAAGGGAAAGAAGACAATAGAAGGTGTGTTCCTACCGGAAGCCTGCTGTGGGCAACTGGTCCCTCTGGGGACCTCTGGGAGACAGTGCAGAACAGGGCTCGGAGTTGTTCTACCCTAGAGGCAAGGAGGCTGCGGTGTTTATCCTTCAAGTCCTCTCCCTCAGTGGCTGAGGACTGCTCCCCTGGAGGGCGGGGGTGGGGGGTGGCATTATTCCCTGAGGTGGCCCGAGCATGCCTTCAGGCAGAGTGGCAAGTGCTTGCGGTTAGACTATCCTGAATAGTGAGTCCAAGGGGAGATGGGCAGGCGCCGGCAGTATCTGCTACACCTAGGGCTGAAGATGAGTGGGAGAAGTCATCCATTCCTTCCTAATGATGTAGAAAAATGAGCTCTGTTATATATCTGGGCATACGAAGAAGGGAAGTTGTACTCCATCCAAGTGAAATGGGAAATTTCATGTGAGTTTATTTTTTCAGCTATTACAGCCAACAAGGCCAAAAACGGAGGGTGTGACCTAGTTCGTATTCTCCAAGGGAGGACCCCAAGGCTGCTGGGACCCCAGCTGCATTGGATGAGGCTCTGAACCCGGATGTGTGTGTATTCCAGCACGCATTAGTTGGCCTGGCAATGCTTATCATGGCTTGGCCATCCCCTTCATTTGAGCTGCCTAATTGCTTGGCCTTCCCACAAGATGAGTTTTATTTTTAATTACTCAGAGTGCATACCCTCTTTGAGCCTTCCAAACACGTTAATGAGCACACTGGCTGATTATAAGGGCTCCGACTGCATCCCGCCCTGTCAGCAGCTCAAGGGAGACTAGCACATGCTGAGAGAACGCATGGCCACGTAAGATATGCTAGAGGAAGAAGAGAATTGCATTAATTGCAAAATCATTGTCCTGATTTACAAGCAGCAAACTGGTTTGTTCTATACCCATTGAGGGTCAAGCATGGGTTTTTTAAATGATTAGCTATAATATACATACAGTAATATTCACCCTCTTCAAGTTTACAGTTCTGTTAATTTTGACAAATGCATCCAGTTATGTAATCACCACCACAATAAAGATGTAGAACTGTTCTATCTCCCCCAAATTCCCCCAGTCCCCTAAACAGAGCCCCAGGCAACCATTGATCTCTTTTCTGTCCCTATAGTGTTGCCTTTTCCAGAATGTCATATAAATGGGATCAGACAGAATACAGCCTCTGGGGAGCTGGTTTCTTTCACCGTACACCAAAGACTTACTCAATTTGTTGCGTGTAATAGTAGTCTCTTCCTTTTTATTGCTGAGTATGGTTCCATCATATGGATGAACCAGAGTTTGTTTACTCATTACCTGTTCACCAGGTCAAGGACTTTTGGGTTGCTTCCCTTTTTAGACGATTATGTGTAAAGCTGTTATAAACATTCAGAAACAAGACAGTATTAGCCAAAGGGGTGCTGATGCGAAGTACCAACTCTGTTGGCTTTTATAACGGGTATTTATTTAGGGTAGAATCTTACAGTTACAAAGCCCTTAAAGAGTCCAGCTCAAGGTACCATAAGAGGCATTTTCTCACCCAACGTTATTTACCACGTGTTGAAGCAAGATGGCGGGTGATGTCTGTGAGAGTTCAGCCTGCTGCCTTCTTCTTAAGGCTCCATGGTCCCAGCTTCTTCTGATCTCAGGTGTAGGCTGGTATAAGGCTCTTCTCTCTCCCCGGGGATTCGTTTCTTTCTGGGCTCAGCTGCTCTGGTCTCTTCACAAGGCCAGCTGTAAACTATCAGGCCCATCTCTCTTCCCAGGGCCTCTGCCATGTCTAATGAGCTGTCTCTATTCTTCTGTGTTCTTCTCCTGTGTGTCTACTTCCATGTGAGAGTCTGTTTTATCAGCCCACCAAGGGGGTGGGGACTCAACCGTGAATGCCCTAATCTTAACAATTTAATCAGATATCTCAGCTGAATCTAATATCATCAAAGGGTTATCACACCCAGAGGAACAGACCAGTTTACAAACATAATCAAATATCTTTTTTGGAATTCATAAATAATATCAAACTGCTACAAAGACTTTCTGTGATCGTAAGTTTTCATTTCACTGGGTAAATATCCAGAAATGGAAATGTTGGGCCATATGGTAAGCTTATGGTTAACTTCATAAGAAATGGCCAACCTGTCTTCTAAAGAGGCTCTACCATTTGTATTCCCAAGAACAATGTATAAGAGATTATGTGGCTTCGCATCTTTGTCAGCCCTTGGTATTGACACGTTTGTTTTGTTTTAAACCATTCTAATAAGTTTCTAGTATATCTCGTGGATTTAAAAAAAAAAAATTCTTTTAGTAACATATATATGATGTAAAAATTCCCCCCTTTAACCACATTCAGATATATAACTCAGGGTGTTGATTACATTCGCAATGTTGTGCTACCATCACCTTCATCCATTACCACAACTTTTCCTTCCCTCTCACTGTGGTTTTAATTTGCATTTCCCTAATGACTAATGATATATCTTTTCATGACCTTTGTGTTTGGTGAAATATTGTCCAAATCTTTTATTTACATTATATATATTATATATTTTGCATACAAATTAAATATCAGGTATGTATTTTGATAATATTTTCTCCCATGAATGTAGCCTATCATTTCAGTCCTTTAACAGTGTCTTTGGAAGAGCCAAAAATTCTTAATTTTAATGAATTCCAATTTATCACTTTTTTCTTTATGGATTGTTCTTTTGGTGTCAGATCTAAAAAACATCTTTGTAACCCAAGGTCACAAAGACATTTTCCTATGTTTTCTTCTAGAAGTCTTATAGTTTCAGGTCTATGATCTCCCTTTGAGTTTATTTTTGTATAAGTTGTGAGGTATGAGTCAAGGTTCATTTTTGCACATGGATGCCCAATCTTTCCAGCCCCATTTGTTGAAGAGACTATCCTTTCTCCATTGAATTGCCTTTGTGCCTTTGTAAAAAGTCAATTGACCATATATTTGAGGGCCTGTTTCTGGACTCTCAATTCTGTTCCACTGATGTATTTGTCTAAATTTGCATCAATATCACACTGTTAATTAT
Source organism: Tolypeutes matacus (assembly GCA_026826555.1). Classification (NCBI taxonomy): domain Eukaryota; kingdom Metazoa; phylum Chordata; class Mammalia; order Cingulata; family Chlamyphoridae; genus Tolypeutes; species Tolypeutes matacus. Next base: position 10,276 of record JAKSZT010039300.1, read on the forward strand.
CATAGCTTTATAATACGTCTTGAAATCAGGGATTGCAATCGCTCCAACTTTGTTTTGTTTCTCCAGGCCTTTGCCTTAAAAATTTTTTTAAATCATCTTGTCAATTTCTACAGACTATGGGACCTACACCTTAGTTCCACCAATTATCTTTGCCCTTTGAGCAATTTATTTAACTCTTCTATGCCTCCGTTCCTTTACTTGTAATTGGGATGATGATGATGATGATGATAATGCTGACTTTTGTTTTGAAATTTAAATGGCATAGTATATATAAACTATGTCCAGAGAACAATACCTGGCACATAGTTGGAACTCATTAAATGTTAACCTTTATTTCCCTCACCACTGCCCTTTGTGATTGCTTGAGAGGCCTTTTATTTTATTTCCTGGGACAATTGGGAACTAATGACAGGCTTCAGAGGAAGGGTAACTTTTTTTCTAACATGTTAAGTGCAGCCATTGTGAGGACACTGGACGGGCCCAGGGGAAGATGGGGGTACGAAACAGGTTCTGAAGTGATTGCAATACCCTAGTGGCAACCAATGATAGTATTAGTGAGGATGTGGTGAAATACTTGAGTCATTCCTTAGGTAGATTGAGCAGGACTTGTTAACTAATTGGTTGTAGGGGCTAGAAACAATGAAAGAGTTGAATTTAATTCAAACTTGCTAGCTGAAAAGATGCAGTGGCTTCTGGTACATAATCCCCAATCATTCTTTTTTTGGTCACAATTGTTGGAGGCTGGGGAACGGT